>JARHVA010004338.1:1095000-1602511 GCA_037957365.1 Torreya grandis
AGTGTAAATTTACCTTCCAATGTCATATATCGCATGATCTAAAGGCAAATGTTAGGCTAGTAGCATAGGAGATCAGCCTATGGGAAACCTTTTTTATTCATCTACATAAAATCATTTATTTTAAATAACCATTATAGGGACTCTTGATTTTTTATTCATCCTTAAATTCCTTGGTATCTACTTATGACATTCTTATGGCATTATTGATGAACTCCTCTGAGACATTAATGGTGATGTTGTGCATGAAAACCTTCCACTTTGTCCAAGCCACCATGAAGTTTTGGTCAATATAAATGTTATGCTTAGTGACCCATACCATAAATTCTATGAGTCCCCCTTTTTTGAGCTTCTTCCAAACTTCTTCTTATTCATGGACCTCCTTATAGGATGTAGTTTCTAGTCAATCCCTATCACCACCAATGGGGACCGAGAGTGCAGAGTCAAAATAAGAGAGATTAATTTTCAAGATGGAACAACAAAAAGTAAGGCACAAATGGGTGGGAATTCCTTTCAAGGACTCACAAAAAAATTAAGGCCCTTTCTTTTGAAATGATTGTAGATCAATTTGATTGAGATATGCCCCATCAAGGTGAGATCATGCATGTATAGAGAGATGATTATTTTAATCTAGATTGGTACTTTCATTATGGATAACATTAAGGAAATTATAGGGGATGCTTCTTACATCATTATAGTGTGTTAAAAGGTGGAAATCAAATACAATTTTGGCAAGGAGGTCAGCCACACCATTCTCTTCCCTATAAGTATGTATGAGTTGAAAATGAGGTATACCCTTTAGAAGATGCTTTGCATCATCAATTATGTCCTTAATAGTATGAGAGGGTATATTTTTTCCTTATAAATAATTTAGTATGTTCAACAAATCTCCCTCAATAATGATCCTATTATGGTTGATGCTTGATGCCAAGTATATGCCCTAAAGGGCCACCTTGGCCTCAGTTAGGTGGTTTGTTTGATTGCCCATGGGACACACATATGCTACCAACATCTCCCCTTTAGAATTACTTATAACACCTCCTCCCCTTATAGGACCTAGGTTTCCCTTGGAAGCACCATCAAAATTTAATTTCACTGAGCCATCTGAAGGAGCCTTCCATTTAGTGTGCTTCTAGATTAACTCTTTTGAGGGAGAACATAAAACCTATTGGAGATCCTAGTTCTTGAGAATGAGCAAGGATAGGGGGTAGGATATTTATCTTTAGGTGGGAAAGCTTCCCAATTTTATAAGATGGTCTAACATAGATGAGGAAAACTCCCTTCAATTGGTGCCTTTTATTAATGAAAAGGCCATCATTGTAAAATTTCCATATGCATCAGAACAAATGAGGAAGGGAAAGACACCAAAGGAAGACTAGGGAAGGTATATTCCAAAGGGATTGTATTTCATAATGAGATCCAAGATATTGTTTGGTTTGACCCAGGGTATGTTGAGATGATTTAATAACCAATTAAACAAGGTCAGACTAAGGGGGAATTTTATAAAAAGATGGTGAATAGAATATTTTGCACTTTGATAGATTGGGCACCTATTGAGGACAATCAATCACATTTTGGCTGAGTTATCCACTTTGAGAATTTTATTCTATGCCACAAGCCAAAAAAATAAATTAATTTTAGGAATTAGGTGCTTTACCCAATAATTTTTCTAGAGATTCTAGTTACTTTCCAAATTGATGTTAGTGGCATGTCCCAAGGCCACCAAGTAGGAGCAGTTGTCTTCCACCCACCTAATGAAGTGATCTACCTTTTGGATGGAAGGAATTTTGACCTATCCTAGAGCTAGGTTGAGGTTATGGATGGCTTGAGATTCTTCCAGAGTTAGATCTTCACTTGGGGTGACTTTCCAACACTTTGTTCCTCCCTTAATTTCATAGTAATCCTTTATCTTGGAGCCCCATATTTACTTAAGTTGCCTATACTACCTAGCCTAAGTCCCTTGGGTAGAGAGGGGGGTGGGGATATCCAAAGATCCTCCCAAAACTAAATTTTCTTCCCATTTCCAATTTTCCATAAGATGTCAATCTTTAAAAGGTCCTTGTAGTTGGTTATGGCTTTCCAAAAGGTTGATCCATCAGTAGGGTCTTCTTCCCATAGGAATTCATCCCATTCCACCCTTTCCAAGTATTTAGCCTTTAGGATTCTTGTCCATTCATCACTCTCCTTCAATAGGTGCTATCCAATTTTTTTCTAATAGGGTTTTCCTCATGTATTTTAAGCTTCTCAAGCTAAGGCCTCCATTGCATTTTGGGAGGTAAACTTGTTCCCACACAACCAAATTGAATATAAATCTTTCTTCAGTGCCTCTTCATAGGAAGTTTTTTTAGAATTGTTCAATTTTGGATACAATGTTGGATGATATTTTAAAGATATACATTTGGTATACATAGATGCTATGAATATATTCCTTGAGGAGTTGGTATTTCCCTACCTAAGTGAGGAGGTGTCATTTCTAGCCCACTAATTTCCTTTAGTTGTGATAAATTAAGGGGTTCCATAGTTGGTAGTCCATTTTTTGGCAAAAAGAGGAATGCCTAAGTGGTTTATTGGAAACTTTACCACTTGATAGTGAAGTATTTTGGTGATTCTTCTCTATTGAAGGGGTGGAGTGTTGATGAGGAAAAGGAAACTCTTTCGAAAGTTGATGCATTGGTTGGAAACTTTTTTGTAGCTATTTAAAATGTATTTAAGATGTTTGGCTTATTCAATAGAAGCATCCCTTAAGATAATATTTTCATTAGTGAATTATTGATGGGTGATAGGATCTATATTTTGGGCCACCAAAATATTCTTCATCAAGCCCTAGTTGTAGGCTTTCCTCAAACTTCTCCCCAAGGTTTATACTAGAATGATGAAGAGGTATGGAGAAAGGGGATCTCCCCATCTTAAGCCTTTTGAATCAATAAAATAGCATTTTGGGACCCCATTTATAATAATAAAAAACTTGGGGGTGCTAATGTAATTCTAGATAATTGTCTTGGTGCCATGATTCAGACCTAGATTTTCCAAAATCTACATTAGGAAGTGCCAAGAAACTTAGTCATAAGCCTTCGACATGTCCAATTTGAGTAGCATGCCCTATCTTGAGGATTTAGAGATTGAATGCGTAGCTTCATGAGTTAGTATAATGTCATTTGTGATTTGTTAGCCTACCATAAAATCCCCTATTATTCTCTAATGATAGTATCAAGAAGAGATTGCATGCATTTAACCAAAATGGAGGAGCAGATTTTTTAGGTGTTATTACATAAGCTTATGGGCTAGAAGTCCTAAATGTTAGTGGCACCTTGTTTTTTTGGGATTAGAACCAAAAAATTATTGTTGATTTCTTTAAGGATAGATTTATAATGAAATAATTCTCTAGTAGCTTCTTCAACCTCTAAATGAATGATGTCCTAAAATTTTTGGAAGAAAAATTGAGGGAACCCATCTAATCTAGGTGCCTTGAAGCCTTACATGGAGAATATTAAACTTTTTATTTCCTCAATTGAGGGGATATTTGTGAGAGATACATTATCTATAGCTGATAAGACCTTGTCAAAATTGGATAGAGTAGAAGAGAATAGATAAGCCTTAGGTTCTCCATCCTCTAAGGGAAGATTCTTAAAAAATGTATAATTTGTCAAGATAATGTCATATTCATCCCTACTAATGTTCCCATATTCAAATTCTATTTTGGGATTCTATTGATATTTTTGTGTCTTGAAGCTAAATTATGGAAAAATTTAGTATTCATATCCCCCTCCTTCAGCCATAAGCATCTAGATTTTTGCTTCCAAAAAGCCTCTTCTTTTACTTCCAAGTTGTGAAATTGACACATGAGGTCTTTTTCCTTAGAAGCCTCATGTTTTTTTTAATTAAGAAAGGCACTTATTTATTAAATGACTGAAAATTATGATTCAAGGGCCTTTTTCTATAAAAATATATCCCCAAACACTTCCTTGTTCCATATTTTTAGCTTGTTTTTAAGGAAGTTAAGCTTTTTTATGAGAATGAACATGGTAGAACCTAAAAAGGGTTCTTTCCATCAGTATTTTAGGAATTCAATAATGTTTGGATGATGACACCACATACTTTCAAATTTAAAGGGACTACACTTGGGTTTGGAGATTTCATTAGCTTCAAAGACTAAGGGATTGTGATCAGACCCAATCCTAGGTAGAGAGGAGAGTCTATTAGAAAAGTGAATATCCTAGTTTAAAGATTTTATGAATATGTCAAGATGGACTTGAATTAGTTTTTCTCCTCGTCTTATGTTAGACCATCTAAATGGGATTATGTTAAGATCCACATCTACTAAGCCTATATTATCAATGAGTCTACCATTTTTATCTCTAGGGGTGTGATGAGTGTTGAAATCACCCACCACAATACATCTCTAATTAAAACAACACTTTTAAAAATCCAATAAAGCTTTCCAAAGAAGATTCTTGGAAAATTTGGAATTAGGAACATAAACATTTGTAAGAATCCATTTGTCCTTACTTGTGATGTCAGTGAATAAGACCAATATTTTATTGGTGTATTTATATATCAAATCACCTTCCAAAATATCTGGGTCCCATAAGATATCTAGGCCTCTTGAGGCACCTATAGATTTTGAGGAGAGGGCATGTATATTTTTCCATAACTGTGCCACACTAGATTTAAAGGTGGGATCAAACATTTTAGTTTCCTAAATGAGAAAAATAGAATGATTGACATTTTTAATAGTATTATCAAAGAGTGCTTTATTTCTTAGATGTATTTAGACCCCTAATTTTCTAAGAGAGTACTTTCACTTCTAATCATGTTGGACCTTAAGAGTTTGTTGATATCTATTAGCAATCTCTTTTGTAGTTTTTAGTTCCTAATAATCATTATTGGGGATCTACCCACTAGTTTTTGAGCAATGCCAATATTAGATTTTTTCTTGCCTCTTTTGGTTTTTTAGCAAGCAAAAATCCCATCATCTTGGGGGGGCGGGGGGCAGGGGGTCCAAAGAGGGAGAGAGAGGTTCAAAATATTTCCCCACTTATTTGAAAGGTTTAAAATATTTCCCCACTTATTTAAAAATAAATGAGGATTGTGGGAGGGGGGATAGAGGGGCCTCGAGGGTAGGGGGAAGGGACCAGTCTAGGTTAGCAAAGAGGGGGATATTTTGAGTTGAGGCTTGGGTATTCATAGAGATCAAGGGAGGGAGATGGGAGGGTGGTGGGAAGGGGTAGGTTACACAAGGGAGAAAAGGGGGGAGGAGAGGTTCCATGAGGTAAAATTGGGGGGAGGAAAAGGGTCAGAGCATGAAGGTAGGGAAGGGGGTGGAGGACTCAATGAAGGAGCCTAAAGGGATAAGGGAGGGGAAGTACACAAAGGGGGGAGGACAAGGCTGAGGGGATAGAAGAGGGGGAAGAGGGGACATGGGAAAGATAGGGAAATGAGAAGAGGCATAAATAATGGGTGGGGATTGGGATGGAAGAGGAGAGGGGAGCTAGGGAGAGGGTCAAGGGGAGAGGATAGGGGGCATTCCCAAAGGACCCAACTCACACACTAGCTTAGATCTAGACAAAGAAATAAGAGGGATAAAAGGGTTAGAACATGTTGTAGCTTTTTAGCTATTATAATGAAGAGTATTAAATGGGGGATGGGAGGAACCATTCTTGAGAGGGTTAACTAAACTAGAATCCAACTTTATCACTTCAAACTTGAAGCATTATTGAGAGACTGAAGTAGATCCATTTTTTAAACTAGCAGAGGGAGGAGCCTTGAGATTACCAATAGGGGGAGTGTTTGGGGGGACTTAGGGGGAGACAATCCTGAGTGGTTGATCCATCCAAAAATCCTTCCTTGGTATGACCATATTGATCCTCTATTGAGAATAGTCCTTTGAGTCCTAGCCTTTTTTGGGGTAATCCTAGAGTATGTGACTAGGAACATCACACCTAGGATAAATGATTGCATTATTTTCATAGACAATGTTCTGAACCCAAACACTATATTTGGACTTAATCTTAATCTCATGAAGATAGGTCTTGTTGACCAATAAGAAAACATGAATGTGGGTAACAACCATTATTTATTTGGATAGAGTGATTGGATCAATTTTTATGGGTTAACCTAGAGCTCTAACAATCCCATTAATAACCTCTAGGTGCTATTATTCCAGTGGGTTTTTAGGTAGGAGAACTCACATGGGAATATCATCCATGGTTTTGTTACTAAGGTTCAACCTAGCCTTCCATATTTTAATTAAAATGCTTGCCTTCCCTAAAAACTAGGGGCCTTTTGAAATAGCCTTAACACAATCTTCTTAAAGAGAGAAACTAATAAGGAAGAATCCCCTAGCCAAAACAACCACATTCAAGTGACCTTTGGTTTTACATCTTTCTTTGGCCCATTTTCAAAAATTATCAATGTTTGGGTGATAGTCATTGACCTTAGAAAGAATAGATTTAGTGAGCTCTATGTTGACCTATTACATAATGGGGTCTAGAACAAGGATGAAGGTTTTGTTCTCCACTTCTACTAGGAAAATTTTGGGTCCTGAGTGGACTTAGCCCACCAGATATAAGCCTTTGACCATGTCAGCCCATGAAGGTTTGGATCCATAGGGGTCTAGTTTTTCCAAGGTGGGAGACATATTATCTGCAAGATTTGGGATTGGTCCCAAAAATTTTGAATAATTTTCTAGCAAACAAAAAGGCCAAATATTCTCATGAGAGTAGTCATGTGAGATAGTGTTGGCATTAACCATAGGTATTGTATTATAAAACCATCCTATGTCTAAACACTACAAATATGACCATTTTATGCTTCTTACCTAAATAAAAATTCAAACTGTTGAAGATCCTCCACAATGTCCATTTGTTGGCTCCAATTCTTCTATGATTAGTTCTACAACTATTAGTTTTGCATTTAATTTACAAATTATATGGGCCAACTAATGGCATAAAGTTGAATTCCCTGAGTTGACATGATTGAATGTTTTTTATGCCTATAAAGACCAATATTGAATGGGGATATCATTTTTTTAAACAAACATTTTTATATTGTAAAAATAGTAATATAATAAAATTAAACTTTTACAAGTTGAGGATATTAGCTATTATGGAACTTAGATGGAATAGTTGGCATATGTGGAGTTAATCAAATTTGATGATGTGGCTGATTTAACTCATTAAATAATAGTTTTTATATCATTTTCCTTTAAGAGTGGCGCCTCATCTAATTATGATCATGTGAAGAATTTGTTGTCCAAGATTCATAGTTATAAAAGTGCAGAATTTTATTATAATTCAATTCTTTATAAATGTATAATTGTTGGGATAATTTGTTTTAGTTTTGGATACATGGACTACTAAATAATGGCATAATACTATGTATGTCCTAAGTGATCAAAGTTTTATAAAATTGTTTATACTTGAAATGAAAACTTTCAGCTGTGTACAACTCATATAAATTTAGATTTAAATAATCTTAGACCAAGCCAGTTTTGTCCTCTTAAATAAGTACAATAATTAATCAAACAAAATAAAATGACACCTTTTGAGTATTGACATAATAAATATTTAATTAGATGTGTCAAAATCAAGGTATCTATGTGGTTTTTAGGTGAGATAATAATGAGGTTATTACCTATTAATGCCATGCATGAATGTCATATTATTATTGGATCAATTTGATGGATTTGAAGCACTAAGTAGTGGATTAAACTATGGATTTTCCTCATTAGAATTCAAGGAGTGTTATATTTATTACTAATTGTGAATTAAAATCAAGGCTTTGATTTCCATTTTGGATGGTTTTTTATCTTGAATACACACACACACACACACACACACACACACACACACACACACACACACACACACACACACACACACACACACACACACACACACACACACACACACACACACACACACACACACACACACACACACACACACACACACACACACACACACACACACACACACACACACACACACACACACACACACACACACACACACACACACACACACACACACACACACACACACACACACACACACACACACACACACATTGAATAAGATATATGTCATAAAATATTTGTGTTGCTATTTGTCTTTGTAATAACTCATTGATTAACCTTGCTCATTATTGGATTACGAAGGTTATTTTTTAGCAAGAGAATTTTTCACACTAATCTTACCTTATTTTCATTTTTTTTTTTTTTTAATTTAGAAAATTTATTTTAGATGAAGAATAGGATGTTGTTAGAAGGAATGAATGGTGTAGTGACATGTAATATTACTTTACATATTAAAAATGAGTATTTTATTTTAGTATTTTATTAATATTGATTTGCATGTTTATTTCCATGTGAATAGTGACATGAAAGTTATTTATTTTTTGATTCATAGTAAAATCTTGTTTATTTCATAGATCAACATGATGTACTATCACAGGGTTATAATTGCTCAGCTTTAATATGACACACTTGTCATTATGCAAGTACAATAATAGTTATGGTTATTATTGGCATATAAACATACATTAGAGGACATTTAGGATAGACTAAATTATATTTTATCATATATTATTGTATTTTAATACACCATGTGTGGCTTAATCTTTTAATTATGATTACTTTTTTTATCATTCTTATCATGAAAATTTATTGTATTGGAGATAAATTTGTTCATGAATAAAGTTCACTTTTGTGATTCGAGTATTGATATACAATTTTGTTTTTAAGCTCTTATTTTAGGTCAATTATAGTATTAAATGGCTTATTTTTAATATGAATGCATATGTTTCAATTTGTGTATAATTATAACATTATGTTAACTTCCTTTGTTTGAATAATGGTAGTGTGTTTAATCTCCATGGTATATTACAAGACCCTAAGCAATCAATATATGTTTCACTTGAGTAATTTATGTGTAATAATTGAATAAAATTAAACAAAACATTTTAACATCTCACTATGTTTAAGAAAACTATCTAAATGCATTTTAGTTTAGATATGTGAAACAATCCATTTTGAAAATAAAACTATCATAGTTGGAAAATCAGCATAGAACAGCTCAAAGATGGGCTCATAAAGACACCCATACTGATAAATATTAGGAAAATTATCATTTAAACCTTTTATCTTATGATATGTTAGTATAAAATAAAAAAGAATATTCATTCTACCTCACTCTAATGCCTTTTTGTGGGTCTATTTCTGGAAGCAATTGTCAATTTTCAACACCTGATTTTCCTTTCAACTTGAAGAGTTACTCCAAAATAGACTTACCAAAATAGCTAGAGGAGTCACTAAGTTAAACCAAAAGTTTATAGTCATTGATTTTACCTTTAAATTTGTATAGAAACATTTTTTTAGTAATTTTATATGTTTTTACTATTTTTAATGGCTTAATGTCAAACCTAAATTATTCAAAAAATTGTTGGGGGAACTATTTTTCTATGTCAAAACCCATTTAGAACACTGAGATATTTTAGACTTTTAACTTCTTGGGATTATATTTATGGGTTAATAATGGTATCCTATAGATAATATAATTGGGTATAAGTGTCATAATTACTTATAATATAGTGGTAGTATATTATCCATCACAATTTGGTAGGTGATTTAACTAAATTATGATTTGGTTGAGCGATGAGCTAGTCAAGCTTGGTTGCACCATGTTTGGATAATTCTACCTCAACATGAATAGTTTACATTTACTATTGTAATAATTGGCATAATAGTGATTGGATTAGAGGTTAGGTGAAATAAAAACTTGGTTGATTACATATCTTTAACATGTTTAGATCATGGTTTGCAAAAAACATGTGTCAATGAACCATTATCGAATCATATTTTAGTTCATTAGATAAGTGCATTTGTTTTAGTTCCATTAGTTTAAGATGTGATTTTATATTATTTGAGTATCAAATTTGAATGTATCCTTGTACACTACTTCTGGTGTAGTTGACATAGCTTAGTTAAATCTAGCTTGTCATACTCATTTATGCATCATGTACTTTGAGATAGAATGTAAGCATTTATATTATGTGCAAAGTATCTTGAGTGATATTGTGTACCTTTAATTTTTCCTATACATATGGATGTGATTTTATAATATGTGTATAATCTATGCATGTATGATTGTGGTTGAGTAAATAGTTGGAGTGCTTACTTGAGTAGAGTTAGTGTTGTATAGAAGAAAAAAATCCAATAATGTTTTACGGGTTTATTGAGATGAAATTTTTGGAATTAAATTCAATCCTTCAATTCAACATGCTTTGATTATGAATCCAATGATAGATTCTTTACCAATTTATTCCCAATAAGACTCTAATATTATGCTTTGTATTGACTTTATGACCTCCCCCTATAATCAGTTAGAGAATTCAACCCCTTTTTAGATTAGTTTCTAGCACACTTTTCCATAAATATTTATTAGAAACTATCTTATGCATACATTTCTAAACTCAATCAAGGGTATAAAGAGCCAATCAATGATTATATATAATGGTATAATACCATGATATCAAAGATGACCAATATTATGTAATATAATGAGTTATAATAAATCTACAGGTAAATATTACTTTGACCATTACATGAGCTAATTATATTCAATAAAATCAATTCTTTTGATGGGTTATGTGATTCCATAAGAGAGAAACAATTAAAACTCATAGACTTAAATAAATTTAAGTATACATATCATTATCTAAATAATTAATAAACTAAATTTCAAATCAAGTGAAACTCTAAGGTTAAATCATATGATAATAAGAATGAGGCAAAGATAATAGTTAATGTAGTATCACAACCTACAAATTGGCTTTAATTATTTTCTCTATAAAAGAAAAAAATTTCACAATCACCATCACCTACTCATGTGTTACTACATAATATACTTAAGTGAAACCTAATCTCTCTACCTTTGCCACAATAATTTGATGTAAGTGTACCTATAACTAATAATTATGATAGTAATGCATATTAAAATTACCATATAGATCTTAGACATTTTATAAATAGATTTTTTGAGTTAAGACATAAGATATAAGATCTTACTGATGATATTAATGTTTAGTTAAGAACACTTATAGACAATTCTTCATCATGAAAAAATATAAATTGAAAATTAAAAATATTTAATGATCTATTTCAAAACATGAGGTAACAAAGACCAATGATATTTCTAAAGTTCAACATACATTATAATGTGCATCCTATAGATATGACATATAATCACCCAATAAATGGATTATTAGTACACTTAAAGACATCTTACCACAACCCCTATGATTAAATTTGATGATGGTGACATTATCGATGATGATTCAAATCTCCACACACTATTCATATGAGATTACATTAATAATAAAAGCATACTCAATATCATGGTTGATAGTGGGAAAAACAAGAAACTATAACTTATCCTACTTAGTAAACCAATCTTGGATAAGGTAATAAACTAACATCTATTGTGATAATTTATATATCAGGGGCATGACCAAATTGGATATGTTAAACCTAACTAAGGGATATATTATCACATAAAACTAAAAGAAAGGGTTTCAAATCCTTTAGTCAAATAACACTATATAATAACCCTAGTTAGATATTTTAATACATAAATTAAACCTAATCTAGTTCTCATGAATGCTTGTGGCACAAATGTGGAAAGATTAACACAAACAAAACAATCATAGAATTATGGTAGGAAAATAAGGGCCTAAATCACCTAAAGTGGAAGATACCAATAAAAGAATACCCTATAGCTATACTAATTTTAATTATAGAGGTAATATAAGCAAGTATTTATACATTCAAAACCTATTAATTTATGTAATATATATATATATATATATATATATATATATATATATATTTGTCAAATGAAATATAAAAAGTAAGATATAATTACCTTTGGATGAACCTATCTAGTCTCAATCTCTCCCTTGGTTAGTGGTGATTTGTAAGAGTTTATTGTGGATTTGTAAGGATCACACTATAGAAATTATATCTTAGCTAAAATACTCCTACTTTTCATCCAATAATTAGCACAATATAATATATCTTCCCTCCAAAGAAAACCCTAAACAATGGTTCATTCAAATCTATATGTAGTAGAATTATAAGCTATAATAATGAAAAAAAGAATGTTCCTCATATTCTCTGGTCCAAAATCCTACCTTGAGACACTTATGAGATTAAGTGTTTAGGAAAAACTTTGGGATAATAAGGGATTCTCATCTTCCATTTTAGGATTAAATTTAATTTAATCCAAACTATAGTTGCAAGTATTTGTCTCCATAATATAGCCTAATTGAAATGATTATTTGAGAGACACAATGTTACCACTGAGGGTTTAATATCAATTTAATAAATAAATTATAATCCTCACCTTGTTTAACCAATTCCAATAATGAGTGATACTAGGTTTCACTTTACTTATTTCTAAATGAAGGGGATGAATTTCTTCAGATTCATAAAATAAACAAAAAAAGGGGAGTAAGGTAGGGTATAAAAGGATTGTTATAGGCTTGAAAGGGTGATAATTCTTCAAGAACTGAGCTATATACCAAGTCATAGTTATACCATTATGTGTCTATTTTCACTAGAGGCTCAAACTCATCATCATAAGGGTTAATAGTCTAAGGGAATAAAATAAAATGGAATGTTTAAATCATGAATGCTTCTCTTAATATAAAAACATAGAAAGGAATGCAATAGACTACACATTGGATCTCCATAAGTAATTTGTAGCTTTAATCACATGTATTATGAGTGTTACAAAGGAAATGAGGATAATCCATAAATTAATTAGAATATTAAAGCACATTCTAACTAATACATTTATTATTAATAACAAAACACAGAGTCAATTCTTTAGCATAAGCATTTATTCAAAGCTAAAAATGATATACCACATTCATAGATAAATAAACTAGTTTTATAGAAAGCATGAAATTTGCATTCATTTTAACATAGTTTTTTTACATAAAAATGTTGGCCATTACAAGGGAAATCAATCTAAAATATATAGATAAGGATGGGGCTCACCCCTAAATAGCATGATATCCCCATCCTTAGCCATGATGGCCACTAAAAGTTGTTACAATTGTAATGTCTTAAAAAATGGGGAAGACTCCCCACTCCTCTAAATATGCTTCAAGGCCTACTTAAATGAAATGATAAGGGGATATAGAAGAACCACCTCCTATTTATTTAGGTTGAACCTCATCATCTACCAATGTGGATGCCATTAAGTAAAATTCCTTGTCTAGCTTGGCCAATTTCATGGGAGGATCCCAAAATATCATCTCAGACTATGCTAATAGTCATTAATACACTTGGAGTGGGGCCTCAAGGAAAACTTTCACCTCTTGACACTTAGCTGATATTCATAGTGGATTGGGTTAAGATATCTAGAATCACCTTATCTCTATCTTTATTATCCTTTTCCACCTTTCTCCTCATGACTTGGCTGAAATGACCCAGGTGGACCTCAAATTCTCTTATGTCTAACAAGTTGACTTCTGGATAGAATAACATTATGATGTTAACTTCCTTGAAGTAAGTTGGAATCTATTATTTACACTCTTCCAAATTCTATATTACTATTTATGCCATGGACAACTATTTTTAAATCAAGCTTCCCATATTCCTACATATGTTTAATACAAAATTAGGTCTAAGGTAGACATGAGTTTGAGTTTTGGGGGCATGCCCTTGTGGAAGACCACAATGATCCATTTACATCTTTTTTCAATGTGAATGATCCTCTCTAAGTATGATTTCACTCATTAGAGGTGTTCCTTGCTTATGGTTAGTGTTCAGACCACTTCCCTAAGAGTTTTGAAGAGTTGAATGAGGGCCTCTTTGACCAAGACAATCAATTTTGTAGTAAAGGTGTTATTTACTTGTGTCTCAATCACTCAAACCTATTCCTTCATATCCTCTATAATTTTATCAAATATGTCATGAGTAACTTAGAGCATGGAGACTATACCCTCAACCACCTTCTCTTATCCAATGGATGTCCTCACTTTAGTGAGGGAGAAGAGGTATTGTTTTGTCTACCACATAGCTAGGTCACCCTATTGAGTGAATATTTGTGTGAGAATCCTCCTCTTATTATTGGACTCCTTGTAAAACACCTAATGGATATATAAATAACCCTATAAGATCATATAATGTCCCTATGATCCTATGGTAATCCCTAAGGTATAAGGGGGTGAATGTGGGGTGGTAAAGATAGAGGTAGAAGGTGGATGCATAGAAGGGGGATAAATGGATAAAGTGGAGGGAAGGAAGGAAAAAATAAATGGAGTAGTAGACATGGGAGTGAAAGGGAAAGAACAAATGAGTAAGCCCATGAGAACATATGGGCATGGCATTAGCTTTGGGTCAAATATAATTATGAGTTCATGGTACTAGGGGTAGGAGTATTCAAAAGTAATAAGGAGATTGGTTAGTTAAATTCAATTCCTTGGGCACCTAAGATGATGGAAAAGTAACACATAAGAGGGAAAAGGGGAGAAACAAGGGAATAAGTAGAAGGTTGAGAGGGAGTTAACTTTTATTTCTTCTTGAGAATCTTTCCTAGATTAGCATGCATCATAGTATTTGATGGGATTGTGGTGGTGATGGTGGCATGGGCCAACTAGGGAGTCCATTGAGTGATCACAAGTGTTGATAAAAAGGTTATAAATGATTTAATTGTGCACATGGATGTACTCATTAATATGGTCACTAATATTTGAGCTATCACAGGTCCATTAGTGACCACCTATTATATACAGAACACTAGGGGAATCAAAGGCCAAGAAACTATAGCTCCTGAAGACTAGAAGCATATCATAATGATTCATACAGATGGAAGGACTAGGTGAAGGATATGAGATGCGAGCATGGTGCATGTGACTAAATATAGAGGTACCTAATCATATTTTAGGGATTTGGAATGGGAAATGAGGGAGACACCACCTAAGTGAGCCTAGTGGGGATAGGGACACTAGGGGGTGCCCCATTAGGATAATGAAGAATGAAGGAAGTAAGGGAATGGATCTCCATGGATGATGATTAATTTTCATGATTCAATCTCAAATTTAGGATAAAATTGATGTCAATAGTTCCTATGTAACCATTGGTTAAGCAACCTAAACTCTAGGAGGTGGTCGGTCTATAGCTAAGACTAGGGAAGATGAGACTCATAGAGGAGAGGGAGATGGTATCCTTTAGATTATCTTCTTTAAAATAAGGGGTGAATTCACTTGAATATATCCCCTAGTATAAGGTATCATAGTGAAAGTAGGGCCACTTTGGGTGGATGACCCAAATTGAACCTATTTTCCCTTTTTTTCTTCACCATAAGCTTATCCAACACCTCATTATCATAGATAAGGTTGAGGTGGACCTCGTCATCATTGTGGGGCTCATGGCTATAGTTAATTTTGAGATGAGACTTGTATTTCATCACATAGGCCCTGATGATACCATGAGGGTCCCATTCTTTGTGCTCATCTCTACCTAAGGTGTAAGAATATTTACACGTATCCATATATGTATATATATATATGTTGGTAGATGATGATAGGCAAGGTCAGGCAAGCCTTCTACTGGTGGTTAAAGTAATGGATAAAAATGCCTTCTATCAATTGATAGGTAATCTTCTACTTAGCCAACCAATCTAAAACCTAATAAGGTAAGTAGAGGAGGATTTTTAGATTCCTACCATTTAGATGATGGTGTCATCTTGGTAGTACTAATAATCACTAATGGGGATAAGAAATTGCCTAATATTATTAGAGAGCCGAGGCATGGCCACTTTATTGATATCCATGTAGACCACCAGGTGTAATGACTTATAGATTTCCTAGCTATGATTTTAGCACTGGTATTCATATAGTTTGTAGAATACTACATGCACCATAATTCCCCTAGGAACCAAAGGTGTAAATGCATAAGGATTAAACATAATAGTATCATAGATAACATCCACCAAGTAACTCATCATGTAAAATTTATCACCATCCCAAGCCTCATTGATGAGGTACACTATCTAGAAGTTGATTGTGCTCTTGAGGTCTTATATTTCTCTCCCTTGCGTATGATGTTGATTATGGTCACTTGGATAAAATCGATGTGCATCAAGTTAGTTTATCAAAATAAGTGATTAAGTAAGATCATCCCAATACAGACCCCTTCCTTGAAGGTAAAAATAATGTATGAGTCAATGTCCTCCTTGTTGACCCATTTCACATTAAGGGAAGCCATCAATTCCTTAATACCTTGTATATTTCATAGGTGTTGGCCCATGCATCTATAATGGCTTTATCATAGGTGATAGTGTGCTATAGGAGATTGAAATATGATTTGAATATAGTTCCTAAAATGTTTGTAATCATATGTTGGGATCTTTCAGAGTACACCACATCCTAAGCACCATCTTGCACTCACTTAGAGGTGCGGAGCATATTATTGAAGAGGTTAGAATAGGGTAAACCTTTGGTTTGGATGTGCCCTTATGTGACCCACATATTTCATATACCCTAAGGGAATATATTAATTCAACCTCATATTCATCATTATAGAGGAAGACTTAGGCATAACTTTGATTATTTTAAATATTTTGTTGTAGTGCTTGAAATGTGTTAAGTTATCTGGGAAGGTGGTATCTCTATATTTAGGCTAAGCCTTAGGGTTTGAGGATGAAGAAACCATGATAGAGAATGGGAAACTCTTGATAATAAAAAATTATGAGTAAATAAATCACTAAGGTCACATGAATGAACTAAAAACAAGAATGCAAACTCTGGGAAATTAGGAATAACAATGGTAAAATAGTTAAACCTTGGACACTTATAAGTATCCATAAATATATCCTACATTAGTGGAATTTAGAGTTTCACCCAACATAAGGTTAATTTTGATTTGGTGGCATAATCCACCTTTTCACTCCTAAATCTAGCTTTAACTTAGGAATTTCAAACAAGATGTTCCCTATTTATATTTTATGGCTATGATAAGATGTTTTAAATTGTCCAATCAGGGCCCAATTTCCCATTTAATTAATTCAAGTGGTATTTTAGGCACACATATATCTTTCTCCTAATGCATCTTAAGTGGATTTTGTTCATGCCACATGTCATTTACTAGTTTTTCATGTTTGTTATGAATTCCACCTAAGCATGGTTGGGTGCCTCACTTTTACCTATCTAAGACCCAAAATTGGCCATTTAGAGTAGTGAGGTGATGAATGGCATTCTCAAATCAGCTTATGAATCTATATTTAACTCATTATAACCACCGTAGGGAATCTTAGAATTTTTATACCAATTTATACAAAAGTGCCATGTGGCATGGTCTAATAGTTCCCACTCTCACAAGATCTAACATCTCTAATAGGTCTAAGAGACTAACACTTCTAATAGTATCCATGTGGAAATTCCTCATTTAGTTGGGTTTTCCTAAGCTCTGACATCTTTGATAGTTATAAGAGACTAACACATTTGGTAGCTAGGCCACTTGGCACTTCTTCACTCAGTTAGGCTCTCCTAAGATTTGAAATCTTTAACAGGTCTGAGAGACTAACACTTCTAACAATATCCACATGAAACTTCCTCATTTTATCAATCTCTCATGGTCTCTAACATCTCTAACATGTTAAGGAGACCAGCACTTCTAATAACTAGGACACATGGCATCTCTTCATTTGGTTAGGCTCTCTTAGGCTCTGACATCTCTAATAAGTTTAGGAAACTAACACTTCTAGTAGCATCCACATGGTACTTCCTCATTTAATCAGGCTCTCCTTAGATCTAACATATATAACAAGTATGGGACACTAACACTTATGATATCCAAGTCATGTGACACTTCTCTATTCATCAAAATCCCCTATTAGTTTTGATGAAAATAGACTAAGTTAAAATAAATCCACATAATATTGTCAAAGCTATATGAAACATTGAATAGAATTTTAGGAGATTGATACTCCAAGTAAAAAAATATGATTCCAAATTTGTGAAGAATGTAGTTAGCACAATAAAATAATCTAAGTATGAAAACCCTTTATTTTTATGCAATGCAATAAGGACTTCATTGTGTTTAAACTCAAAATACTACATGGATCTTTAATAAAGACCAATTCATCATCATAAATATCATGAATTGTCTTGCATATCAAGGTTGAATAGAGGTTGAAAGGCCTCATAAGGTTCAAGAATAATTGGAAAAAGATTTAAAGACCAACAAGCTTTAAGTTGAGAATTTAAATACGGGTCCCATACTTATCTTAAAAAGGAGGGTTTTGTTGGTCATAATAAATGGTAACTTTATGGGAAAAACATTACCCCAACATTTAGAACCTAGACTATAATCATACAATATTGAACATGGAGATAAGAAAGATGAACTCTATCTGATACACTTTGAGTATGAAAAGTGCTAAAGTCTATCCCAACAAGTAACATGTTAGGCTCTAGTATCTTCCAAATCCACCTTACATATTAATGATGGATTCATTCATTTGATGGATTACTTCATTAAGCTCAAGTATGTCTAGGATATTGAAATTTTCTTGAAGGGTGTGTATTTCATAGAACTTAGGTTAAGGGGGGAGGGATTGAGCATTACTTTTATACCAACCAAGGGCATATAACCCTTATAGAGATTATTTTGGTCTCACTCCTGACCTCGATCCATTTCCATCCAAGACATAAATCCTATGATGGAGATTGTCAAAATTAACCTTTTTGAGTAAGAAACTTACTCATATATATTTTTGAAATTCATATTTCCTTTGATCTGATATTTGATGTTTGATATGTGTTAGTTGGAAACCAATGTATCCAAGGTTGATGGTATTATCAGTAGTCTTTCAATATCCATATGACCTTTCATTTATTCAGCCACTCATAACATATTTGTTATTTTATTTTAAACTACTTATGATGGCCTTAGATATAGTAGAGTTTTTATCATTTACTTGTCTAGTGTTAAATCAATGGATTTTAATTCCCTAAGTGATTCTCATAGAGCTGCCTTACTTATCATTGTGTTCAATATTGATGGCTCACCTTCCATTTACCAATTTTGGTACTAGTTTTCAATATTTAGTATTCCTTTGGAGTAATCATTAATTCCTATAAACTAGATCTTATTCATGGACCATTGAGGTGAGGCTACTATCCCATGAGGGGATATTTGGTAGTAAAAATTGAGGCAAGGTCTATAAAAAGACATAAATAAAAGAACAAAATAACATTGTAGAAGTAAAAAAAATAAAAGCAGACTAACTTATGCCTAATCTATTATATACTTTACCATCCTCATGAAAATGTTATTATGAGATTATATTAAAAGGGAAATTTGAGATGTATTAATTCAAGGAATATCCATTCACAAGTGGTGGGAGTTGTTTCCTTCGAGGTCCTTGAGGTGGAATTCATTCTATCCAAATAGCTCTGAGATATGATATGGACCAATCCATAATGATTTTAACTTGGAGTGTTGAGATTTATTTTCATGGGATTTGTCCCATAATAGTAAGAATTAATAAATATTTAATGACATCACCTTCTTCCTCTTATCAAACCATCTTTTGACTGTGCCCTGGTGCTTACTAAAATTCTAGAGAGCCTCTTATCAAGAATTTTCTAATTGGACAATATCTAATAACCTCAAGCCTGCCTTCTCTTTGATTTCCATGAACTCTTTCATAAACATATAGGTAGGAACTTTGAGGGTGATTGGGAAGATAATATCTAACCCATACACTAGTAAGAGTGATGAATTCTTGAGCACCTATTTTTAACAAGTATGATCAACCTAGAGGGTGTACTTTAGAAATGAGTTCCATTCATGGGGTTTCTTTTCTATAGGTTTTTTTATCACATCAATCAAATTCATATTTCTATATTCTTCCAAACCATTCCCTTATGGGTATTAGTTAGACAAGAATATCAATGTAAATCCATGTTCACATGCCCACTCAATAAACTCTATAGATTAGAATGCATGCCCATTATCGTAGACCAGTGATATAGTTATGTGAAATTGGGTGATTATGTTTTCTTATATAAATTTTAATCACCTATTTGGTGGTACTATTCTTGGTATCTATTGACTCAATCCACTTTGTGTAGTGATCAGTGGTTATAAGCATCAATTTGTGACTAGATGAGGAGTTTAGATTGATAACTCCTAAGAAATTCAATCCCCATTGCACAAATTATTTTCCTTTAATAGTAGGCTATAAGGGAATTTTAGCATAAACCTCCCATATGGAAAAATATTGGCATTGGTACCATGAATGTACATGGGCATGCAAATCTTTGAAAATAGTGGGCTAGTAATAGCAGATCATAGGATATTGTGCATTGTATCATTCCCAGATGGATGGCCACTACCCATCTTCTCATGGAAACTAGTTATAACATCCTTGTCATCTTTTTTAGATAGGAAACTAAGATAGGTGTCTTCATAATTATTTATATAAATCACCCCTTTCTTCATAATGTAATGAGATGATTTCATCTTGAGAGCCCTTTTTAAGGTTTGGTTTAGTCCAAAGGGTAGACTTCCATAGAGAAGGTAGCACGTGATCGAATCATACCAATCTTGACATAGTACTTCTACTTGGTCCACATAATGTAGTGTAATATGGGGATCAATCTTTATCATTAATTAAAGGAGACCCTAGCCTTAGACAAACTTAGTAGGTTTAATCTCCAGATCATATTCTTGTAACTTGACCATCCATCAGCCTCTACACTCTCCCAAATCATTCTACCCAAGCTTAAACTTTACCATCACATTTAAGACAATGGTGTCCACTTTATTCCTAATAATGTATAGCCTTAATTTATTCACCACCTTGACTAAGGCATAGACATGCTTGTCAAGGGTAAAATAATTAATATCTAAATATTTGAAGTTTGTGCTCATGAAATTAATATTTTGTGTTTTTCCATTCTAATTTTGATTGATTAAAATTATAATGTTGTCCCTAGAAGCAAAATATTAGAGTAAAATTCCTTGGTGTAGTCCAAAATTATCAGAACTAGTGCCTACATGATGGCCCCTTTGATGTCTTAGAAGGCTTTCTTGGATTTACTATTTCATTCCTCTTTAGATTAATACTTCAACATGGAATTCAGAGGTTTATAAATATCAGTAAATTCATAAATAAATTTGTGCACAAAACTATTTCTCCCAAAAAAAACTTTAGGCTTTTTTTTTACTATTTAGGTCTTAGAAATGATATCAGCACATTTAGGGTCAATAGAGATACCTTCATTTGTGATAATGTGACCAAGAATATTAATTTTGTAACACAAAACACATTATTCTTTGGGTTTAATGATATTACGTACCTTATGCAACTCTCGAATATCCTTTATAAGAGATAATGTGATCTAACCTATATTTGGAGAAGATAGTCAAATCATCCATATAGATAACAATGAACTTACATATCAAACCTTAAAAAGTCAAATCCATGTATATATAAAAATTGGATCCTAAATGCATCAATTTTTAGGCAAAATCCCCACTTCATTGTAAATGCAATCTTGGTCATATCTTTTGGGTTGATGAGAAATTAATTGTATCTTGAGAATCCATCCAAAAAAGACATCAGTTAGGATCTACTCATCATTTGAATTACTTTATCCAAGGAGGGAAAAGGGTAATTATATTTATTATATTTCTAATTCATATTTTGGAAATCCACACAGAGTTGAATCTCTCTATTATACTTATGAATGGCTACCAAGTTGGATACCCAAGTGGAGTGGCAAATTAGAAAGATGATTCCTACTAAAAAAATCTGATGAACTTATTTATGTATAAATAGTTATATAATGTAGTTCATGGGTCTCCTTATTTGTTTGAAATGTTCTTTATTTCTAGTCACCATATGGGTTATTACACTCTCATGAATTCATTCGAATAGATTAAGGTCTCCATAGGCCCAAGAAATTACATCCTTATATCTCAAAAATAACCCTTTAAGTTTCTCAATCTCTTCTGATGTATAATTAGGGCCAAATTTAGTATTCTATGGATGGTCATGGGATCCAAGATTGATAATCTTAAACTTCATGTCTTAGACTCGCTATTTTGGCCACAACTAGCTTCCAACTAGACTTCAGATTGATTTCTATCAAATAATGCAAATTAAGCCTAAGAATCACTGAACATCCCAATTTCAACTACACATAAGACATTAGTGATTATAATTTTGTTGAGGCATCCCTATTTATGGTATTATCCTATACACAATAGTAACCTCTCATGAATTCATCTCCAGTCACCTTGTGACCTAACAATTGGTTGTTTGGCATTTGGACCCATTAAGCAAGGCACTTGAATAATTCCTAAAGTGCTAAAATGCTAAGCAGACTGAATCAACTAATTAAACCAAATTAAATGATTAATTGAATATTCTATGTGAAATTAGTGAAAATTTTTGTAAAAATGAAAATTCAAAAAATTGATGTCATGATGACATCATCTCCAAAGTCAAGGAATTCAAAATATCTCCCTAAATGAAATAAATTTATAATTAGAGAGCCATGATTAATAAATGGTATCTCTATCCCCAAATATTAATTACATATCCCCTCCTTAACTCAACTAAAGTTGTCCTTAACTCACCTAAGGTTAGTTTGAACTCAAATGCAATCAATTTTAACCTAACTACACTTGGGTTAGAGTTAAATTTGGAGGATATAAATATAAGCCCTCACCTATTGATCAATAATATTTTTATGTGAAATGTTAATATGCCAAAATACCTCCAAAAATATTCACTATAGTTTTACCAAGACCATTTCATAAACCAAGCCAATCCAAATCCAACCAATATTACCAAGGTGCCAAGGAGAAATGGAACAATGGAGCTTCATTAACAAAGATTTCTTGAGAATAAAAATGAGCACATAATTCCATGGCCAAATTACAACACCTATTCTCATGGAAGGTAATATCTCTTGTTTTACTTTCATTTTATTAGTTAATGTGAAGTTCTCTAGCTCATTGAGTGTCAAGGCTAGACGTGTTAGTTTTAGTGTGTTTGTTTTGATTTGATTTCTTGACTAACACCATATTAATCTCCCCTCTATGTCAAATTACTTAATCACATAATAACACACCTCATGAAATTACACATCCCACAAGTATGAATGGAGTATCTTGGGAGCCTTTTAGATCCAATAAGATTTCATTATAGATATTTATTTTAGGATTTCATGCTAACTTTTTGATTTTTTTTCTTTGTGATTGCATATTCACAAATTCATGACTATGTAATTATGAATTCAGTGAGGTAAACCAAAAAATCATCAATTGAATCTATGAATTCATCTCAAAACATGGTAAAATTTCTCTGGTTTAGCCTTGACCCTATGAATTTACAAAATCAAGATTGTAAACAATAAATTTGTTGAGCAAATAATGAAATCATTCTATAAGAAAAATGGTGTTTTCATTTATTTTCTTAATCTAACTACAAAATTGGTTCATATTTGTAAATTCATCATTTCTAGTAGTGAATTCATTGTCATCAATAGTGAAATCACATTATTAGGTAGTGAAATTGCATTTATAGGATACAAATTCATTCTGCCTAGCTATGAATTCATCTTATAGAGTGGAAAAACCATATTTGCTAATGTAAAATTTTTTATAAAGCTATGAAATAATCCATGTATGTTTTTGCGTTTTGTTTCAAGTTTCCTAGAATCACAAAATTGTTGCCTGAACTATGAAATTGTAACCTGAAGTGCAAAATCATTGCCTAAATTATTATTTTTTTTGCTAGAGTACTAAAATCATCAAACTAAGTTTTGAAATCATTTAGAACCCATGAAATCTCTCACTATGAGTTTTAAGAATTCAATTTTTTACTATGTTTTATAACTAATTTTTTTTGTAGTTTATAGTTTACTGTATAACTATGAAATCATTCCAGAGAGGTGATTTTATGTAAGATATTTTGCAAGGATATCACTTTTGCCAAGAAATAAGAAAATCCACTAATGCTTGTTTGAGGACCCAAAGGAAAAGGAAAGACATTTTTAACACTTTAAGTCTCTAAATCATATTTATATTTAGTGCCTACAAATCATTTATCCACTTTGTTTTTATGTTTCAAAGTTCATAAATTAACAACAAAATCTAAGGGGATAAATTTCACATCATATTTTTCTTGCATTGTTAAAATAAACACAAACTTAGACTAAACACTCTTAAGATATTTTTTTTAATCATTTTACATGTTTGTGCTGTTTTTTATTGAAAAATAGATTTAGCATGTATGTTCTCCCCCATCCCCTTTAGGGAACTCAGATGATCAAAAGAATTTTGTCCCTTACTTTTGTCTCTTAGACCAAGCATATAATAATGTCACTAAGGCACTCCCCAAGATACAAATGACTTGGATGATCCTAAAATTACCTTAAAGTCCTATATTTATTTCATGCATCTTGGCTTGTAGGTAGTATTTCATCACCTCTCCATAAGTTATTTAGGGAAGCGTTGACCTAGGATTTCATCTCCCTACATCATTTCAACTCTACTCCATGGTGGGGTATATAAATTAGGGCATGGATACTATGATTACCAAGGAACTGAGTGGATAGCCTCTCCAATCCTAACAAAAACTTGAATCATATTTGGCTAACTAGGGGACTCCACTAAGAAGTATATGGATGGAGTCTCTATGTAAAAGAATAAACCCTTACATAATAAGTTAGCTACTATGAAATCAATTAACTTGATAGCATCTCTAGTGTTAGCCACACTTAGGACAATCTAGAATGTGTGAAACTTATAGTTTTAGACAAATCCCATTTGTCATAGAAATATTTTCATTTTAGGGCAATTAGCCTAAAGTTTTGTTTCATCGTACGAACTCTTGAGAGAAGAGGGGGCCTAAAAACCTTACTTTTCATGTGCATCTAAATATTTGAATTAAAAAATTATTTCCTCTCAAGAAGGAGTATATAGATGGAATTTGATAATATGAATCCACCTTGTTAGTTTTTAGGAATATGATAATACACTTAGGTGTTTTTATGTCTTTTCCTTTTACTTGCATTATTTTGAGTCAAAAACTATTTTGTTTGTCAAAAACTATTTTGTTTGTCAAAAACTATTTTGTTTGTCAAAAACACATGCCCAACCCACATCTAAATGAAATCATTTTTATACACCCCTTTTAGCCTAAAGAGGTGTTATGCCATCCATTTGATGCCACACTTTTCCTTAATAATTTTGTGAACCTTTTGTGTGCATGTGTCACTTGTTTGAAAGGGGCATCATTATACTTCCTATTTCATCCCAAGTCCTTCTCTTAGAGTTTTTGAAGAAAACCTTTTGTCATACCTTTTGAGAAAAATAACTTCATTACATTTCTAAAATTATTTCAAAACCCTTACCTTGTGTCAAAATTGAATTCAAAACCACATGTGCCTTTTTGGTTTATGTTTAGTATTGTTATGTTGTCCAATTTGGTCTAGAATGTTGTCTACATGAGAAAACCTAGTCTTCTAAACCAAGTTAGAATTTGGTCTTGTGAAGTTCATATTTAAATTTTGATTCATTTATACCTATGCCTCACTTAATTTCCTCTTAGATTTTTACCACTCACTTTTTGATTATATGATTTGGACTAATTCTTTCCTTGCTTTGAATATATTTATGCCTAGATTATGAAAGTGATCTTTTTTGTATGCCTCACATCTATTTTGTTTCCTATAACTAATGCCAAAACTCTCTCTCTAAGTAAAACCTTAAGTGTAATTAGTTTACATTTGATTCTTGATCATCACTTAGGCTTGAATATTTTACTCCTCATCCTTATTTTTGCCTACTTAGAATTGACTTTCGTAATTAGTTTTATGCATATGCCTAAAGTCTAATGCCTTTTACCAATGGTCAATTTTGTGTTTGAATCCATATGCCTCATTTAAGTCTAAGTGTTTCAAAAGTGATAGATTAATATACCTTTCCATTTTACCTTAACCTAGTTTATTTCAAGTCTAGATTTTATGTCATGTTTCCAAAAGACCTAGAATTTTACCTTGCCTTTTTAGACCTAATTTTTTCCTAGTCTAGATTTTGTGTCATGTTTCCAAAAGACCTAGCATTATACCTTATATTCTTAGACCTAATTTATTTTATTTTTGTTGTGTTTCCTAAAGACCTAGCATTTTACCTTTTGTTTTAAAACTAGTTGTGTTGAGCCTAGATTTGTGCCTTATTCCAAAATACCTAACAACCTTTTCCATTTTTAGACCTAGATTAGATTTTTCTAAAGCCCTTTTACCAAGATCGACAATTAGATTTGTATTTCACTTGAATTTTTTTGTGATAAATTCATCATTAGACCTTGAATATGTTTTAGATTGAGTTTATCATTGACAAATTTGGAGAATAACTCAATCCTTAGGCCAAATTTAGACCAAGTTTGAAATTAGAGAAAGTTTCTCGACACTCTAAATTTGGACCATTTGTCATGTAGAGCTTATTTTAAGATTTTATATAGTTATAGATCTCTTTTTCAAAAGATATTAGTAGTGGATTTATATATGTATTGTTACACTCATAATGGAACCATGTACATTCCAAGTTATGATAGCATGGTCACAAATGATAAATTTATTCAAGACCCATATGGCAATGATGTAGTTTGTGAGATGGATCCATATCCTCCTTAAATTAATTAATTTTGGAATAAAGTCAAGATATTTTAGCACACTACTTGGTTAACACACTATATATTTAGAATAAAACTAGGAACAAACATCATAATATATTGATAATATACCAATAGTTTTAGAATAAGTTCAAGCTCAACCATACTACGTAACTATGTCATTGACATATATCCCATACCTATTTGAATTATCACTTGATTGAAAATAAGGATGAGGTTTCAATCATATCCATGGAGGTAGGGACTGAGTTTATAGTAGACTTCCCCCATAAAAACCTACCTAGTCTAGTCAGAGTGCTGACAAATGTACCTTACACCTAAATTATGGAATGAGCCTTTAATAGTTATCCTCAAGCACTCATGTCAGTGTCATAATAAGACCCAAATATGATTTCAAGAGGAAAGGACCCCATGGAGGACCAATTTCTATAATGTAATTATCATATTAGAAGTATATAAGCCTACCATGAAATTTTAATGCCATGGCCATATCAAATACTCCACTCATAGAGCTAACTCCTTCAACAAGAGTGATAATCAACTCAACAGGTTAATATAATATGGGTTTAGACCCATTATACCAAAGTAATTGAATAGGTGACATGATCAATGTCCCATTTATTAAAGATGTGATTGTGGCCTCTATGCAGAACAATGTACCAAATATGATGAATAACATGAAAGTGTCTTCTAATTTAGGCCAAATTGGTTTAAATGCACCAAAAAATAGTCTACAATAACAAGTCCCTTTTTTAATACCAAGAGTGTTTCTAAACATCTAGGGGTAATGCCTCTTATTTCCCAACCATAGTAGATAAATCTCAATCCTCAACTAATTGCTTCTTCAATCATGAAATAATATAAGACAAGTAATCAAGTGCCAACTAATGTTTTGCCTCAACAATTAGTGATGAATGTTATCCCACCTCAATAGGTGATAACTAATATTCCAAGACAATAGGCATAGTCTAATTTACCACCACAACAAAGGTAGAACACTATGCCATCTCAATAAGGGGAAAAAAATGTTTTACCTCAATAGGTAGGGATAAACATACCTCAATAGTCATAAACTAATATGACTCTACAATCACAAACATTGTCTAATCAAAAACATATTTATATTGCTCAAACATAAATGTCAAACACCTAACAATCATATATTTCACAATAGGTGTTTACACAACAAAGAGGTACCAATGTCCAATAAATAACTATTAGGTAATCATTACCTTTTACTCAACATGTACCAAAAAATCAAAGATAGGACCTTGGCTAATAACAAGCTCCCCTTATTCAACCAGGTTCAATTAATCATTATCAAGTCCATACTCAACCTCAACAGGCATACTATTGTTCAATAATTCATATCATTCCATCACAAACCTAATTTCCTCAAACCTAAGGCCATATACCAAATTTGAAATAGAATATACACCAATAATGCATTCAATTTCAACAACTAAATCCCAAATTATTGATGCATATTCCTAATAAATTCACCCATAAAATCAATATTCCACAATAAACCATTCCTCCATTATACCCTAGTCAAGGTATTCACCTTTGATTGCCCAACCACCACTTTAACCAAATATGCCATCAAATTTCATGGCCCAAGAACTAAAAAAACTAAAGGATGCAATTACTACCATCCAAATAGGGAAGTATACCAATAAATTCAAATTATATGATGTTTATTCATAACCCTTCAACATGGATTATCTTCATATACCATTTCCTCCATGATATGAACCACCAAAATTTGACAAGTATAAGGGTAAAGGAGACCCTAAGGCACATTTAAGAGAGTTCTTTGTTTCTTACCATCTATTAAAATGAAATGACATTTACCTACTCCTATTGTTTCCTCAAAGTCTATTTATATAGGCTTTGAAGTGGTTCCTCAAGCTGACAAAAAATTTAGTATCTGATTTTGACAATCTCTCAGACAAGTTTGTGCAACATTTCTCCTATAATCTCAAACATGAGATTTCATTAGTAGATATGACTCAAGACAAGCAAGAATTTGGTGAGAGATTTATAAGATACTTATAGAGATGGAGATCACTTTATATCTACTTCACCCATAATAGATAAAAAAATTGGCTTATGTGTTTACCAAAAATTTGCATAGAAAGATATCTTACCATTTGGAGTTTCAATGTGTGCACACTTTCAAGGAAATTATTAAGAAAGGTTTACATATTAAAAAATAGCTTATTAAAAATAAGTCGACCTCCTAAAATTAGAATCAAACTCAAAATGTAGGCCCAATTTAGAACCCTAACCTAGTCCAAGTGTAGGTGTCTACACCAGCTCAATTTAGCAACTATGAAAAATCAAAACCATAACATTTTAACAATAATGTTTTTGGTAATAGAGTAAACGAGTCATGCCATGTCTAAATGGTGCAAATATTATCTACTCAACCTGTGATGTAAAATGTAGCTTGTTACTCATTAACAACCTATTCATCAAGTATAACCTATGTAATAACCTAGACTAATTCCTCAAATGCAACAAAAACCACATTTTCAAACCCCTCTTCCAAGAATAAAGACCACTCCTTGGGTCTTCAAAAATATTGGGGGTCCCATCAAAGTAGTGTTATGCTAACTAGTCATGACCAATATGATTATTTAGATAATCCAAAACACTATCCTAAGGGTATATCATGTCTAGACTAGTATAGAAAATTTGAGTTCTATGAATACCATCATATTTATGGACACTCTATATGATTTCATGTGTATTTGAAGCACCTTATTTAAAATATGTTGAAAATGGGGAAATATAATTAGATAATAGAGTATCTACATCTAATCAAAACTTGGGTATCTACAAGAACCCTTTTACATAACATAATAATGTTAATTAATAATATTAGAAATGAATACCAGAATAGCAATAACAAAAAAATAGTATCAATAGTAACAAAAACAACATTAGCAACAACAAAAATGTTAATCGAATGGGAGAATCCAAGGCCAAAATGATCCCAACAACTAACAGACTTACCACACAATTACACATGACTACAATAAGTTGTAGGTCATATTATGGGTTGGAATTTTTATACCATTACCATAAATCCTAGACTAAGTAACAATTGAGTAGAACCATTGCTTAACAATACCAATCAAATGACCTATGCTGATAATCTTTCCTTGACCTATGATTGTAGCCAGTCAAAATAGCAAACAAAGATTACTATTCTAAGACCATTTGATGATAACTCATCATTTTCCTATGACCATAATAAAGTACATTGATAATCAAAAATTATCCTCTCTAGCCCATCTCCATGATTTTCTATTAATAATGATCCTGTATCCAATCTTGATTATGTATTCACAACTCAGAAGTCTAAGATTACCATTCTATACCCATAACCTCCTGCCAATGAACCAATCCAACCCATTGTACAAGCTAGGACCAATCCAATAACCAATGTTAATTAAAAACCATATGAAATTATGGAGAAACTCTAGAAGACACCTATAGAAATCTCTATTTTAGATTTTTTTACATACGTCTACCATCTACAAGAACATCCTTATAGAACTCTTAGGCTAATCCCAAGTTCCAAATGACATAACCCCAGACAAATTCAAAGATTTGGTTAGATGCCTAGCCCTAGGCCAATATTTAACCTTCAACCAAAGTGATATGGCATCCCTTGGTCCTATCCATTAAAACTTGTTGTATATTGAAGTTGTCATCATGTGGCACAAAGTCAAATGCACTCTCATAAACAATTGATCAGGCTTAGATATTATGTCTCTGAATCTCATCAAACATTTGAGATATATAGAAACTAATATATAGCCATAAACCATTACTATCAAGGCCTATAATAATGAATAATGGGAATCACAACATACTACAAGCTTGTTAGTGATCATTGGGCCTTTGACCCATTATACACTTTTCCATGTGTTGGACCTAGAAATATCATACAATTTTATTTTGGGTAGACCATGGATACATGAAATCCATTCAATTACTTCAACATTGTGTTAGTGTATCAATTTTCCTCACTCATGGATGGAGGTAACTATCCATGGAGATCTACATCCATATGAACACTACAAGCATTTGGAAGCTAAGTATTAAAGTTACAAGTAATATTTTGACCTAGATCCAATTTCCAAGAAGGATAAAGACAAATAGATAATTATCAAATTTTTATAGGATAATTTTAAAATCCCTAATAGCCTTGTCCCATATTCACATACACCTCCTCTTAAAATGTCTAATCATATTACTATTTTAAGAAAGGGTCCAAGAGAGTATTTGACCCATAACACATTCCATACTTTAAATATTATAGATAACCCCAAGTCTTATGGAAGACCTAAATCTAAACTAAATTACATGAAATGGTGATGGAAGGGAAAAGGAAAACTTCATAGCCCAACACTTTTTATTTTCAAATTGGCCACTAGCCAAGAAGAGGACCCACTAGCCAATGATGATTCCTATTTGTACAATAATAAATTGACTTATTACTACAAAAGTGTAAAATATCCCATCCCTAACAAGATTATGGATAAACAAGCCTATGAAGGTGGAGGCTTGGGGTCAAATCAATAAGGTAATCTTGAGCCAATTTATATGACCACATATAAAGGAACTTATGGTCTTAGATTTAAACCACTTGGGGGTGAAACCACGTATCTTATTTGAATTTTAACTCTAATGACTAGTGATGATGATTTCAACAGTGAAGAAGAGTCCAATCATAAAATTAATGAAGACCTTTCTAGTACTAATCTATTTGACCCACATACCATTATGCTAGTAAACTAACATTCCAAACTTCCCCTTTATCATCCTCAACTTATAGACTTATAACAACAAGAATCCATAATGCCTATAGATGAGTTTGAGAATGATGAGGCCTTTTGTGATTTTTTAGGCCTAAGAGACAATATTCCATTAGGAGACCACAAATAAGGGTTCTCTATGAAACTAGATCCTATATCATATTTTAGAGAGTGGATGAACACCTTTATCTAAAAATAAAGGAATAAAACATTGAGGTCCCAAAGTGGAAACCTCTTTGAGGCACTTTTGGCCCAAGGTAAAAGTAAATAAAAAGGCCAGTCTTTTGGTGAAAACCTATTTCAGGTACCACTAGATAGGGGTGTTCACCTTTTATCAAATAAATTTCAAGATACTACTAATGACAAACTTGCTTTTGAGTTATAGTTGAGCTCAATAGAATAACATGAATTTGATCAAATTTCCCAAGAATTTCTTATAGTATTTATGACATGGCCATTACTATCATTAGGAGATTTAGATTCATCTTTATTTAAGAGAGATTGAAGAACTAGTCTAACCAAAGGACTTTATCATTGTATACCAATTCACATCCTTTCCAACCATTATAGAAGATGGCTCAACTCTCCTAGTAGAGGATACTATGTAATTCAACATCAGGACTCTAGATGACCCAAAGTGGATCAAATTAGGTGTGTCCCTCACTGAGGAGGAACATGAATTTTATATATTACTTTTGATGGAGTTTGTGGACATTTTTGCTTGGGCCTATTTAGACATGATAGGTTTAGACCCCACCTTGGTTTTACATCAAATTAGTGTACATCCTAATGCCAAACATATGAAAAAAATTGTATAAAATGCATTTGTGTATTATTGTATTAAAGAAAGAGTTATAAAATCTCTTAGAAGTGAGATGTATTAGACCGATTGACTATTAAGAGTGGATCTCAAAAATTGTGCCTATCAATAAAAATCCATAAGGAATCAAAATATACACTAATTTTAGATACATTAACAAGGCCTGCCCCAAGGATTACTTTCCTCCATCAAATATCAACATGATAGTTGACTCCATAGTCAAGTATGAAATATTTCCCTCATGGATGACTTTTTAGGATACAATCAAATTAGGATTGCACTAGAAGACCAACACAAGATAACATTCACCACTCCTTGGGGAATATTTTACTATCAAGTTATGTCATTTGGCCTTAATAATGTTGGCCCTATGACCACCATATTTCATTACATAATGCATAACATTGTTAAATACTATGTTGATGACATAATAGGTAAATCAAAGACCCATGTAGATCATCCAACCATGCTATAAAGGATATTTGAAAGGCTTCATGAGTAAAAGGTTCAACTCAATCACAAGAAGTGCATCTTTGGTATCACTTCAAGAAAAATTTTAGGGTTTATTTTCTCTCACCAAAGCATTAAAGTTTATCTTGCTAAGGTACAATCCATTACTAAGATGCCACCACCTTCCACTTTGAAACAACTCCACATTTTATAGGGAAAAATCCAATCTACTAGACACTTCATTTTTCAATTGTTTAATAAATTCCACCCTTAACTAACTTGTTGAAGAAATGTGTTACATTTCATTAAGATAAAGAATGCCAAAAAGCCTTTCATCGCCTAAAAGAATTGTTGATAAGTTGGTATCCTAGGCTAAATTTCAACCCCTATAGTTCAAAAATTTATTATTCATGCTTCCTAACCTTGGATTTTGGTCATTTTATTCCTTTTATGGTCCTCAAAAAATCCTTTACAATCCTTATTTAGCATTGTTTAAGGATGTTTTGACAATATTAAGGTAAGTGTTATTCTTGACCTTATGTTTGTATAGCAATTTATAATATGGCCAAGAGGGTCAAAGGGGGTTAAGTGGTATAGGTGGTCATGTTTAAACATGTAAAGTGATGTATAATTCATATCAAACCTCCCATATTTTGTAAAACTCCTAGAAATGTAGCAAGTTAACCTTATAACATTGTATTCCACTATCAATGTGTTTTATTATCTATTTGGTAACATTTAAGAGGAATTTTCAAAGAAAATGACAAGTGTACAAAATAATGAATAGATAGAAACATCATTAAATGTTTTTAAAAGTGTGAATAAACTTCATAGGCACTTGGCATATTCTCTCAATTAGTTTTCAAGTAAAATAAACAATTTTCATACTAGAAAAAGAGGGTTTTTAGGTAGTCTATATAGGTCTGTCAGATCAAGATCATGCTTAGGAATGTGTAGGATTTAATTTATGCCTCCCATTCTCATATCCATGATTTATATGGAGTTTCAACTAAAAATAGTCCAAAAACTGATCCCCTTCCTCCTTTGAGCTCCTTAGCAGCTCAAAAGGGCTAGCCAGGTTTGTGAATGGTAATAATAAAAGAGAAAATATGAGGACCTAAGATTTTGATTAGAGGAAGGTACCATATATTTATTCTATTTTGTGGAATTATTTCTCATATTTCTTTCCCATATTTTATGAACAATCACTAATAAGGTTAAAGACTCATAGTATCTCACCCATCTAGGTAGGGATTCAGGTTTGATTTGTTTTCTCCATTTCTAAGCATGATGAAAAAGGAATGACATTTTTTGTAAATTATTATGAATATATAAAAACCATGTACACCATTCTCAATACTCACTTCACATGTGTGAGTCATCAAGAGATAGTAAATATTTAGTTTGGTCAATCTACAAGGTGGCAGTGGGTTGCTGATGAATTTGAGTTCTAGACCACTAAAATAATTTTTTGTCATGATTATTGATAGATCCTCTCAATAATTTAAGTAAAATATCATTCATATCCTATTAAAAAATAATCTAATATTAAATATCATCTTTCAAATCAACTCATGTTGGCATGTTCATAAGTGAGAAGGTAGTAGTCACAAATATACACATTTTTTGCATTGTCCAAATACATGGGGGGTTCAAGAGTATAAATTGGTTAGACATTAAGAGGAATATTAAAACCCTACAATTAATTATTATCCCACTTAATATGAATTAAAACTCAAATTATTCATAATGTCTCTCCTCTAAGTTAATGCAAGAAGACTAGTGAACCTATCCTACAGGGCTGCAAGACCTCTAGATCACCTTTGGTACCAAAAATTTAGTTGAAAAAAGTAACATGATATTTTATAATAATAAATAAATTTAAATATTTATTCCATAAATACCATTTAACATAGTGAACACTTGTGGATCTCAGGTGTAATCTACTTTGCACTCTAAGCAACTGTGTGGATTGAGTTGAATTGTGCAAGTCTAGATAGAAAAGATACTTGCTATGAGGAAATAAAGATGTATAAGGGATAAAAAAGGATAATTAATTAAATTTTATAATGTTTATATCTATTTTATTCATCAAAAATATAATCATAGAGGGTTCATATTGACAAAATTTAGCCAAAAGAAGCTTTAAGCTCATATAGGTCTGACATTGGTGAAATAGGAAAAGGATGCACCTTGAATTGAAATAAAAAATTTGATGTTTAATGAGGATTTGATAATCCATGATAATTTTTTTAATGATGATTATAAGCCTTATATGCTAGGAAAAATGTAAACTCAACTCCCAAATGAGCACTCATAGTCAAGAACTCAAGGTTGTCATCTATAGGCCTAATTGTAGAAGAAGGGTTATTTGGGTAAAAGAATATATTTTAAGGTTTATTTAGGTGTTTGAAGTGAAATAAGGTTGAAAAATAAATATAAATAATGATTAACATTGATAATTGGTATAATATCTTCATGAAGTAAAAGTTCACTCTATCACACAAGTAGAAAACTAAGACTATACCCTATAGCCAATCATGGAGATCAAGGTGAAGTGGTTAACCAAGTTATAAAATTTATAGATGCATATGAAGATGATAAACCTAGTGAAATGTTCTTATTATTACCTTAATATGTTATAAAAGGATTAAATTCACCTTTCATACTTAGTCAAGATCATAAATTACCATAAACAGGCTAGTCATGAGGAAGCAAAGTGGCTAAGTGGAAGGTTCCCTTGATAGGAGATTAAAAGTATTTTTTCATATATGTAATTCATATGCCTCATTTTATAATATTAAAAACAATATTAACTTGATAAAAAATGAATAAGTTCATACTCACAATCTAAACATATCTGAGAACACCTATAAGTAGAGTGTCAAAGAAGAGCTAAAGTGTGTTGAACTCTACATAAAAGTGAAGTGATCAAGTCAAAATAGGGCCTATGACTTGTTTTATTAAAACTATCAATATAAATTTATTGAATTTGGCCTTTAAGATAGGCAAGAGAGAGCTTAATGGACTAATTAGGCCTATTAGGCCTAAAATGACATTTATAGGCCTAAAAATGGAAATTAGAGACATTTACATGTTTGAGGGGTGTTTAAGGTTGGGACACATCATAGGAATGTTATTTCAATTCCATAAGGTAAGTATAGGGGTTTTTAACTTAGAAAATATGTAAAAAGATGCATTTATAGGCCATTAGGGCAACATAGGCCATGAAGCCTACAAACCCTACGCAAGAGTATGAGAGGTATACAAACACTTTGAAGAGCTAAAAAGTAAGAGAAGAAATGGGAACATGTTTTTTGGGTTTTAAAAGACCTATATGAGGTGTTAGAGGATAAAACCAAACAAATTTTACTCTTATGCACCCTTTTCTCCCCCTTAACTCACCAAAATGTAAGGATTTATGCCTAACAGAAACTTTCTTTATGTCAAAACATTATGGAGAAGATGCATGTGACCCTTAGTTACTATTTAAGGTTAAAGGGGTTTGTATACCTAAAAATCTTGCCATTGATTTTATAATTCAAGCCCTTAGGGCTATGAACAATCATTAAGAGATCATGCCACTCAAAACTTGCCTAAACTAGTCCTAATGACTTGATGGATTAAAATTTGACAAACATGCACCCAAATTCCCTAAATTGTCTTGGGATATAGTTGAAACACATTATACACTCTGATGATGTCCCACTCATGACAGTAGTTTGTATGGATAGTTGTACAAATCTACCAAAAACATTATTTTTGCAAGTTTTAGTGATAATTTCAAGGTAATGTACTATATGAAGAATTTAAGATCATGAAAGAAGGTTTTGTGAGGTGTATTCCACCCTATAAAATAAAAAATAACTCTAAAATCCTCTTGTAAATTATTCTATAGGTTTGGGCTAAAGATCCAGTCTAGAAGTGTTAGTGAGAGGTGACCTAGTCACCTAAATGAGCAGAGGTTGAAAATGTACATTTTTAAAAAGTCATAATTCATAGTGTAATATGATTTATTATAATTAAATAATACTCAATTACCTATTTTTAAGGTTCTATTTAGGTCTCATGGTCATCCAAATAGATAACACTAAGTTATTAGACCTAGTTACCTAGTAGACCTACTTGATCAACTAATAGAAGATGAGTTTTAGAATAGAGGGATATTAAGAGAGTAAATTTAGGGTCATAAAATCCTTATTACTACCTCATGGAGGTGATCAAACACACTTCATGTCCATTATGGAGGATTAAGTAGTTTTAAGCCTAGTCAACATGCACAAGGGGAAGGTAGGTTACTTAATGATCCTTGGAGGCTAATTAGACCATGATGACACCTTTATAACTAGAAAAAGGAGATATGGTTGACTAGGTTAGCATGATCACACTTTTAATATGGTCAACCAAAATTGAAGGAACATCGGTTAGTCCATTTCCTACACCATATTATCATTGAATACTACAAATTAGTCAAGGTATTACATGTGAGAGTTGAGGGAGTTGTTACTAATACCTGTGCATATTGTAACTAATGATTGAGAAAATGAGGGCCATCATAACCTCTTATCCACACTTATACTCCAATATTCTCTTATCTCACTTTATCTTCTATATATTTAGGCTCAAAATCCATTGTAGACATCCCTCTTTTGGGTATGAATAAATTCTACCCAAATTTGTACTTAGTCACATTTTGAATCAATATAAGGACTAATTCATCTTATCTATACTATTTTAGTGTGTTTCATGACTATTTTATTTGCATAAGTGTATTTTTATCTCTTTTTTTAGGTCTTTACCTCACCTAGATGTTATTACAATGTTATATGTAGATCACATAGTGTGTGAAGGTGTTAGTGGTTGAGCTTAGAGTGGAATCTGATTGGTAAGTGCATTAAATCAATAAATCTATTCATATCCCTCTATTTTTTATCATTTGTCATAGCGTCTATGTGAAATACTAATGCTTATAAACCTTTGGAGAGAGTGGTTCAATTACTATTCCTCATCATGTTAATAAGTGTTGTTAAAAGGTCAAATAAAAGTGGACACATTATATTGTTGCATCACCTTTAGTATCATAGGTTTCATTTCATGTTTCCCTTATATCTTGTTTCACTATCAAAACAATTAGTTTTTAGGAATTGATCCATAATTGATGCACTAGGGGATCTATCCCCATAAACTAGAGGTTTACCTCATCAACTAGGCCACCCACACCTAAAGGTGATCCCATTGTATTAGTTGGATGAGGTGGGGATAAAACACCATTGCCTCAAGGGGTACACTATAGACTAATAAAAAAAATATCTTGCCAATCCAACTATTTTATTACCATCAATGATATGGAGGCCATTTTTTCTATACCTATCTACCACTGACAATGCCATGGGGGTACTCTTAGCTCAACATGACAACAATGGGAAAGAGCATGCCATGTATTATTTGAGTTGTATACTGGTCATGTGAGAAAAACTATACACCAATATAAAAATCTTGTTTAGCTATGGTTTTTTTAGCTTAGAAGATGCATCATTACATGTTTAACAACAAAACCATAGTCATTTATAAAGTATATTCACTCAAGTATCTACTATCAAAGACATTTTTACATAGCCACATGGATAAATGGATCATGTTGTTCAGTGAGTTTTATATTGATTATATCAATCATAAGTCCAACAAGGGATAAGTCCTTATGGACCATCTTTTTTAATCTCCCTTTTAAGATACCAAATTGCTCATGTTTACATTCCCAAATGAGTCTATCATGACCATCATAGAAACCCATTTTGAGGAGCAATAATGGAATCTATATTTCAATGGGTCATTTAATTCTCATGGATTAGGGGCAAGCCTTTTTTTATTAGTACATAAGGGGATATCATTCCTAAATCATTTTATATCAGCTTTCCTTGTATTAATAACATAGATGAATATGAATCACTCATTGCAGGACTTCAATAAGCATTACAATAGAATACTCAAAATCCCATATTTTATGGTGAGTCTTAGTTAATCATAAATTAGGTTACATACCATTTTTAAACTAAATATTAAAATTTTATACCATACAAGGCCATGGAGAACACTCTCAAATAATATATTTCTAACATACAATTTGAACATTTACCTAAGGCTAGTAATAGGATAGCAGATGCCATGGATACCATTGGTTCTTTGATATGCATCATAAACAAGGAAAAATATTATCAATTCCTTATTTAATATCTTATATAACCTACTCATGAACCTTTGACCATCATAATGATCTATGGTATTATTGGTCCTAGCTCTATTTCGTACTCAAACCTATATAACTACCTTCAAAATCACATCCTTCCACTAGACCTATCATGTAAACAATAAAAGGCCTTTATATACCAAGAATTTCTTTATACCTTACTTGGCTCAACCCTTTACCATAGAAGCTTTGATTAAACTTTTCTTCAATGTTTAACTTTGGAATCCATATTAGCATTATGGGAAGTTCATGGAGTATGTGGAGCACACACTAAAGGGGCCATCCTTGCCAAAAATATCCTACATACTAATTACTATTGGAAAATAATGGAAACAAATGGAGCTTCTTATGTCAAAAAGTGTGACAAATTTCAAAGGCATGTGAATTTTATTTATGCTCATCCATAACACTCAAATATATGCTTAAAACATGGTTGTTTTCAATGTGGGAACTTGATATTGTTGGGAAGATTAACCCTGCCTCATTTGATGGTGATAAACATATCCTTACCACTATTGAATATTTCACTAATTAGGTTAAAGCTATACCCCTCACTTACATGACTGGAAAACAAATTTAAAAATTCATCTTTAACCACCTCAGCGGCCATTATGGTATCCCATTTAACATTATATTTGATAATGGTGGATCATTTAAGAACAAGGATGTTGGATCAGTTTGTGATAATTACAACATCACCCAACATTTTTACATTGCATATTACTCACAAGTTAATGGCTAAGTAGAGGAATCTAATAAGACCATTATCAACATCCTTAAAAATATTATCAATGATGTTGGTCATGATTGGCACCTATAGATATTTCATTCCCTCTAGACATATCCTACTAATTATTACACTCCAATAAGAGCCATACCATATTCTATAGTCTATGACACTAAGTCTATTTTTCACATTGATTTCAAGTTACCTTCTCTATTTATCTCATTGAAACACATCCTAAATGATGAAGATTACAAAGTAGCTTGCATGCAAGATCTTGAGTTATTGGATGAGAAGTACATGGTCATTGTAAATAACCTTCAAGCATATTATAACTAACTCCATGTTCAATATAATTAGTGGGTAAAATAGATAACTTTATCTTGGTGATATTGTCCTCAAGAAAACCAAAAAAACATCATGGATGAGAAAAAGAAGAAATGCAAGTTCAAGCCTAATTGGGTAGGCACCTATGTCATTGTTACCAATTACTATTCTAGAGAATACAAGTTCACTACACTAGATAGATATGAAATTGATAATCCCATGAACATCATACATATCAAGAATTATTTCTCTTAATATACTTGAAGTATTATCTATGAGGCTCTTTTCTATTCTACCATACCATTAGCTTCCATGTCTCATATACCATTCTTACCATACCTTCACTATCGATCGAAGTTATTTTACCCTCCCTCCCTAGATTTTTAACCTTGGTTCTAATCCATTAGTTCTTTGATCACCTTTAATGAGGGGATTCAGATAAATTTTCAATAGTTGATTTAGTATTCTAGACATAGAGGTAGTATCTTGGACCAATTTGATAGTGGTTTGGTAATTACATTATTCACTGTTGACACATTCTACCTAATTTTTGATGCTACTAATTATAACCACCTTTGGAAAAATTAATATCATTAACCAATGTCATTATTCCCTAATTATAACTTCTTGTGATAAAATTATAAGAAACACATTTACCATGCCTTTTTACATCACCTTGTCATTCCTATGTTATATTGTGTCATTTATCTAATTCATGAACTTCCAGCTACCTAGTCAAATTCCTCCACTATAAGACTGAACTATAGTGACTTGAGGTCTCATTCAACACTATGTAAGTAACACTTAATTTATGTTAAGGTCATCTCTATCACCCTTTTCCATTCTCTCTCTATTTTTTGAGCAACTTAAGCCATGATTTCACCATTTTGTGAGTAAATTAAGCCATGCTCTTATTATTTTATGAGTTTGACCATTTGGTATCTCATAATTTTAAATCAAGTTGAGATGCATATAAAATTACAAAAAAAATTGTAAAATATCTATAAAATCCTAAAAATCACAAAATCATAAAAATTGGCTTAGAATCTCCATGGAGATATAAAGCTACCAAAATTTTTGGGTTGGGCCAACTTGTTTGTTCAGTTTATTTCTAGACTGTCTTATTCTCTTTTCCTCCCATTTTTGGAAGAACTACATCATCCTAAGGTCTGCATGGACTATGTAAGAAACACTTGGATACATGGGGTATTTCAAGTTATCTCATCCATACCTACCTTTCTTTTTGACCATTTTTTTTACTTAAGGATTCTTAGACACCTAGCTACTTCACAAGTAACCACTTGTCCTTTAGTTTCCCAATCCTTATTCATCTTAGCCATACACTCTTACCATTTTGCAAGATTAAACTATGAGCATTATGTATTCTACTTTGATACACTAATGACCACTTTGCTTTATCTTATGCTCTCACCATTTTATGAGTTAGTTATGCTCTCACCATTTTGTGATCTCATTTTATTTCTTAGCCTTAAGCATGGTACACATTTTGAATCTAGTCCATGTGTGCATGTTTTTCTAATGTATTTTAGTGTGGTTTTACCTTAAACCATACTTTCATGCTTCCATGCTTTATTATTGTTGATGCTTTCATGATTGTGTATTGTCCTCCCCTATTTTTTATGTTTTCTCCATTTTACAAGAAATCATTTCTAATGATCTTGTTGTTTTGTGAGTCACAATTGTGTGCCTTGTTCATTTAAATTAGACACATTATTGTACCCTTGGATTTTCTTACGCACTCACTATTTTGTGATATCATTCCTATATTCCTCTACAACACAATCATGTGCTTCAATCATCATTTTATTCTATCCCATATCCTAGGAGAACTACATTTGGCTTGAAGTTCATGTTATATCTTACATCCATGAAACTATGTAGGTAACATCAACTTGCCTAGTGCATCTACAGTCATCTCAGCTACCCCTTCCTTTTTATTCTTTTCCCTATTTTTTTTATTTTTTTCATTTTATACTATGGCCTAGGGGTAATGTTTATCATCCTATATGTGTTGTTATTTCCCTATAACCTAGGGTCAATCTTGTTCATCTTTTGTTCTTTCATTGTTATACCTATGTCAATATTGTCTAGCTTAGGGGTCACCTTATCACCAAGATTAACACCTCTATTACACATGCATGAATAATTTGTTTTCTATTTTGACTAACATTTTGATTCATCATTATTTTTGTTTGTTTAACTTTGTTTTGTTCACTATTTTATTTATTTGTGTATGGTTGTATTTTTATTTATTGGTGTTTTTTTTTATTTTGTTTATTTTCATATTTATTTATTGTGCCTTAACTTAGTATGAATGCATTCATTTTTTGATTCCTTGTGCATTATATTTCAGTCCATCCATATTCATAAATCAACATTATCATCATGGTTTTATCATTAGTACTTTATTTTCACTTATTTATTGGATTAGGTGTCAGTCCTTATGCATATTATGCTTTGACTATCATGGTGTTTGATATAATGGTCCATACCATCATGTGTTATATCAAAAATCAATTTTGTTTCTCTTACAATAAATCATTTTGTAGTACTTTTATTTATTCACATGACAAATTATTAAATTATCAAAATATTACCCAAAATATAGAGTAATTTAAATCATAAATGAATTTTAATACCTGATTAGTAGGATGTACATCTCCATCCTAGTAGGTATCCCAAATTCAAGTCTATCTTCTCTACTAGATTAATCTTACTCTTTGCATATGGATTCAACATGTCTACCCACTTTTTTTGATTTTCCATATTATCTCAAACTGTAAATCCAATGATTATAACCACCTTTGAAAAAATCATTGTGTATTGATTTATATAAATATTAATGATTATAACCACCTTTAGGAAAATAATTATCATTTTCATACCCTAATGGGGCACATTTTCATTGTACAAATGATTATTATCACCTTTAGGTAAATCATTATCTCTATCCACCTAACAAGGACATTTTTATTTATACTAATGATTATAACCACCTTTGGGAAAATTATTGTGTTCACTATGCCAATTATTATAACCACCTTTGAGAAAATCATCAGTTTTATCTACCCAATAGGGACTATTGGCCATTTTGGCCGACATACCAATATTTTAAATAGTTTAAACAAGATGAGCAAGGTCCTAATCAATGAATGGATTAGATAGATTTGAGGTAGGCTCAAGATTGTAAGTTAAGGGATATAGTAAGGTTTTCATGGTACTGAACAATTGTAGGAACATATCTAGAAAAGGCCTAAGTTTGTACTTTTCCAACTTTCGGCTAAGTATAGCACCTAAATTACCTTTAGAGGAAGTGCTACACACACAGCCCACAACAAATGTACAAGGCTTTATTATTATAGGAGTTTTATCTCATTTTATTTGGCTAAGTGTTGGAATTCTTTTAGGAGTTGTGTTTCAGACTTTTTGTTCAAGTGTCATGAATTTTTTTGGACATTTTATCTGAAATAATTTCCCTAAAGGGTCATTGTTTCAAAGAGATTCCTTTTCAAAAGTTTTGAAGGGTAATTTTGAAGTCTTCAACACTTTTCCTAAATGATATATCTTTTAGAAAGTGATCCTTTACAATTTCCTTGAAGGATATCTTTTTCAATAAAAGTGTCCCAAATGATTTTCTTAAAGGGTACTTTTCTTGGGGAAATGGTCTAGTGCAAAATTTTTGAAGGATATGTCTCTTAGGGAAAGGATCCACTTCAAGGTTTTTAAAGGGTACTTTTAAGTTCTAAAGGGAACTTTTCAAATTTTTGAAGGGTTAATTTCTTGGGAAGTTTCCTCTACAATTTTTCTAAAGGATCTTTATACAGTGAGGTGGATAAAGTCAAAGTTTTAAAGGGCACGTTTCAAGGTTTCTAGAGAGTAATTTTCCAAAGATAAAGATCTTGAAGACATAAATACACTTAGACATTTCATCCATGATAACTTTAGATGAATTCATTTAGAGGAAGTGGCTGAGAGACAATGCCCAAAAAAATTCTATAGAAAAAGGAGCAAATTGTAAAGTATAAAATACCATGCAAGATCTCGTGTGTTTTTAACATTTAGAACATGGACCATATTATAGAGACCCCATAGGTGTTAAAAGTGCTTAAAATAAGTTTGGAAATGTAATGGGTCCATTTATTTATTCATTTTATTCATCTTGAAATTTTGAGTCTAGTGATAGAAAGTGCAAGTAGGCATTTTGTTGAGGCTATATCTCACACATGTGGATGACTTAGGGAGAATTGATCAAATAAGTTTATTTATCTTGGTCCTTAGTTAATACGTGCCAAGTCTAAGGTCATATACCAAATTGAAAATGGATTTATACATGTGTAAAGCTGGGCTCCTAGGCATTTCTGCTAGGTTTCCCATAGTCACTTGAGCTTGGCCATCACCGTTATGGACTAGACATCTTGAACTTTGAATATATTTGTTTTAGAAGCTATTGGGACTAAAAAATAAAAGGGTTTATCCCTTTTGACCTTAACAACATCTTTTGAAAATTTTGTGCATCCATGACTTTTTTGCTTCATGTTATATACCTTAAAAATTATACCTACAACATAAGACATTCGTGTTAATGTCAAAATGAAGCTCAAGAAAAAATCTATCTATGATTAAAATTTATGGTCTAAATCACATCAATGATGTTCACATGAATGTAAAATGATGATTATGTGGATGTCAAAATAAATCTCAGGACAAAAATCATCCAAGCTTAAAATTGATAATTTGTAGGACATCAAATGCATTCACATGAATGTCAAATGATATTCATATAGACATCAATTTTAAGAAATAGTAAAGAATCATTGGGTTTCAAGAAGTAGGTCCTTGATAGATGTAAGAGATAATTTTTAATCATAATAATTATCTGATGGAGTGTAATAACTAATAATAAAGTAAGACTAGGAATATTTATGGTGCACATGAACTCATACATCTTGATTAGATGATGAACATGAATCAAACTGGTTAGAAAATCTAAAGAGCTAATGATTCAAGGATAAGTGTTAAAAGCATGTGGGTCTTGGAAGAAGATCCAAAGGCTCACATCTATTCATAACAAGTATATCCAATGGTGTAAGATGAGTCAAGGATCTAGTAATTCAAGATGGTTCTTGATGACCAATCAAAAAAAAAGAGAGCCAAGTGACTTAGGAAGAGGTTGAAGAGTCAATTTTTGACTAAGATAATCAAGCATGATGGATCCAATATTGAACACATTTTAGTTAGGGCTAAGAGTATATATTTTGGGATCAAATTATTTCATTAGGGACCTATACAGTAAGACATGTAGAACTCAATGGTCATCGCTAGGCCAGCTATAGGAAAATGACCTTTTATCCCACTTGGACATGCATCAATGAACTAGTTGAGAATAGTTTCACTTTAAGATAAAGTGAAAGTGACTTGATTCTACCATTTAAGCATCCATGAATCATCATAGATAAGATATCATAATGATGTAACAAAATGGGGTTACCTAAATCAATCAGATGGTCTAAATGAGCATATCGGTAAAGGTAGTTGTAACCACCTTTCAAATGGATTTGAAATATTTGTAATCTTGATTTAAGCACAAAAATCCCCTCTCTCTTGATTCTCTTCTAATATAAGTATAGCCTTTGATTTATTATTTTGGATCCCTCTCTTGGGCATGACTAGACTCTATCAAGATTGAGCCTTGTAACCTATTGAGATAAATAAGATGATTGTTTTTCAAATTTCATTATATCAAACTAGTGTGTCCATGTTAGTTTGATTTGTATAAGTGGTTGAGCCTTCTCCCTTACCATGTCTTTATCTTACCTAGATGGTAGATTATCTGGTTATGTAGGTTATGTTTATTGTTTGATGTCATTTGCCTGAATCCAATAGTAGACATGTTGACTAGATTAGTACATTGAACTAGGCCTCTCCATCATCTCCCTTAGGTTTCTCTCACTTGATGAACCTCTTCATGAAATTTTGATGCATGATAGGTATTTGGAGTCATAAATATTGTTATTTATTTATATCTCACTAGTATTTTAGAGTCCCAAGTATGAGTGGTTATACAATCTTCATGGTGTATCACCACACATTAGAATAGGTTTTACTTTTGTAACTCCTCCCTTTTCACCCCAACTAGTTTTAGTTTTTAGATGAAAAGGTCCAAAATGATGCATCAGAGGAGCTAGCCTCACTAAAAATCCTAGAGGTTTGGTCTTGATATAGGTAACCCATAGCTTTAGACCATTCCCATGTTAGTCCAAGTTTGGAAGTAGGACCTAAACACTCCTTTCAGCTAGGGTGCAACCTATCAAGTTCTAATAGTTATAGCATGCCTAGTGGGACTAGGTCCAAAATAAGAGGAACATTTTTGGTGTGTCTTTCCTCTATCAACTTTTGGAAGCAAGAACATTAGCACCAATGATGACTCCAAATCAAGTTTCTAGTTATGAGCATACTAGGTATGTCTCAATGAAATAATTAGTTCTTACATCTCATTTCATGTATGAGGTCAATATGAATAGTTTTGGTGAATATTCCTATTATCTACCTTCTTATCAATAACCCCAATATGATCCTCATGATCCATATGAGTCTTATCAGCCCTACCATGAGCCCTATCAAAGCTATGAGGATCCTTATTAGGTTTATAATGATCCTTATCATCAAGGATATTGCCTTACTCCTTCTTAAGGATATAAAGCCCATCATAATACTTCTCCTCATCAACCCTATCATGAGCCATCTATACTATCACTTAAGCAAACTTTGATAATCCTTGACAAGTATGCACTAGAGTTGAGCTCATAGATATTTTATGGATAAGTTATCCCTAATCACTTGATTTATCATGTGAGAGTGTCATTCCAGTGAATAAAAGAAGAATGGATACCTATTGAGAGAGAAAATTGAAACAATCTCATACATGACATGATGAATGTAGGGGGTTACATTCAGAGCATTAATGATAAGCTAAAAGGCCTTGAATAATAATAGGACCAACCTTGCCAACCTTTTATGCTTACATATACACCACCTCAACCTTCTTATATCCCATACATTCCTCCTCAAGAGACCATTCCAAGTGCTCCTTTGAATATTCCAAGTTCTTCATATGTTCTTTAGACCTTTCTTTCTTGGAAATCTATCTAAGGGAGTTGTCAAAGAAATGAAGAGATTGTTGTGAAATAGTTTTTTATTTGGGTCCAAGACTCCATCCTTACTCAAGAACCCTTTATGAAGTCCTTCAAGGTTCCAAGCTAGAATTAAGTGGTGAAGTCACGGGGTGGGTAAAGTAATGAATATATAGAATTGAGAGCCTAAAATAAATAAGGGTATGAATGTATGCAAACCTCCCTCTTCCCTCTTCAAGAGCCTTTGTGTTCTTGCCCACCTTAAATATGAGCTATTTCAATAGAATATAGAAAATAAAATCAAAGAGCTGGAGCTAAAGACAAGGATCAAAGAGGAAAATCAAGATAAAAAGGTTAAAGAGGAACCTCAATCTTTCCCATCTAGAACCAAGTCACGAAGTCAAGCCAATCCAAGGTTATTCAATCCTCATACCTCTTTCCTCATAACTTAGGTCATTTCCATCTTAGAAATCCATTCAATGTAGTGAGAAGGAGGAAGTGGAGATTATTGAAGTTAGACAAGAGACCTTATAGCCTCCGCTCCTTTCCCCTCAAAATCCCAAAGCCTTTCCTTCATGGCAATCCATTCAAGAGGCAAAGAATCAAGAAGAGGAGGTGAATATTATCTAAGAAGAGTAACTTTAAGAGTAAAATTAGGTACCTATGATAGCTTCTTTGGACCTTTCTCACCTTGTTGAGTATTTTCAAGGATTTGTCATCCCACTCTTTGAGAAAGATCCTCTCCTCTATGAGGAAAATCAAGAAGATGTAGCTAAAGAAGAAAGAAATGAAAATGACTTGGGTGACTAGGAAGAAGAAATCATAATTGGGACACCTCTTAGCATAGACAAGCATGCTTCAATTTTACATGATGATGTAAAGATGGAACAAGTGCAAAACAAATATGAGGTAGAGGCTGAACAAGTGCATGAGGAAGAATTTACTAATGTACAAGAGAAGGATATCCCAATTAGACAAGTTGATGATTTTTTCCATGATTTCCTTGATAACACAAAATCTATCGTTTATCATGAAGGACAAGTAGGTAAAGAAAAAGATGAAATTGAAAGTATGCTTAGTCATAAGCTTGATATTGAAAATGAATAAGTGTTGATTGACCAATATGAGATGATAAAAGAAGGCTTGTATCCTTGTGTTTGTGGTCAATAAACTAATATGCTTACTTCTAACATTTAATTTGAAAAGGCTCTAATTAAACTATAACTTCATGAGAACAAATCTCCTAATCTATTTGATATCTTTCATTTAGGTTTTTACTTACTAGAATGTGATCCAATATAGGATAAGAGGAGTGCTATAATCAATCAAGATGTAGTTGTTCTCTTAGGATATGATATGTTTAAACTTTTCAAACATGGTTATCAACTTTTCTATCCAAACTACAGACATCTCTCTACTCTTAGAAGCTGAGGATGAGCTCAAATGTCCTAAAAATGTCACAAGGTTAGGTCCATCTACCTTATAGGTTAACCTCATAGATATGTCAAAGGATACACATCAATTTGGTCTATATGTTCATGATCAGTAGTTATAAAATGAGGAAGAACTAAAATTATTCCTACAAAGTCCACAAATTTGGAAGGAGTATGATTAGGTCCTGGACTCATGTCTATAAATCATACACCTAAAATTGGTAGTAGAGGAACCACTTACTCCCCCAAGAATACATGAGTATCTAATTTATCATAACTACAGAAGAGAGATGTCAATAAAAGGCAAGTATGATTCAAATATCCAAGTTTCATAAAATGGTTTCCCATTTGACTTAGGTGGCAAATACTTATAGTTTACATCCATGTACATATTAGACTAATTTTCATGCATTCCTCTAAGTGCTACTTTAGAAATTTTGTTTGTTGTCCTAGTTTTAGGTTAGTTTCATTTTTAATAAGTGTCTTGGGAACTCTATTCTATTTTTTTCTTTTTTTGGTCCTTGTGTTTGTTTTAAGGGAGGTTAGAATGATATTGGCACATGATCTAGGTTTTCCAAGCATAGCAAGCATGCTTCCTTATGAGTCACCATAATTATTGGCCATTTTGGCTAACATACCAATATTTTGCTTAGTTTAAACAAGATGATTAGGGTCCCAATCAATGAATGGATCAGGTGGATTTGAGGGACGCTCAACATTACAAGTGAAATGATCTAGGAAAGTTTCAATGGTACCAAATAGTTGTAGGAATAGATCTATAAAAGGCATATGTTTACACTTTTCTAACTTTTGGCTAAGTATAGCACCCATATTTCCTTTGGAGGAAGTGTTCCACATAAATCCCACAACAAATGTATAATGCTTTATTATTTTTGGAGTTTTATCCCACTTTATTTGGCTAAGTGTTGGAATTCTTTCAGGAGTTATGTTTTGGACTTTTTGTTCAAGTGTTAGGAATTATTTTAGACATTTTGTCCAAAATAATTTCCCCAAATGGTAATTTTTTCAAAGAGGGTCCTTTTTAGAAGTTCTAAAGGGTACTTTAGAAGTCTTCAACACTTTTCTTGAAGGATTTATATTTTAGAAAGTGATCCTTTACAATTTCCCTAAAGGGTACTTTTCTTGGGGAAATAGTCTAGTGAAAAAATTAAGAAGGATGTGTCTCTTGGGGAAATTGTCTACTTTAAGGTTTTTGAAGGGTACTTTTAAGTTTTGAAGGGCACTTTCCAAAATTATTAAGGGTTAGTTTCTTGGGAAAGTGTCCTTTGTATTTTTTTTAAGGATCTTTTTACAATGAGGTGGACCAAGTCAAAGTTACAAAGGGAACTTTTCAAGGTTTTTGAAGGGTAATTTTCTAGAGACAAATATCCCAAAAACATGAATATGCTCAGACATTTCATCCATGAGAATTATTCAAGGAAAAGAGAGGCAAATGAAATCCTTCAAAATAAGTAGCTGAGAGACAATGCCTAAAAAAATGATCTAGCAAAAGGACTATAAGAAATATCTCTTACATGGTTGGATGAAGAAGTTAATCTAAGACTCGAAGAGGGGTCCAAGATTGAAAAGTAGAAAAGACCGTGTAGGATCTCATGTGTTTTTAACATTTAGAACATAGACCATATTACAAATACCCCATGGCATGTTAGAGGTGCTTGGAACAAGTGTGGGAATATAAGGGGTCCATCTAGTTATTCATTTTATTCATCCTAACATTTTGAGTCCAGTGATATAAAGTGCAAGTAGGTAGTTTGTTGAGGCTATATCTCCCATGTGTGGATGAGTTAGGGAGAATTGGTCAAATGGGTTTGTCTAACATTATCCCTAGTTTCTATGCACCAAGTTTGAGGTCCTCCACCAAATTATAAATGGAATTATACATGTGCAAATTTGGGTTCCCAAGCATTTCTACTAGGTTTCCCATACTTAGTCATTTGAGTTTGGTTTTCACCAGGATGTCATACAGAAGAAGTTATGGACTAACCATCTTAAAATTTGAATATCTTTGCTTTGAAATCTTCCAAGACTAGTAGATTAAATGGGTTTGTCCCTTTTGACCTTAAGAACATCTCTTGAAAATTTGGTGCCTTCATGACTTTTTTTCCTCAAGTTATAGGCCTTCAAATTTGAACTTATAGCATAAGATGTTCACGTTAACATCAAAATGAAGCATGAGAAAAAATATATCTATGATTAAATTTGATGGTATATGGGATTTAAATTACATTCACATGAATGTCAAATGATGGTCATGTAGACATCAAAATAAATCTCAAGAAAAAAATCATGCAAGCTTAAAATTGATGGTCTACAAGATGTCAAATATGTTCATGCAAATGTCAAATGGCATTCACGTAGATGTAAATTTTAAGACATGATAAAGATTCATTGGGTTTTAAGCAGTGGGTTCTAGGTAAATCTAAGGCCTCACATTCAATCATACTAATGATTTGATAGAGTTCAAGAACTAATAGGAAATTGGGACTAGGGAGATCTATGGTGCATGTGAACTCGTACATCTTGATCAGATGGAAAGCATAAGTCAAACTAGTTAGTGAATAAAAATATATAATTAATCAAGCATAAGTGTCAAAATCATGTGGGTCCTAGAAAAATATCTGAAGGCTCAAATCCATTTTATCAGGCAAATCTAATAGTGCAAGATGAGTCAAGGATCTGGTAATCTGAACTATATGGGAAGAAAATGGAAGAGGTGTCTAATATGTAAAATAAGAGATAGACCTAAAAATAAGATAAAATTTTAATGTTTTTACAAAATATATGGTTAGCATTAAAAAAAATCTAATTTTCCATGATTATAGAAATTTTATCAGTTTGTCAAAAGAGTTTACAGAAGCAAAGTTATGAGAAAATATGGATTTTTTGGTAAATAATTGCCAAGTTAAAATTTTCAATTTTTTGTTATAAAAGAGTGATTAACTATTCATTTTTATATTTTCTAATTTTGGAAACCAAATCTCTATGTGACCATAATTATCAATGAGAGAGATGATGGCCTAGATGCAAGGAGGAGGATGAGTTGGAGAATGTATCATAGTTGTTGTTAGGATAGTCTAGGGATATGGTGTATTTAATACTAATTTATGGCATTTTGGTATAAAATGAGATAGGTTTGGAAAATTAGATGTCAGGGTAAATTTGTGAAATATAATTTGACCCAAAAAAATTAACAATAAAGTAAAATTTAGCATGAATGGCAAGTAGAAGTCAAAAGGTGAAAAATTAGGTCTAGGGAATTAATGATGAGATAGTTAAAAATCACTAAAAAAAATCAAATGGGGTCATCCTAGATAATTTATTTGAATTGGGAAGGTTTAGCTAGGTGGTTGAGTGTATATCAATTGGCCAACCTAGTTATAAATTAGAGTTGTATAAAACATTTAAGGTGTCTAACTTGGTTGAAATGAGCAAGGGTGGATAACAGCATACACCATGGTTGACTATGTTAGTTTTTGGATGGATGAATTAGTATAAATTTTGGCCAACATAATTAGAATGAGTAAGGGTGGTGGGTGTCATATGATGTGGTTGATTATGTTATTTTTTTAGATAATCAACTTAGTTGGTAAGGTGTTGACCTAATAGATCAATTGGCTAGCTATGTATCATCTGGTTGAACATGTTAAGTCAAGTGGCAAATTGCATATTATTAGGTTGAATTATTAGAAAAATAAGAGTGGCTGATGTAGTAAAATATATGTTTGAATTAATTACAAAAAAATATAGTAGTTTATGTAGTATAGTACATTGCTAACTTAGTTAAGATGATGAATAAAAGGCAAAGCATATTGATGAAGGAATTAAGTATATTAATTGCTTGTATTTTTTGTTTTTAAATTATGTTTGATTATTATTTGGGATACAAATCTAATACATGTTTTTTTGTTTTATATTTTATAGAGGTGATAAAGACTCTATAGATTATTAGATGTAGTTTGGCTTCCTAATCTGCATGATAGATTTCTTATGTATAGCTAACTGGATTAGGTTTTAGAAGTATTATGGAAATGTGTCAAATTTTTCTTAGTGTGGAGTTAGTCACCATGTTATTAAGAACATATGAGTGAATAAATAATACTTTTAGGTGGGTATATCCCTATAGGATATCTATGTGTTTATGGGACATTTGATTCTAGGCACACCTGCGGTATGTAATATACTAGAGACAAATATAGAATGATGAGCCTTAACATTATGGGTGACTAGCACTAAGAGATATACTCTGGTAGACTTGCAATTTTTCATATTTTATGTATATGTGTCAACCATTTTGGATGACTATAATTCCATTATTAGACTTATGAAAGGTCATTTAATCTATCACAAATTAGATGGGAAGGTCCACTGTATATTGTTGTATGATATTAGTCCATGTTGGAATAAGGAATGATGTGTGACTTGGGATATATGATCTACGTATAGTTAGTGCATGATTTTTATATTATTCTATCATGGGGGTAGATAAATATGATTCCAATTATATTATTGAGTAGTTATATTTAGGAGATATTTATAATGAATCGATCTGCATGATTAATCTATGTGGTAAATGTTGCCTTGTTATGAATGTGGTGATGGGTATAAGATCATATGATATGTGTTATAACACATGCACCAACATTTCATATAATCACTTGAGGAAATATTATTTTTCATTTGTATCAAGGCATAGTAGATAATTTGGTATTGTGTCCAACTACCTTTTAGACTTAGGTTCATGTGAGGATTACAAGACACTATCCTTGTTAGGTAAAACCACATCTAGTCCTTTACTTATTATGATATTTTGGGTTTCCACACCTAGAAGTTCCTATATTAGTGTTGGCATTCTAATAATGGCATTCAATTGAGTGTCATGGTGTGAGAGGTATGAGAGTACCAGTAGATGTTCCCATCATATGGATATGTTAGATGAGATTTAGGAGATGATGGTTCTAGTGATAGTGAAGATATCTAGTAGTAGTTGGGGGAGGAGAAGATTTGTCTATTTTTCATCACATTAGATATTACTGTGACCACCAAGGTGATGAAGATAAAGGTGGGGTCTAATATAGTTGCATATATAACTAAATCTATAGCAATAGGCACCACCACAAGGAGATATTGAATTGTAACCTACACTGAGTTGGTTGATTATGAGGTACCACATCATGTTCATGTTATTCATCCTAACCATTATATATTTTATTCACCACCACATATCCATGATTTATAGGATGTACTTGGTGGTCGAGCATATGGAGATACTATTGGTGGGTAAATGTGTTTTGTTGAAATTCTAAGAAGACATACATTAAGATACATACTAAATAGATGTGTGATTTTTTAGATATATATGTGATATTAGATGTAATTTTGGTTTGAATTTTATATATTTCATACTGGATACAACCATATGAGAAACTATGGTTGAGATATCCCATCATGTCTATTTGATGGTGTGATACCTTAGCATGATATGACATAGATGATTAATCTTGTGGTGCCTTCAACACCTAATTATGTTGGTTGGTTTAAATTATTAAGTGAGGTATCTCAAGAGTTCTAGATATTATTTAATTCATCATAGGTATAATTACCACCAAGAATGGGTGATGCAGAGATACAAGAATGGAAATCACTAATTATGGAGTGAACCACACATTTAGAGATAACTATATAGTTGGCATAGGTGCAGGGCCAGGTGGCCCATCTACAAGGACAAGTGGATGGAATACAATCATGCATAGATTCACTTTAGTGTATTTTTCATAGAGGGAAATCACATGATTATATGGGTAGTGCATCCCATCCACCACTAGATAGGTAGGGTAGACCACATCTGTAGATCTATTTTTTTACTACGACTGCATCATTTTATATTATATCAGACATTTTAATCCATTTGTATATATAGATATGTTATTTTGATGATTCATGGATGTTGTGTATGTATTTATTTTCTTTCTAACATGTGTTTATCTTTGTATATACTATAGAAAAATGTAAGTTGTATGTGTTATTCTTTTCTAGAAAATGTGAACAAATTCATGGTCAAAAAGAATGGTAAAGAAAGAAATTAAATGAGGAAATTATGAGTAAATGAAAATATGAAACCAAGTTTTAAAATATGTCACATGTGAGAGATGTCAAAAGTGAATAAAATGTAAAGAAAATAAATATTAATATAACATAAAAAGACATGAAAGAATGGAAATAATAAATATCAATGTAAGGTAAAACACAAATAAATATATGTAAAATAATAAATATTGATGTAAGATAAGAACATAAATAAATATATGCAAATAATAAAATTCAATATAAAAATATATATTCAAAAAAATATATGAAAAATAATTAAGATATGAAATACGTGAAATAAAATTTGAAAGAAGAGAAATAAACCAAACTTAGGGTTTGTGTTAGTCAGTAATGTAGATGAGTATATTTATTTTATGATAAAACATGTCATGTAGTTTGTATAGGATAAAAGGATATTTTGTGAGGGAGGTCAGGTCCTCTCCAAGGTCTTACACTACAAATCACAAAAGGATATCCAATGTGGTTTAAAATGATAATTTTTTATAGAAGAGAAAGTAACTTTGTGAGGAAGGCCTGGTCTTATCCAAGGTCTTACACTATAAAGCATAAAAGGAAAACTAAATAGGTATGATCAATTATTAATTGATATGCATCAAGGGGAATATCAAGAATGATATTATATAAAAATGGAGTGAGAATCATTACATCAAGAGTTTAGCAATCCTTAGTATAAATGAGACATACTAAGAAAATGTGCAAGTGCTAAGATTTTATTTGAACAACAAAAACATAATATATTCTTACTATTAGACATAAATTTGTTGTATAATGAGTGAATTACCTATATTATATCATGAAGGTTATAAATACATAAAAATTAAAATGGGACTACCTTCCCACAATGTATTCCCCATCCATCAAAACCCCTTACAGTGTTGTTAGTCTACTACCAAGATTGGGTACTTGCATGAGAAATTAGGTTACACTAAATATAACAATGATACATCATATCTCATTCTATTTTCCTATCACATCCTAATATACCTCAGCTCTATCATGAGGCCAACTATGGATTTTGAGATTTAACTAGAATTGGAGATGTGCCAAATAAGAATCACATTTTTTATTATGATTTTGACTTTTGAATGTTTGATTTTTCGTTTTTATCATTGCCTTTTGTTTTAATGATTTGTATTTTAACTTTTATGGCTTTTTATATTCCTTCTCTATATGGATTTAAAAGAACCAAAAATGAAGGAAATAGGTGGTGAAAAGAAAGAAGCTTATGATTTAGTTACAAGAGAGAAGTAATTAAATATGATGATAGCTTCAATGTGTTTAGACTTGCCTAAAATTAAGTGTGTATTCTCAATTATAACTATATGTGTACTTAAGATGAGGTAGATATATGGGAGAAATGGGTCTCATGATAGATCTATGTAATAAATGGTACAATGATGAATATGTTTTATAGTTGATCATAAGAAAAATAAGATAATGTAGGGTGTGGTATAAGAGCCATGTCACATGAATAACTATATTATTTAGCAAGTGAACTAACATAAACATCCACATAATTAAAAATCATCCCAAGATAGAAGAAAATAAGTTATAATGATAAAATAAACTAGAATCAAGTTTTGAAAAATGAAAGAAATTATGAAGATGTGAAAGAGAAATATCATCAGAATAATAATGATTATAAATTTAGTATTGAAATATCAAATATAAATAATATGAAAATGTTAATAATAATGTGATGAAACATAACAATTTGTTCACAAATACTGGTATATTTCATAACATACATCATTGATAACATCATATACATCATATTGTAATTGTAGTCTAACTTTGATCAAAGTCTCATGTATATTTGTAGAGAGTCATGTGAGTACTTCTTAATGAACTATCTCTATGAAGAAAGTAGGTACACTAGAATAGGAATAATTCACATATGGCATCTCTTTTGGAGAGTATTCAATATGAGAAATTGGTGTTCCAATGTGACTAAAAACATTTGATATGCGAAAGGATGTAATCTATAATGAAGGTTGAGCATTTGTTGGTGAATGACCTAAAGTATATTGTTAATAAGTTGATGGTGTACACAAATTTAAATCATGACAATGTTGTTACAACACTCTACACCTAATTATATGATGTGTATCACATTGATGCCATAGATAATAGTCATCCCCATGTTTAGGGATATACTATGGAAGTATCTTAGGTAGAGGTAGGTTATTATCAGTAGGCAATGTCTTCTCTAGATAAAGAACATCAATGTATTATCGAAACTATTGGAAATGAGTTAAGGAATGTGTTTTTATTCCATGAAAATAATCTATGATTAGTTGACTATAGAGTTAGACTATATGTAGTACAAGTGGAACTTGAAGCCTATTATTGTGCTAGGAATATCAAATGTGTACAATAATCCTTGACCCAGTGACTGGAAACCTTATTCAACTCACATTATGGATCATCTTCCCATTGTGTAGGTAGAGGATAAAGCTTAGATAAAGTTTAAATGCCACCACCATCAATAAGAAAAATCATAATAAAGTTTAGACTAGGCTTTAAAACTATGAGAAAAGATCTCAATTCCATTCAGTGTAATGTATCTAACATCTCAGGAGGGAATATTCCCAAAGGATCAAAAAATATACAAAAATTATATGGTCCCATCATGGAAGGTTCAAGAAGTATACTCTAAAGAGATTCAACATTGACTAGGAGATAAGTAGTGTATGTTTCATCCATCAAAAACTTGTGAACATCAAGTGAAGAAGAGATAATTCCTTATGCATTGGAAAGAAAAGGAACTACATCAATAGAAGTAGTACTTTGAATGATATCTAATTATTTTTGTGTTTTTATCTTGAGAAAAGACATCTAAAAATGGGTCATCTAATGCATATCTATCATCATAATTAGGATTATGAATATTGATAATGTAAACATATATGATTTTATTTGTCAAATAAGAGTGAAGAATGAAGTGTTTAGTATTTTGTAGAGTAACAAGAATCTCATTGATTGGTTTTTGTTTAGATTGAGGTCATAAATAAGGAGGTAATTAAGTGATTATGTGAGGAGAGAGATCTAATGTTTTGATTTTCAAATAGATCTCATCAGGTTGATCATAATAATCTAAGATATTAGGTGGTATATTACCCACAAGTTTTGGGTGACCATTATAACCTCTATTAAATTTAACAAGGTAATTAAATCATTGAGATTCATAAAAGGGAATACTAGATAAAGGTTCAAGGGTGGGTATTTTAAAAACACCATGTTCTTGAAATTGCTCAAAATTAAAAGGATCCATGTTTCATTAAATCTTATAAATAACATCATTATAATGAAATTTTACACATTGGAATGTTGATGAGGATATAGCTCTCATGTGTGTGTCCAATGTTGACCGGGTAAAATTTTATATGATAATAATAAATTAAAGATCATAGCTTTGATGAAAATGTTTTAATAAAGTCAAGGGAGGAAATACAAGCTCCATAACATTCATCAATAAAATCATGCTTGACGTGGATATCCCCAATTTGAATACTAATGAATAATAGAGGATCAAACACACAGAGTAATATTTCATCAAGAATTATTGAATCTATGATAATAATAAATTAAAGATCATAGCTTTGATGAAAATTTTTACTTAAGAAACCATGATATGAAGATAAACATAAACTATAGGATGCATTTGTCTTTGATCATAGCCTTCACACGTACTCCAAGTATATTTAATATTGAATTTAGAGTACCCAAATGTTTTAATAAAGTCAAGGGAGGAAATACAAGCTCCATAACATTCATCAATAAAATCATGCTTGACGTGGATATCCCCAATTTGAATACTAATGAATAATAGAGGATCAAACACACAGAGTAATATTTCATCAAGAATTATTGAATCTATCAGAAATTTGAGTGAAAAATAATTATCTATAGTTTCATCAACGTGTATAGAAATTTTTTGCATTGTTAAAGGACACTAGCTTCAGACCTAGACAAGTGGCTTCTTGCCCCATAGGTGGAGGTTCATGGATATGTATTTCTAATAAGAGTTTCATTATATGATTATGATGACATGGATAAGTCTTCATGAGTTATATATAATGAATTTTATATGGGATATGAGAAATTTCAACTATAGGATCCCATTTATAATATCTAGTAAGAACTATATCGAATAGAGGTGAAGAAAATATATTGAAGGAGAAGGATAAGTGAATAGGAATTATTATTGATAACGATTAGTTTATAGGGGCTTAGCCAATGTGTTTTGTAAAAATGTGTCTAATTATGTTGAATTAGGTAATGTTTTTAGTGTCATGGTTGGGTCAATGCTTGGTTATATTGAAGATTTTGTAGGTGGTAAAGAATTCCAATAAGTAGGTTAATTTAGAGTTTTAGTTAATTCATATTGAGGATAAGTTGATGATAAGTAAGGAATATAATTTATGTCAATAGAAAATTAATGAGTATCCAAATGTATCATTTGATTAAAAACATGTGGGATAGTGGATGAAGGAGTAGGTCGTGTTGTTAGATTTGTTTGAATCATTTTTGTATACCCAAGTTATATAAAATTATATGGGTAATAACCTTGAATAGTAAAAAAAGTTGGGAAATTATTATATTTATAATGTGGAAGAGGATTGATATAATAAACTACTCTCCTCATATTGTTCATATTGACAACATTCTCATTTTTAGTGAAACAATTAATCTCGACATAATTTTTGACAGTGTTGGTAGTGAGAGGTTGAGTAGTACTTGATTTATTATTAGGAAGAGGATCTTTTAAAAATAGAGAGATAAGAATTAGATTTATTAATGGCATCATGTTTAGTTTTGGTTTATTAACCTTGGTTTCCACTTTATAAGATCCTTGACGCTCATGAATTAGGTTTCAATGATCAAAATTAGGATCGAGAAGATATTCAAGAGTAAATTTTATTAATTGGTGACAAGTCTCATGAGAATGACCCAACTTGCATGATACCAAAAAAATTGGGTGGATTATACCATTTTTTTGTAGGGAGAAAATGGTAAATATCTCATGGTGAAGGGCAGGGAAGATGATTTTGAATTTCCACCATGGAAAGAGGTTTGTGAGATTCTCCATTATTTATTGGGAAAATGTAAATCTAGGTTGTATTAAATTATTACTTAAAAGTGGTTTTAAAAGATTAAAATCACTACAACCACTAGTGATAATAGCTTAAATAGTATGTATGTAATCATAGGTATTTGTAAACAATCATTGGTAACATGTCAATTTTTATTTTTCATAAGTATTTAGGTTCTAAAAAAAGGATGGGAAGGCTCAAATTATCTTATGAGAAAATATTAATGTTTGGCTTGGTTGATGAATTCTTCCAAATATTTTGGTGAGAGTCATAACATGATATTGTAATCTACTATGAATATCATTAGTGATAAGTGGAATATATTCTATTCCAACATGTTATGTTCATATTTATTGGATAAGGGTTTCCATTGTTTAATGAAGACTTGGGTAGTTTTAGATTCTTATTTTTTATAGTTGATAAAGTGATCTAAGTTGTTTATAGGAATATCAATAGTTTGTAGTTCTTGTATCAGTGCATTAACTAAATATCATAAATTAGATATAGTATGATATTTGATTTATTATACCAATCCAAAGTATCACCTATAATTTTTTAGCTATGAGATTGGTGGTGGCAAAGGTATCGAGCTTAATCTAATATTTATAAGTTTTTGAAAGTTTTCAAATGCAATGTAGGATTAGTGGATCCATTATAAGTGATAGTAGGAACAATACTACCTATGTTGATATTTTAAATTTTAGCAACAAAGTTTTAATGTTTTTAAGTGTTTGATTTCCTTGTTAAGAAGTGGGGGTTGAAGTATAAGTCTAACTTTTGCATCTATCATGGTGATGGGGGGGGGGGGAGGATGTGGGTTTGGGAGGGCATTATATTTTTCACTCCCCGTTGAGAGTGTTGAGGATGATTTTTTAATTTTAAAATTTGTTTTTACATTTTCATCATTTAATTTGAACTATTATTTTGAAAATAATCCATTTAGTTCATGTCTTTTAATAGAATTTGATTAGTATTAATAGTGTATTGACTAGTAGAAGTGACTTGAGATGCACTAGAGGTAGTATTTATTGTAGTATGAACATGGGAACTTTGAGTAAGCCTATTGGAAGAAAGACCAACCATAGTACTTGAGATATTAGGAAAGGTAAAAGAAGAAGTAGTAGATAAAGCTGAAGGCATGGAAGAATAAGTAGGAATGGAAGAATAAAAATTCATGGAAGAAATCATAGGGTAACTTCCTAAAGAATTTTAGAGAATTTATGTGTGGGTGAAGGTATACAATCAAGGTAAGGTCCCATCATGACATCATAGATTATTGTGGGATCCTTTCTTTAATGTTGAGGGTTTTTATTGATGAAAATTATCATTTTGATAATATACTCTATATAGCCCTCTCCTAAACAATAGCCATTTTTGGAGGATAGTTAAATGGATCCAAATTTTTAGAAGGAAGTGACCCATAGTTTTTGGTTCTAGTGGCCACATGAGCATTGCTCACATCTAGATTTTATACAAAAGTATAAGGAAGGTGAGAAAGAGGGTGTTTGGGGGATTAGTTAAATTCATCAAGTTGTTATGATTTTATAGTTTAGTTTCATCAAAAATATATTGCATGGTGAAATTTAAAGTTAAAATTATCAATATATAAAATTATTGGGTTGATTTGGTCTATCTAGTTGGGTAAACAAGGAAAAATAATAGTTTGGAAACCTACTAGGTCGATCTAGTCAACCTAATTATGTAAATAGGGAAAATTAATTGTATAGAAACCTAATGGGTTAATCTACTAGATCTAATTGGGAACAAAAGGAAAAGTAATAATCATTAAACCTATTAGGTCAAGATAGTATACCTAGTTGGGAAAATAGGGAACAATAATAGTTTAGAAACCTATTACATTGAGCTTATTGACCTAATTAGGTACATATTGAATATTTTGACCACAAGTTAAAATAGGTCAACCCCATATAGTATAAAACTCTTATAGGGATATTATAGAGGTCTTAAAGAGTGTATCATAGTCCTATCAAGGTCATTTAATGTGTAATTACCTTAGTCATATTCACCTTTAGATATATGGCATGTTAGAGGTCATTTTTTAAGTCATTTATCAAATTTGTATGGATTTTTTTAGGGTAATAAAGGTTTCAAATGGTCCCCCCACTTTCCATGTGTTCAAAATATGTCATATAACTATCTCTTAACTGACAAAGCCTATAGATATAAGTTTAAATCAAGAAAACACTTGAAAAAGAGAGTATTAGAGACACTTGTATGGACTTTGGTAGGTGGAAGCACTTTAGGGATGTCCCTTGACATTCCCCATACTCACTTCCATGCTTATTATGCTTTGAAACTTACAAAAATTAGGAAAATAACTCCATTTCTATTATCACCCTCTTAGGAAGCTTCCTAAAGACCAATGGTTCATGGATGGCATGGTCAGCAAGAAAATTTTTAGATTGAATGGTTTTGGTGGGTCATCATACTCCCTATTCACTTCTATTTTGTGTCAATAGTTTACATATTTCTCACTTGGGATTTATTAATTAATTCTAAGAAGATAAGGTGCTTATTAAGAGGTGTCTAATCCTACCACCTTGCAAATTTGATATTTTTCATTTCCAAAATGGTCTTTCTAATGTAAGTTGGATATTAAATGAGAATTAATATTATTTTAAAGTTTCCTACAATGAGCTTATACCTTTTCATCTTACATATGTTGGATTAAAATATCTCTTCTTATTTCTATGTCAAAAATCTACTTTTTTAGATGATTGGCTTCCAAATGATCAATGATTATATTTTAGAGATATAAGCAAGTAATGAGCTTCAAGGTGACAAATAAGATGTTATTGATATCAATTATGTCAACACCATAGTCTTTTCTTTCATGAGAGAGCATTTAAATCTCAAAGACTTGGTTGGTAGGTTCATGACTTGAGATAATGTATCTTCAAAGGTTTAAGGCATTGATTGTAGAATATGTACATCCTAATGAAAGATCCATTATGAATTAAAACATCTAGAATTCATCCAATATACATTTGCCTTGAGTGAGTCAAAACCTTTATTGAGGTATTTCTTCCTTGTGCACTTATTTTTAACTAGCATCTTGAGTGTTGAAGAAGAAGTTTGCTGATTTTCTCAGAAGCAAAGCTCTAAAATAGAGTTGGAGTGATTTTTAAATGGGTTTGATGACATTTGAAGAGTCTCTTTGTAGTTTAAAACTATGAAAAGGCATTATTAATAATCTTGTTCATAGTCCCTCAAAATGATGCATACACTTCATGCAAAACACAAAAGTTTACTTAAGGTAGTCTTACCTTAATTTCTCCAAAGTCAGTCTTGACTTTACAAGATTTCATGATGTGAATGAGGCCATGAGAAACTAGGCTAAGCAAATCACCTTCTTAATGCACTCTCGACCTAGTATTAACATGCCAAGGAAATATAAAATTTGTTTGGTTGAATAATAAAATATGTTGGATGGGGTTAAAATTTAAAAAAATGTTAACTAAAAATGTTTAGTGTAATATATGGTACTTAGTTCAAAAAGGGCATAAGAGTTGTAATAAGCTTTCAAGCATCAGTATATCAATGATGGAGTATGAGACATGGTCTCAATGACTGAAATTAAGGCATGGGCTAGTGATATCAATGATAACAGATCTAGGTAGGGAAATGAACTCACTATTTCAAACACTAATATTAGCCTATAGGGATCTCCATTAGTGATACCTACAACCATAATTAGAGAGCCTTAATGACTGACTAGTTTGGTGAATCCTAGTCATGTTTCTCAACACATGATTGACTTCAATCAACATGGAATGGTATAATATGTGTCCAAGGTGATAGGATGGTGATTTTTATGTTTCAATACATATATTTACCTACAACACCTCAAAGTCTTGAAATATAACACAGTCATATCATAGTCCTTGAGACTAGTCATGTAAAGTGAAATACAAATTGCCAAGACTCTAATATGAGAGTGAGGTTGTTTTAATAAATGTATGGTCCTAATTCCTTAATATAATTCCATGAGAAGTTAAAAATAGTACTCTCACTAATATCTACACTTAAAATCTTACTAAACTTAGATATGCACGTACATAGCATTTTAGTGCTTGGTGTAAGCCAAGTATGCAAAAAGCTTAATCTAAGAAAGTGGGCTAACCAAAAAAACTTGGGACATTTAGATGAGTTAATTTGAAGGTGTAAAACACTCATAAGTTCCTATTATGGTAGAGGTTACTTGCATTGGACCTAACCTGAGCTGATAGCTTGTACAGTCTAAATCCTTAACTATCAACTTATGATATGTAGGAAGAGATCATGAGAGGATGGGTAGTTAGTGTTTCTTGGAAATTTTGAAACACTAATTATTGATTTAAATAATTAAAGTACAATTTATTAAGTTATAATGGTACTATATCATCTCTTATGAGGTTGTATACATATAATATTTAGGCAATCTTTTGTACTTCTATTTATGTTCTCACATGTGCGATATGAAGGTCTCCATCTTAAGATTGATTTCAAAGTGAAGAATATAATATACATGATAAATAATTATAAATTTGGACACATAATCCTTATCTACACCTTGAGGTGGTAATTTAAGTAAGGGATAGGTTGACAACTCAATCAACTCTTTACACAGTCCAATTTTAGGCTAGTTTGAAGGAGAATTGAGAGGTTAGAGATCTTAAAGAAGTGATAAAACTTTCACATTTAGCATATATGGTCCTCATGACCTAAGATAAATATTAAATGTATTTAATTGACTAATTCAATAGGGAAAACATCCAATATTTTGTCTTAGAGATCAAGTACTCTTGAAAGTTAGACATCTTACCAACCTAGTGAATAGTGCAAGTCAAACTAAAATGCATGATAATAGGTCCTGTAGACATAAGGGAGTGATGTGTATGGTGTTTAAAGTTAAAAAAGTGTTAAATATCACTTACACATTCACATACCACCTAATGTGGTCAAGAAGGCTCAACAAACAATCAGAGCTAGTTAGGCCTAGACTAAACCTAACCCACTAATGAGTCTCAATATCATTTATAAGGACACATGAGAATTCTAACCACATTGATAATTTTTAAAGACATTTTTAAGACTATTTATACCTTTTTTTTTGTGGATAAATCACTTAGGTTGGTCAATTTTGTCTCAACTCACTCCAGACCTATTTAAAATGTAGTCTACAACCCAATAGGCCATTTTCTTTCACTCCCACCTATATGGAAAAAGTACATATGAATATAAGGAGATCAAAATAGTTTTATGGGGTTTTATAGCTCCACTTTTTTTAATTTTTTCATAGATTGGATGTATAAATTTTATGACCAATTATTAAGGGTCAAAACCACCTAAAACCCTCCAAAACTCTTACTCTTGACCAAATTGGAAAGATAAAGAAGGATATGATTCCAAATGAGATATTTTTGAATTTAGAGTGATTCTAAACTACAGAGGACTCTCTCAATATCCTTCCCATAAGGTTTTACTATAAGGACATTGTATGGATAGGGTATAAAATAGTGTTTTTTAACTGATTTTGGGTGTTTTGTAGGTACAAAATAGATTGATAAGAATATAATCATTTGGGTAGGTCAATTTGGAACTATTATATCTCTATATGGCCATTTATAACTTCATATGATCTAGGAAACACTTATATTAACTCATTCACTTTAAACAGTCCAAAAGGGCATAATGAAGTGAGTAGTAATCACTTAGTGAGAAGAGAAGTCTATTTTTTGGATCTTTTAAGGATTAATTCATGGATTTAAAGAATAAAGGACCCCATATAGGTATCCTAACACCTATTCAACATATTTTATTGTGAAACTAAAGGTAACGTTAGTGACAAGTGTAAGAAAGGGGTGAAAGAAGACCAATAAATAACTACGAATAATGAGTACAAGTGTCCAAAATTTGGATATAAATTAAGGATGAGTTTGATGATTGTAATGACATGTTTATAACTCCTTATTAATAATACACATGTTATCTATATATAGTCTACTTTGGATCACTCAAAATATGCCTATGATAAAGGTAGTTTCAAGAAGACTTATTGAAGAGTTTCTATGCCACATGTGAAGAGGATGGTTAGTTTGAGATAGACACATGTCTATATCAGTTTCCTAACCTATCTTATATTTTATTATCATGAAATTTAATTGGTCTTCACATTTGGACACTTGTCCTTATGACCCTTCATTGTCATTCTTCTTCCTCTCTTCTCTAAGTTATATAAACGTAAACCTTTTTAACTCTTGTAGGCTAATTCTACACTATGTATGGTGAAGCCCTACTAGATTGATATTTTAATTTTCCTTTGAATAATACAATAAATATAGTTTTAAGTTAACAAACATATTATCTAAGTGTGTGAAGTGATGAATGATGAGATCTAGTGATAAGTTTTTATCCTTATTTTTCCTTATTATTTCATGTTTGGTACAAGTTCTCATTATAATAGGTAATATGGAGTGTTTCTAGTGTGTTTGGATCCATTAAAGTGTGAAAGTGTCCTTAAAGTCTACAAACTCACCTCTGGTCCACTTACCTTGAGTTATATCATGCAAATCTCCTTTATATTGGCATATTAATGTTAGTATATTCTAAGACTTTTAAGATAGTGTTATAGGTCTTATTTCTTGGTGTAGGAAGTATGATGACCTTGTGGAAATCCTTATGGTGTATCACCCCCTTATAATAGTTTATTTACATAGATATTTCTACCTCTTTTACCACAAGCAATCAGTTGATAAGCACTTCAAGATTAATTCAAGGATAAAGCCCTTAAACCAAGATGTCTACATCTATTATAGGTAACCCATATGCCTAGAGGTATTCCAATATTACCCAAATATTAGAGTAGGATTGAACAACCTTCTTTAGGGTGAAATATTTGGTGACAAGATTTTTGACATGCCTAGTGGGACCAAGGTCCAAGAGAGTGGGAATATTATTGGTGTGTCTTTCCTCTAATCAGTTTTTGGAAGTAAGTAAGATAGCACCAATGGTGACTCAAAATGAAATCTTCTATTTTTAAATAGCCTAAGTATCCCTTGTTTAAGATTTTGATCAGTTATTATATTTCATTTAACACATGATGTTGATATGAATATATTTGATTAAAATCCCCACTATGCATCTCCCTATCATCCTTGTTATGACCCATGTTATACCCCTCAAAATCCCTATCAAAATGGTTACCATTCTTATGAGCCATGGTATCCCTATGGTCATCCATTTACTTCTCCATATGCACACCATGTTGTTGGACAGCCCTATAACTAAGTATATCAATAAACCTATTAATAAGTGCCTTCATATCAATCCCAATGCAACTCCCACCAACTATACCATGATGCCTATCAACCTCAAGAGGATTCTTATCAGCCTTACTGTGAATAATTAGATGATCCCATTGATTGTACATCAAGATACTATAAAATAAAATATGAAATCTTAGTATTACAATGGAAGCTCATCATAATCTCCATTATTATATTCTTCTTCCTCCATCAACCCCATCTCATATCAAATATTTATTATCACTCATACCATATCTATTAGATAATGAAAAATGGATGAGAACATGGGATGATGAGTTTTATGTGCTCCCTAACCATCAGATGGAATGACTAAGAGGTGTTTCCCAAGGGTGTTTGTATGTGTTGGAGATGGTTGAAGAGGAAAATCAATGGGGTGTCAAAGAGAAATTATAATTGGAAAATAAGTGTTCCTAATGCTCAATAAATAGATAAATATGTGGTAAGAAAAAGAGCTTACAAGTGAACCTATAGCTATTGAAGAGCCTCAAAAATTTTGTGGACAATGTGAGACTCTTATTGAAAGAAATGATTTTCCTATTGACCAACCTAATTTTTCATTCCCCTATGAGCTCACTCAAGAAGTATTTTTTTCTAAAATCCATTCACAAGCCCTCCACCACAACTCATACTCCATCCCTATCCCATGATAATATCCATCACCCTCTCACCTTATCCCTTCTTGAAGGAGAGCCCATGTTATGGGGATAAAATGAAGAGGAAAGAGCTCAAGCCAGAATTGGTCAAGAGTATGATTCAAGTGAGTTTGAAGAATAAATCACCATAAGAACTCCCCTTGATGAACATAGGTATAATTCCATCTTCTTTATTAAAGAGAAGAATGTTAAAAGTCCTATTATAGTTGTCCATATAGAATTTGGTCAAGGTATGAAAGGAGAAGTGTTTGATAAAGGCCCAATATTTGATCATGAGGTTGTTGATAATCCTAACAAACATGAAGTTGAGTGTGTTATCAAATATAGAGAATAAATTATTTTTAAAAATGAAGAGAAAAATAAATTCACTCCTCAAGAAGCTATAGTTGTGAAGGAACTTAGTGAAGCTACTATCAAAGGGGTTTTAGTTTTAGAAAAGTCAAATGAGACCAAAAAAGATGTTGTCCTTGAATAGCACCCAACACCTCAACCTGAGGTTGAACCATTTGAATATGCATTGGATCATAAGGAAGATCAGCTTGATGACCTCATACATAAAGAAGATAAAGTTTAAGAGGTGGTGTTTCTCAAAAATAAAGATGATTAACAACAACAAATGAAACTTTTTCAAGAGCTTAAAGAACTTTACCAAGTTAAGGGCTTAGTACATGAGAAGGTAGATAAAAAGTTTTCCATGGAATAAAATGACCAAGATTGGGTGGATTATCCATAGCTCCTTGATGATCTTAAATAACTTGCATCTAAAAAAAACTTGACCTTATTAAGAGCACCATGGAAGTCAAGAAGGTATGCCTTTTAGAATCACCATTGGAGGTTTTGGTTGAGAAGTATATGATAATACTTAGGCTATTGAAATGCAATAGGAGTTCATCTTTATAGGTGATCTCTTTTTAGCTACTTTGATTTCATTGAGCATCATGCCAAGGAGATTGACAAACATCATGAAGGAATTGGAGATACAAGTACTAAGGCCTAAGAGGCAACATGCCTTATTCACTCCTCCATTTCATGAAGTAGGAAAGATTTCAAACTTCCCTTTTGACCAAGGAGGAAGAGTTTCTTTTAGGTTACTTTATGTTTGAGTTGATCTATTTGGGTTGTGTGTATGTGTGTTCCATAAGTCCTCATGAATCAGAAGTGTGTGATGTGTTATTTTGTGTCATGTTCTTATTTCTTCTTGTGTTTTGCTCTATTTCCAAAGTTAAATTTAGTGTCAAATCAACATATAAGTGAATCTATATCCCAATAGATAGGAATAGGCTATCGGTCTTTGGTATAGTAAGCATACCACCCCTAAGAAAACACCAAGAATGTTAACTATTTTGACCACAAGTCAAAATAGGTCAACCCAATATTGTATAAACTTATTATAGGGGTCATATAGAGGTCTTATAGAGTGTATCATAGTCCTATCAAGGTCATTTAATGTGTCATTACCATAGTCATATTCGCATTTAAGTCTATGTCATGTTAGAGGTCATTTTTTAAGTCATTTATGAAAGTCATACAGATTTCTTGGGGTAATAAAGGTGTCAAAAGGTCCCCCCACATTCCATGTGTTCAAAATATTTCATATAAATATCTCTTAACTAAAAAATCCTATAGGTATAAGTTTAAATCAAGAAAACACTTGAAAAAGAGAGTATTAAAGCCACTTGTATAGACTTTGGTAGGTGGAGGCATTGTAAGATCAATGATGAGCATTAAAAGATAAAGATCAAGATAATATAGAGGATATTGATGGTGCACATTTGTTCAAAGTTTCTAAGGAGCATGAAATGAGTTCAAATTTTATGATGTTTAACATTTACATAGTGACCACTAGAATTTAAATATTCAAATTTTTGAAGGAAAACCAATGCTTAGTTTTTGAGCTATATCTTTTGATCTAGGTCAAATTTATTGATGGTGTAAAAGGAAAAATTGTAAAGGACTAAAAGACAAATCTATATACACTAGTTATAAGGTTTGAAATTTCATACAATCAAATATATTGAGATCCAAATTTATTTGTGTTTGACCATGGTCTGTAAGCGATCTGAGAAGGATAATTGAAGATTTCTTGATGGTATTTTGATTTTTCAAGATGAGATATCTATTTAAGAGTGTTATATACTCCATGAGTACCATATGAGTGTATTTTGGACGTTTTACCAATCCATTTTTAGTGTGAATAATTTTTTAGAAGTTGACTATGTTTGTTGAATGCACTAGCAGATTGAGTGACCATGTTGCATGAGTGAGTTGAAGGTGTTTTGAGCATAATTAAAGAAGAAAATGAGTTTAGAGATGTTATATAAGTATATAAGGCTTATTAGAAGGCATTATTTTTCATATTTTACCCCTAATTAGATATGGAGAGTGAAAATAGTATAATTATATTTTGACTATGTGTGACCAGTCTGAGTGGTCATTCCAAGAGAGTTGAGTTGAGTGTTTGCGGCCTATGTTGAAGTGTCTAAGTCACATTGAGCGGTTTGAATTGTCATGAATGGTTTACATATGTGATATAATCATAAGGCTATGTGAAATATTTGGTTTTTGCTTCATAAGTATGAGATTGTGTTTTTTGTGTTTGAAGGCCTAAAGAGAAAGGAAGCCTAATTAGTAGGTTTGAGTGTTGAGTTGGTGTTCCAGGTGGCATGGACCCATGAGGAAGTAATCAAGGGTTTATTGAAGATAGGTTTGATTTTTTAAAATCATTGGTAAATGATGAAGGTGGTCCAAGTAGTCTCACATGTAACATGTGAGTATGAAGGCCTAATTGTTTTGGGTCTCACCAAGACCTAATGGTCATTTGGGGCTAAAGATATAATGACCAACCTATGAAGAGTCTAGTTATCACATATAACATGTATATGGACCTATGTTAATTATGGTTCAAATATTTAAAACATCTTGGTTGACCAAGATGGGTTAGAGGAAGAGAATAGTATAAGTATAAGGTCTTATTGGACTAATTATGTTAGGTGTGTATGTATGGATTACAGCGAAGGAGATAACCTTTGACATAAAAGGTATAGGTCAGTAAGGGCCATCAGATATAAAATAATATTAGACATTTTTATCTAATCAAGATGATGTAAATGGATATGTAGATCATTGGACCTAATGAGCCTAGAAGAGGTAGATTGAGTCAGTGATCCCTTGAGACTATCTGGGTGAAAGAGTGAAGGTGAAGAGTGTAAACAAAAGTGGTCATAATTAGCTGAAGATTAGAAACATGTGTTTAAGATGATATGTTCAAGGTATTTGAGTGGGTGATTTATTGCCTAAGGGGTTGGTACCTCCTTGTAAGGTAAATCTTGTTAAAGGTCTAGTTATTATGGGTGATCAACTCGACAAGGGTAGTAGATCCTTATGGGATTGGTGTCTCACTAAAATAAGGGATGGGATTTCTTTCAAAACTTATTTTTGGTCTAAATTTTGGATCTTGTTTTATAGGATTGTATTCCATCTTATAAGTTTTAGTGGGTTCTATCCCTCAAGAGGGTTTTTAACATATATGAAGTGTTCATGTGATGTATGCTCTTATATATGCTTTAGATGTATGTGTTTTCATGTTTATGTTACTTGATCAATTTAATGTATACTAAATGTATAAGATTTGGGAATTAAATTAGATTATCTTGCATCACTAATTCACCCCCTTTCTTAGTGATTTTACCTCTAATAATTGGTATCAGAGAAGGACCTTCTTCACAATTTTAACCACCTTAAGGTGTTCTAAGGTAAAATATGGCTAAATAATTAAATTAATAAAATCAAGAGTTGAAGGCTCAAGTAGAGGTTTCGTATGCATGTCTAAAATCAATTAAATAAAACAAGGCAATTTTTTAGAATTACAGTGGTAAGTTGGGAAATTATGATTAGAATAAGAACATGGCCTCAAATTATAAGGCTACTAAAGATAAGTGCATCAAGATCAATAAGGAAATATAATCCTTGAAGGAAATATCAAGATAAAAATATGATAAAGAGAAGATTAACATTCTTAAGGATCAATTAAGGGTTATAAAGATAAATCTAAGTTCAAAAAAGGAAGAATGTAGACATCTCAAGACTTAATTAGAAGAGACAAATTCCAAGTTGAGTTCAAAGCAAGGTGAACATGATGATTTTAAGTCCAATATTGATTATATAAATATTATTGAAGATAAATCATGTAGATTGAAATATGACATGGATAAATAATCTAAAAGGGATAAGGAGACTATAAAAGTTATCAAAAATTAATTAGAGGTTGTAAGTTCAAGTATGAGAGCTAAAGAGGATGAAAGTATTAAATTGAAGACCAAGCTAGATTTATTGAAGGATGAGCATGAGAAATTTGTTGTCAAGGTAAAAAAGACTGGGAAAGAGAAAGAGAGGTTAGCTCAATAAAATAAGGATGCAAGCACCAATATCAACAAGAAAATATTGATTAGGTAGCCAAGTACCATGAGGTATGAAAGATATTTTAATCATCATTATTATGTTTGTCATAGGTTTGGTCATAAGGAAATAAATTATAAAAGGAAGAGTAGCTAGTTAACTAGAGGTATGGATAATGTAGTCTACTATAATTGTCATGACATAGGACATATTACTAGATGTTTCCCTTGAATGCATGGGAAAATACTAAACTAGGTGTAGAGACCTGAGACAATCAAGCTTAAGCATAATTAACCTAAGATACAAGATGGTGTGTTTATTGAGATTCATAATATTCATCAAGTAGAAGGTATGAATGATGTTATTTATTTCTATTGTCATCAAGTTGGTCATATTTATAGATATTGTAAAAGTAAGCTCTCAAGTCATAAGAAGGTGGATGGACATCCTAGAGTGCACAATAAAGTTCAATCCTTAGTATGGAAACCTAAGGAAGTAAAAACCAATAAAACTAATTTAGTTGAGTTAAAATATCAAGTTGGGATACCTACTAAATCAAAAGAGGAATCAAATATAAATAAGGTTCAAGAATGCCAAGAGAATGTGTCATCTATCTAGATAAAAAAAGAAAATCAAAAGTTAGTTCAAGTTAAGCTCAAGGAAAAGACCAAAGTACCAATTGAGACTAGTTATGAGGTATGTATGGATCTAAGAGAACATCCTATTGTTGTTGAGAAAGTTTCATGCAAAGAACATCATTATTTAATGTCTAGTGGTGAGGTTATTTCTTCATATGAAAAGGTATGTCATAAATATGTGTTGTTTCCATGTATTGTCAATTATTTCATAAAAGAAAAGAAAAATATTGTACTGGATAATCAATTTGCTTCTCTGAAGCCTAAGAAGGAGAATATATATTAGTATTAGATGACCAAGGAGGAGAATTAATATGAAGAGTTGTGGGAAACTCTTAGTTTCACATTGTTTTAGGACATTGTGTAGGGTCTCTCTATTTAAGCTTCAAGGAGACACTTGACAACAAGAGGAATCATGATGGATGCCAGCTGAGTTTTGGTTGATGTTATAGGACAAGAAATCATAATAATATGTGTTTGTTTATTGTGTAATGACATGATAAGATATTTTTATAAATAGTGCTCCTAAAGTTAAAGTTTTGATCAAATATGAAGGATGGTCTAGTTGGTCAAATGGTGAAGAATGAAGTTATGTATGCAAAAGTATATAAGTAGGAATGGAATTTTTTAGGTGTCTGATCAAGGATGATGAGTTATCAAGATATTATATTGTATATAAAGTTATGTTGATATAATTCAAATGTGTTCAAGGTATGTTTAGGGGTTTTGATCCTAAAGGTAAGATCTTTTCAATTACTTAAATTGATTGATAAAATATTTAAGACTAAATACAATAGTATGAGGAAAATGTGTTGTCAAATATTTGATATCATGAAGAAGGTCTTAGAGTTATGTAGATGACAAGTTGTGTATGTCATGGAGTCAGGGGCAGCTAACTCAGATAGTTTGAGAGGCTTAAAGAAGATTTGCATGATTTTAGGGGGAGCATATATGAAAATTTTCCATTCATGGTGGAGATATGAATAAGTCTTATATAGTTGTGAATTCAAGAATATTGACATGATGACTTGATCAAACCAAGTCATGTATTTTGAAAAGGTATTGAAACTTCATGCATGAGCAAAGAGAGCTTGTGAGTTATGTATGTAGACAAATCCAAGGATAAAAAAATCCCAAGTTCATATTGGTGTATGTCAAAGAATAGATGACATAAGATGGAGCATGATGTTAGGGGGAGCTTTCTAAGCTTTAAGAGCAGTTTGTCAAGTCCAAGGATTAGAGAAGTTCAAGTTTATATTAGTGCATGTCAAAGGGGGAGTAATTAATTCATATGATTTAAAGTATGTAAGTATCTTGAGCATCTTAAATAGTATTTGAATGCATACATGATGTTAAGTAATGATTTTTGGCATATTGAGGAAGAGACCCTTTGTCATTAGTGTCAAAGGGGGAGAAATATTAGAATGAAGAAGTTCAAATGAGCAATAAGAAATTTTGAGTATGTTTTACCATCAATGACAAAGGAGAAGATTATTGAGCATGGTCACTGATGTCTTAGGTTGTCATTAATGTCAAAGAGAGCATAGGGTTATAGTGTATGAATGAAAAAGAAGTTTTGTTTGATATCTTGGAGAGATATGACACATTTTTTAGGTCTATAAGGACAAACAAGAAGTTGTGAGGCATCCATAGATGTCTTAGTAAAGTTTTGGTATGTCACTTGATCATTTGGAGTGAGAAACATGCATCTTATATCTTAAGAGAATCTAGAGCATCACTGTATGTCATGTAGATATGAATGAACCAACAAAATTGTGCATTTAATTTAAGCAATCATAAAGTCAACTAAGGTCAAAGGTTTTCATGGAGATGTTATCTATCATGCCAAGAATGTCCCTTGAATATTTGGACTCTTGAAGTGTTTTCTATATCAAGTTATAAACCTTAAAAGTTGTTCTTATATAATGTGATGGGCCAGAGACCATCAAGTTTAGCTAAGTTAAATTTGAGGTCACTAGTCAGTAGATCTAATAATGAGTGTTCATCATCCATATTATGATCCAATGGTGCACATGAAGTCAAATTATCAAAGGTTCCTAAGATTAAATACACTAGTGACAACTGTCTCTATATCATTGATCTAATATAATATCAATGGTTCATGGGTGATCATACAGGTAGAGATTAATAGTGTGAGTTGAGTCAAATAGTCAAATGTGTAGAAGGCATGCAAAGTTACCAAGTGGCATAATCATAGGAGCTCTGATCTAAGATCAATGGTGAACATTGAAAGATAAATATAAGAATAATATAGAGGAGATAAATGGTGTGTATTTATTCAAATTTTATAGGGAGAATGAGATGAGGTTAAAGTGTCTGATGTTTAACATTTACACAGTGATCGTTAGAATTTAAATATTAAAATTTGTGAATGAAAACTAGTGCTTAGTTTTTTATCTATATCTTTTGATCCAAGATGAATTTGTTAATGGTGTAAAATAAAAAATTATAAAGGACTCCAAGACACATCTAGAGACACTAGTTATAAGGTTTGAATTTTTGTATAGTAAAATATATTGAGCTCTAAAGTTGACTATGTTTGACCATGGTCTATAAGTGATTTGAGAAGGATAATTAAAGATTTCTTGATGGTATTTTGATGTTTTAAGATGAAATATATATTAAATGAGTGTTATATAATAAATTAAGATCATTTTAGTGTTTTTTTGAAGTTTGAACAATCCATATTTAGTGTAAACAATTGCGTAGAAGTTGATTGTGTTTATTGAATACACTGGTAGATCTAGTGACCATGTTATAGGAGTGAGTTGAAGGTGTTATGAATAAAATTAAAGAATAAAATGAGCATTTATATGTTACATAAGTATATAATTCTTATAATAAGGTATTGGTTGTCATATTTTCCCTTGATTAGATATAGAGAGTCAAATAAGTATAGTTGTATTTTGACTGTGTGACCAGTCTAAGTGGCCATTATGAGAGAGTTGAATTGAGTGCTTAAAGATTAAGTTAAAGTGTCTAAGGAACATGGAGGTGTTGTATATTTATTTAATGGTTCACCCATGTGATATAATCATATGGATATTTGAAATATTTGAGTGTTTTCTTTAGAAGTTTGAGCTTATGTTTTCTATGTTTGAAGGCCTAAAGAGCAAGGAGACCCAATTGGTAGGTTCAAGTCTCAAGTTGGTGTTACAAGTGGCATGGATAGATGAGGGAGTAATAAAGAGTATATTTAAGATAATTTTTATGTGTTTGAATCATTGGTAAATTATTAATGTGTTCCAAGTAGTCTCACATGTAACATGTGAGTATGAAGGCCTAATTGTTTTGGGTCTCACCAAGACCTAATGGTGATTTGGGAATAAAGAGGTAATGACTGACCTATGAAGAGTGTGTTTATAACTTATAATGTGTGTATATACATATGTTAATTATGGTTCAAATATTTAAAACATCTTGGTTGACCAAGATGGGTTAAAGGAAGAGAGTGGTATAAGTACAAGGTCTTTTTAGACTAATTATGCTAGTTGTGTATGTATGGATTCAAGTGAAGGAAAGAACCTTTGAAAGAAAATGTACAAGCTAGTGAGGACCATCATAGATAAAATAATATCACTCATTCTTATCTAATCAAACTAATATAGGTGGATATATAGGTCATTCTACCTAATGAGCTTAGAAGAGGTAGATTGAGCAAGTGAGCCCTTGAGATTGTTTAGGTGAAAGAGTGAAGGTGAAGAGCGCAAAAAAAAAGTGGTCATCATCAATTTAAGAGAAATAATAGGTGTTTAATATGATTCATTCAAGGTATCTAAGTGGGTTTTTGGTTCCTTAAGGGGTCGGTTCCTCCTTGTAAGGTAAAGCTTGATAAAAGTCTAGTTGTTGTGGGTGCTCAACTAGACAGGGGTAGTAGATCCTTGTGGGATTGGTGTCTAACTAAACTAATAAATGAGTTTTATTTGATCATTTAGTGTTGGTATAAATGTTGAATCTTATTTTATAAGTCTAAGTCCATATTTTAGGGTTCATTAGGTTTTATCCTCAAGAGGGTTTCCCATATATATGATGTGTTCATGTGATGTATACTCTTATGTATGATTTGGATGTATGTGATTTCATGTTTATGTTTATTGATCAAGTTAATGTATTTTGAATGTCTAAGAGTTGGGAATTGAATTGGATTATCTTGAATCACTGATTCACCCCCCCTCTAAGTGATTGTACCTCTAACAAGTGTTACTTTGTAATGGTGAAACACTCAAGATTGATTTAAAGAACTAAATGACCATTTATGAAGTTATAATGATACTAGATCATCTCTTATGAGGTTATATACATAGAATATTTAGGGGGTCCTTTGAACTTCTAGTTATGTTCTCACATATGTGGTATGAAGGTCTCAATCTTAAGATTTATTTCAAAGTGAATAATAAGATATCCATGTTAAAATCATTATAAAAATGGATGCATAAGCCTTATCTACACCTTGATGTGGAAATTTAAGTAAGGGATAGGTTGACAACTTAGTCAACTCTTTATATAGTCTAGTTTCAGGCTAGTTTGAAGGAGAATTGAGAGGTTAGAGATCTTTAAAAAGTGATAATAATTTGACCTTTATCATAAATTTTCCTCATGACCCAATAAAATTGTTCAAGGTATTTAATTTACCAAGTAAATAGGGTAAAAACCCTCTATTTTATCTCAGATGTAAGGTACTCTTGAAAATCATACATCTTGTCAACCTAGTGAATAGTGCAAGTTAGACTAAAATGCATGGTAAGAGGTCTTATAGACATTAGTAATTGATTTATAAGGTTTATATAGAGGTTAATAAGTGTTTAATATCACTTACACATTCTCAAACCACCTAAAGTGGTCAAGAAGGCTCAAGACATAGTTAGATTTAGTTAGGCCTAGATTAAGACTAAGGCACTAATGGGTCTCAATATCATTTATAAGGACTCATGAGAATTATAACCACATTTATAATTTTAAATGAGGTTTTTAATACTATTTATACCTTTTGGTTTTCATATAAATCACTTAGGTTAGTCAATTTTGGCTCATTTCACTCCAAGCCTATCTAAAACGCAATTAATAGCCTAATAGTCCATTTTCTTTCTCTCCCACCTATATGGACAAGGTACATGGGAATATAAGGAAATTTAAATATTTTAAATGGGTCCCATATCTCCACTTTAGGTAATTTTTTCATAGATTGGATATCTAACTTTTATGAACAATTCTTAAGGGTCAAAACCACCTAAAACCCTCTAAAACCCTTGCTCTTCACCCAATTGGAAAGATAAAGAAGGAGATGATTAAAAATGAGATATTTTTTACCATAAATTAATTTTAAATTTTATATTACTCTCTCAATATCCTTCCCATTAGGTTGTATTATATGGACACTATATGAACAGGGTACGAAAAAATGTTTTTTGATTGATTTTGGGTGTTTTATAGGTACAACAGAGATTGAGAAGAACAAAATCACTTGGTAAGGTAAATTTTCACCTATTATATGTCCCTATTTATTTTTATAACCTTATATTATATTTTAAACACTTATACCAACTCATTTACTTTAGGCAGTCCAAATTGGCATAGTGAAGTGAGTAGTGATCACCTAGTGAGAAGATGAGAAGTCTATTTTTGGGATCTATTAAGGCCTAATTCATGGATTGGAAGGATAATGGATCCAATATATTTGTCTTAACACCTATTACATGTATTTTATTATGTAAATAAATTTCACTTTAGTGGTAAGTGTAAGAAATGAGTGAGAGAAAACCAAGAAATGACTACAAATAGTGTGTACAAGTGTCCAAAAGTTGGCTAGTGGTTAAGGATGAGTTTAATGACTAGAATTACATGTTTATAAATCCTCCTTTATATTTCATGTGTTATTTTACCCTAATATACTTTGGATCACTTGAAAGACCCTATGATAAAGGTAGTTTTAAGAAGACTTATTGAAGAGTTTTTATGCCACATGTGAAGAGGATGCTTGGTCTGAGATGGAGACATGTCTATACCAGTTTCCTAATATATCTTATACTTAATTATCATATAATGTAACTGATCATCACATTTTGACACTTGTCCTTATGACCCTTCATCTTCATCTCTTTTTTAAGTTCTATAAATGTAAGTATTTTTTGCTCTTGTAAGCTAATTTCACACCATGTATGGCGAATCCCTACTAGTTTGTTGTTGTAATTTTCCCTTTAATAATACAAGAAATTTTGTTTGTATTTAAAAAACATCTTGTCTATGTTTTTTAAGTGATGAATGGTGAGGTCTAGTGATAAGTTTCTATCCTTGCTTCTCCTTATCCTTTCATGATTGGTGCAAGAAGTTCTTGTTCTAACTCATCATATGGAGTGTATCTAGTGTGTTTGTCTCCCTTAAAGTTTTAAAGTGTCCTTAGATTCTAAAAATTAACCTTTTGTACACTTACCTTGAGTTATCTCATGCATATCACCTCTTTATTGAAATACTAATCTAGGATATTCTAAGACCTTGAAGCTAGTGTTGTAGGTCTTATTTTTTAGTGAAGAACATATGATGATATTTTGGAAATAATTATGGTGTATCATCCCCTTATAATATTTTACTTCCATGCATATTTATATCTCTTTTCTCACAATCAATTAGTTAGTATAGGTGATAAGTACTTTAAGATCAATTTAGGAAGCTAGCTCTTAAACCTAGAGGTCTACCTCTACTATAGGAAACCTATAGGCCTACATGTATTACAATGTTTCCCAAATCATATAGTAGGATTTAAAAACCTCCTCTAGGTTGAAATATTTGGTGACAAAATTATACATGGAGAAATAATAGTATGGAAACTTACTGGGTCAATCGAGATGACTTAGTTGGGTAGATAAAGAAAGATATTTGATAACCTACTAGGTCAAGCTAGTCAACTTAGTTATATATGTAGGAAAATATAGAGTTTTTAAAGCCTACTAATTCAATCTAATTGACTTTGTTGCATAAGAAGGAAAAGATAGAGGTAGAGTAAATCAATCTAGTCAACTTAGTTGATTCTATAAACAATTTAATAGTAAACTAGATGATGTAGCTTGGAAAAAGAATTGAAACAGATAAAATGTAGAAGATTAAGTCCATCCTAGTTGACTTAGTCTATTCACACACATTCAAATAGGTTTGCATTTCCCAGTATATTTGAAACTTACAACACATAAATGCATCAACATTGGTTTATACAATATAGAATATAATAGAGAATAGTAGGCAACAAGAAGAAATTATAATTTTGTAACTGTTCATGCTAAATAATTATCTAAAAAATAATATCATGAATGTATACTAAAAGGTTTTTTTGATAGTGTAGGCTCCTAAAGATAGTTTCTTTTCCATTGGATAGTGATGGCCCAATGTTTTAGAACATTGATTATAGAGGAAGTGTCATTCTCATAGCTCACTAAACTAGTTTCAAGGGTATATTGGAAGTACCTTCTTAATTTTAACCACTAATCAATGCACCATAAGATCAAATAGATGGTTTTATTCCTAAAGTTTAATACAAATGGAAATTATAGGTGTTTCTAAAATATCATAAGGTACATAGAAACTAAATACCATGTTTAGATTTATATTATGGATGAGAGTATTATGGTAAGAACCTCACACCATGATATATGTAAATGATATACAAAGACTATAAATATACTATCACATATCCCTTCATGATAATAGCTAAGTACTTTTAAAATTTTCAAATTTTATATTATTTTGTAAGTCTATCTCTTGTTCCTCACACTAGATGCCTCTTCCATCTGTTTCTCATGCAACTCTTATTTCATAGTAACAACTTAAGTGAAGATATGTATTTTAAAAATATTTAATGTCATTTATTTTTTCTTTCTAATATAATTCATTAGCTCAATTTTTTGAATTTTGTGTTCTCAAGGCACCATCCCATATTACACTTTTGTGGCACGTGATGAACTTTGATAGGGGCATATGTGTACACACAATATTTTTAAAATTTATAATTTTATTTAATTTTATCTCTTATAAGAACCTATTGAGTTTCAATCTCTATGAGTGTATTACTTAAAGGGTGCACCAGGAAAAGGGTGGTAAGAACATTGGTGCTTCACAATATTGTTGGTTAATTCTATCATAACTAAATGCACTATCATTACCTAAACCCACTACAAATATTGCTTATCCAACTCCTCAAGAAAACAAAACTCATTCATCAATTTCTTAATTAATAATCATTTTAAATATCCAATAATTAATTAAAAACCCCTTTTTACTACAAGGCAACATTTTTGACCATGTTATAAAAGTTAAAGCACACATTACATAACTAAGTTAATTATAGCCAACCTAGTCTGAGGCCTAACAGTAACTTTTTATTAAAATTGGGTCATGACAGTGAAATTTTTATCTAAAATTTTATAAGTATTAGGATATATCCATTTATATAAATATGACCTTCATATCAATCCAATAAAGGAGAACATTCATTTATGCATTATTATAGCTCACAATTCTACTACATCTACATTTAAAGGAATCATTTCTTAGGGTTTTCCTTGGAGAGATGATAATTTGTCATGTGGGAAGTCTACGATGAAAATTAGGAGTATTTTAACCTAGAGATAATTTATATAATGTGATCCTTATAAATCCACAAAAACTTCTTTCAAAACACATTTGTCCAAGAGAGGTTGAGACTCGACAAGTTTGTCCAAAGGTAAGTATATATAACTTTTTCTATTTCATTTGATAGGTAGATATTTCATAAAATAAGAGGTTTGAAATTATAACTCCTTCTTTAGATTACTTTTATAATTAAAATTATTCTATCTATAGGGTCTTATTTGCTTGGCATCTTCCACCTTAGGTGATCTAGGCCCCCATTTGCCTACCATGATCCATTGATTGTTTATTTATGCCAAAATATTTTTTGAGCATTATATTATTTTTATTTTATGTATTATAAGACCTATCTTGGTTTATTTAATAGTTTTATTTGAGTAAAGGTTTTGAAACCCTCTCCTTTAGTGTTTGTGTGATAAGAGATCCCTTGGTTAGGATTAGTAGATCCAGTTTGGCCATGCCCCCAATATATAAAGAATTGAAATAGATATTAGTTGATTAACTTATCTGAGCTTAGATTTAATTAGTAGGATGGTTTTTAGCTGAATTAAATAGGAATGATGAATAGAATTCAAAACAAGTTGATGAAGGAATTAAATATATTAATTACTTATATTTTTTGTTTTTAAAGTATGTTTAATTATTATTTGGGATAAAGAGTTGATATGTTCTTTGTTGTTTGATATTTTTAGACGCAACAAAGACTATATATTGGTAAATCTGGTTTGGATTCATAATATAATTTATATATTCCCTATTGTATGTTGAGTGTAGTTGAACTCATTAGGTTTTGATGGTATTATGGAGATGTGGTAGATTTCACTTAGTGTGGAGTTAGTCAGTTCTTAATATTATGGGAGTGGCTAACTAGCACTTTTATGTGGGTAATGGATGGGGATAACATTTAGGTGGGTATCACCCTAGATAATTTCCATGAATTTATGGGAATTATTATTATAGGCATGCATGTGGTGTATGACACACCAAAGATAAATTCAGAGAGATGAGCCTTAGTCTTATTGGTGACTAGATCTAAGGGATATAATTAGGTAGGCTTGTGAGTGCACCTATTTGATGTAAATGTCTTATCCATTATGGATGTATAGAATTCCACTATTGTACTTGTGACATCTCATGTGATTTATCAAAATTTATATGGGAAGGTCCCACTATATATTGTTCCATTGTGTTAGTCCATGTTTGATTAGGGTATGATGTATGACTTGGGATATGTGATCTAGTGAAGTTAGTGAAATATTTTTATAATATTATATCATGGTGGAAAATGATGATGGGTATTATTATAATATTTAGTTAGATTTATTAGAGAATTATGATGTATTGATCTATGAGATGTAAACATGTGTTAGATATTGCCTTATCACATGTGTGATGATGGACACAAGATCATATGTTATGTGTTATAACACATGCCCTAGCATTACATATGATCACCTATGGAGAGATTATTTCATATTCATATCAAGGCATGGTGGATACTTTGACTTCATGTCCTATTACCTTTCAGGCAAAAATTTGTGCAAGGATTATAGGGAACTATCCTTAGTGGGTAAAGCCACATCCAATGCCTCACCTACTAAAATAGTTTAGTTTTCCACACCTAGTAGTTCCTATAATAGTTATAATTTTTTGGGAAATCATGTGAGGGAGAATCATAGTGTGGTAGGTATAAGAGTATTAGTAGATGTTCATATCATATGGTCATGTTAGTTGAGACTACAATATGATGATAGTGAGGGGATTTAGTAGTATCTAGAGGAGGAGGAGATTAAGTTGTTTTTACACAACATCATATATTATGGTGACCACCATGGTGATAGAGATAGAGGTAGGATCTAGTTTATCCACATATACAATAATAGTCATAGACACAAGCACCACCATAAGGAGATATAATAGCATATTATATACTAAGTTAGTCAATTATGAGGAATATTCATAGTGGATTGCATCAATATCATGTTATTCAACATATTTAATATATAAGTTTCACACCACCACAAATCCATGCTTCATAAGAGGTACTTGGTGTTCAAGAAGATAGAGATGCTATTGGTAAGTATGTTATGTTTTTTTGAAAATTTGAGAATACATAGATAGATATATATATGATTTTGGAGATATATATGTGAGATTTGATGTAATTTTAGTTTACATATTGTAGATGCCATAGTGGAGATGACTAGATGAGTGACTATGGTTGAGATATCCCATCATGATATAATATATGGTGTGTTACCTTTACATAATACTACTTAGATGATTGATAGTGTGGTGCCTTTAGTACCTACTTATACTAGTTGGTTTTAATTATTTAGTGAGGTATATTGAGATATGCAGAGCTTGTTTGATGCAACAAATGTAGAATTATTTCTAGAAGTAGGTCATGGGGAGCTATAATCATAAAAGTCACTAGTTGTGGAGTGAGCCACACATTTAGAGACAACTAGATGATTAGCACATGTGAAGTGCCAATTGGACCATCTACAGGGACATGTGGATGAATTATGGTCACATATAAAGTCACTTTAATAGATTGTTCATAGAGGGAAGTTGTAGGATTTTATGGGTAGTGTATCCCATCTACCACCAAATAAGCATGGTGGACCCCATTTATAGAGTTGTTTTGTTACAAATATTATATCATTTCATATTTTATCATACATTTTGAACCATTTTTATATATAAATATTTTATTTTGATGACTCATGGTTCACCAAAATATATCAACATATTAAGATAGATATCCAACTTATCCTACTTATTAAATCCAAGCTCAAAAAATGTAATCAACGAACATCTATTATGATAGTTTGTATATTTGGGGAATGATGAAATAGGATCTGCTAAACCTAACTAAGAGAGGATGTATAACACAACACTATAGGAGATTATTCCAAAGCTCTAGGCAAATAATACTATGCAATAACCCTAGCTAGGTCTAAATACATGAAATAAAAGTAATCTAGTGTTATCAAAGCATATAACATAAATGGAAATGGTTAAATAAATAATATTAATCAAAGGATCATGGGATTAAAATGGAGGCCTAGACACCTAATGTGGAAGATGAAAATAAAATAGAACCCTATAGCTATATTAAGTTTAACTATAGAGATATTTTAATCAAGTATCTAAACATTCAAAATTATTACCTTATGCAATATCTATTTATTAAATGAAATATCAAAAGTTAGAGATAATTACCTTTGAGTGAACCTATTGAGTCTCAATCTCCCCATTGACAAATGTTGTTTTTCAATATATGTGTGTAGCTTTGTAAGGATCACACTATATAAATAAGATTTAGGATAAAATACTCTTACTTTTCATCCAAAACATCCCACAAGATAAGCTATCTTCCCTCCAAGGAAAAACCCTAAAATTAGCTCCTTCAAATGTAGTGTAGCATAATTATGAGTTGTAATAATGTGAAAATGAATTTTCCTCTCAATTGGTTTGAAGTGAATGTTGTATTTATATTAATGGATAAGTCTTAACCCTTTAATATTTTAAATTGACAAAGTTGTCCAATATGACCCTGCTTTGGAAAATTTATTGTTAGGCCTCAAACTAGGTTGACCAAGCCAACTTAATTCTGTAATGTGTGTTATAAATTTCATAACAAGGTTTTCCAAGTTGACTTAGTATGAAAAATGGGTGATAATTTCAACTAGGCCAGCTTTGTAGGAAAAGTGGCCAACCCAGTTAGGGGCTATTGAGAAAGGAGATTTTTTAGTGGATAAAGGCATGAAAGGTGCTAAAATAGGTAGTATAAGTTGACATTTAGACATGGAAATATAGTTTTTTATACTTATATATATATATATATACATACTTTAGGGATGTTTTAGAGTGTTTTCAAACTTCTTACAACTATAATGAAAATTATAGGTTTTGGAGGATCCTATTAGATTTTAGACTTAGCCATGTTTAAGGATTTTAATATTTCATACTTAATTATATTTAATTATTTTAGGATTTCAAGGAGATAAAATTGGAGGTAATTTTATGGATGCTCTAAAGAAGTTTTAAAAATAGTAGGAATTATATGATTAAACAATAATCTTGTGAAGCACCATTGGTCTACCCACCCCTTTCCTAATAACCTTTAAGGTATTATCTTAAAGAGATTGAAACTCAATATGTTCTTACAAGAGATAAAGTGTCAGTGAATGACCAAGTATAAAAATAGTATGTGTATACACATAACACTCTCAAGTGTATTTTGATACCTCTTCAAATAATATCTTCAGTACTTGTTACATTATTTGTAGTCTTACCAAGAACATGAGATGTTTTTCATGTTATTAGGATTCCCTTAGATACATAAACTTCATGCACTACCATATATAGTGCATTGATGTATCAAATAAATATAATATAACAAGGTAGTTAAAGTTTAAAGAATTTGATGTAAATACCCTATTCAACAAATTATATCTCCTCCTCCACCTCAACATCTACCATAGTTGGTTGTTACACCTATTGAGTAGCATTGTGTGTAGTTAATTATTACACCTATGTAGTATCGCTATATACACTCATCTTAGAGGAGACAAGATGAATCTCATAATTAGATAAATTTATAGTATTTATCATATCAATGAGTTATTTAGGGTTCACATAGGCCATTATCTATTATATCATGTACTAAACTACAAACATAGATAATCCAATGTGTTACATAGTGAACAAAAACATCGACACATTATCCTTATATAAAACTAAACCCACATAGTCCTCACACTTATGTGTGTGTGTGTGTGTGTGTGTGTGTGTGTGTGTGTGTGTGTGTGTGTGTGTGTGTGTGTGTGTGTGTGTGTGTGTGTGTGTGTGTACATATATATATATATATATATATATATATATATATATATATATACATATATATATATATACATATATATATACATATATATATACATATATATATACATATATATAGATATATATATATATATACATATATATATATGTGTGTGTGTGTGTGTGTGTGTCTATATACATATATGTGTGTGTGTGTATATATATATATATATCCATCATGCACATGAGCCTATGAGTAACTATGATGGTCATCATAGCACCTACAATCAGTACTTTTTGTTCACAATAGGTAACCCTTGTATCATATAATTAAAGCACTCCTTCTGAGTATCTCATTGATGGGATAATTGGTTATCATCTTTTCACTTTAAAGATAATTTAAAAAATTAAAATAATTAAAAAATAACAAAACACTGAAAATATTCAAAAAATAAAAAATCTGGACCAAATCATGACATGATTATTAGAATATACTATTTGCATATGTTACTTATCACATGCTTGGTAGATGGAATTATATTTTTTGTCAACACATGCATTTCATGATGTATGAGTGCAATACATAATTTATAAATCATGCATGGACACATAGATGTTAGACTTTCTTATACCTAGTGGCCATGCCAATGTTTGTTGCATCTTATTTAATTTTCACATTATCATAGGTTATATATTTATATGACATTTTACCATATTAAGCTACCTAAATGGCTTACACATCTTGTTAGTTACTCATATTTTACATAATGCTACATGGATATACTACTTTACTATGATGTGAGATTGATATACATAGATAGTGTACATTATCTTTCACTTGTCTTATGCTTCAATGATGTTGTTTCTCTTCCATGATAGGCTAGTCACTACCTATCTATTGTGTGTGGCCTTTGGCCTTGTATGTAAGAAAATTATTTTTCCTTTTTTTGACATATTTAAGTCCCTTAATTGTGTCCATTGGCCTTATTTTTTGTGACATATTTATGTCCCTTGTTTATGGGTCTTGGCCATATCTGTTGCAATACCTTTGTGCCCATTGATTGTGTCCCCTTCACCTTGTTTGTCATGACATATTTATGTCCCTTGTATGTGTCCCTTATCCTTATTTTTAATATATTTACCTCTTATTTGTATCTATTTTCCTCATGTGTGATATTGAATGCTTATGAATGGATTAATATAGCATTGACTATTGATATTTTTACACTTATTGAGCTTGTTAATATTGTTGAGTTTTTGGGTGCCTTGATACATATCACACATATCCTCTTTTTGTGTAGTACCATGATTCATATCTTTATTTTATAGGCTTAATCAATTATTATGTTAGTAATGGTTACTAATATGTGACTAATTTATGCATCTATATTGACATGAAAATTTTATTCCTTACATTAAACATGTTACATACATGCTTTGATGACATATACATTACTATGATGAGATATTCTCCCAATGTTGGCATAGTTATACATGATTACATACTTATAAATGACATGATATAGTTAACTCTTATTTTAAGATGAATAAATTATAGCTTACATCACTCACTTTAAAAAGATGGCATATTATTGGGCTTATCATAGGGACACAATCCTTCATGATATAAAAATATATTTGGGTATAAAAAACATCTTTCAAAGATTTATAGTGGTTCAAATTTTAGATTGGTTCCTATATGTGATATATATTTACACATTGGTATATATTTTGGGGCATTATGCCATGCATATAAACTCACTTTAAAGAGACATGAGTTACATATTATAGATTCATATACATGTGAGTGCTTATTCCATGCAATTGCATATTGCTTACAAGGAAAAACATGTTGATGCCTATAAATGTATCACAGGGGTTCTTAGTGGTCAAGGAACACTTCTTATTTTAGAATTCTAGCAATTTAGAGCATGAGTAGTAGGTTTTGGCAAACTAGATTACCTAAGGTGAAATAGTAGTAAAGTAATGTATTAATGTTCCACAAAATTTATAATAATTGATGGTTGGCAGCCATCATGATTCAATTCTATATAAATTGTAAGTATCTAAGCTAATGTTAGTGAATACTGATCAAAACCTAAACTAAAAATTAATCTAAATGGATATTTATAATGTAATTTAAGCTATAGTGATCTGGTTAAAAGAAGCAAAAGGGAAGGGTAAGGAAGAAATAAAATAAGTGATTGTTGATCCCTAACTCAAATATCATGACAAAGTTTCATTATAACTAAACCTGCATTTAACCAATATATGATGCAAAATAGCATAAGTTCAGAGCTCACCATATACCAAGAAAATTTCTAAGGATAATATGAAATTATATAAGTAAGAACTAGACTTTACTTTAAATAATTGTTACTAAACTCAAATAGCATAAGCACATCTGAATATAGAACAAATGAAATGAATCAAGTTCAAGATCCTTCAACCAATTTAGCATAAGCACAAATTATCAACCCTATATCATAAATACAAATTCAAAATTCAAATTCACTATCTAGATTCAAGCTTAGAACCAACAATTGAGAGAAAACTATATTAAAAATTGACACATCAAATTTGGAAAATCTTTGTTGAATTCCTTGACTATATTAATTGCTCCAAGTATACAAATTTTGCTCAAAAATCTATCCCTTTACAATATGTTAATACATTCCTTTTATAGAAAGATTAGGTAGTCTAAAAATTAGTTATAAGATACAAAATGTACAAAAGATAAGGATAATTGTCCTTTTTATAATTTTCTAGAATACATTTGCTTTTCAAAGCTAAACTAGCCTAGAGGCAAAATGCTAACAAACTAGCATATGCCTTTACAAATTAATATTCCTATTTCAAATATTACAATGCTTCTTCAAAATAGAATATTATTCCTATTTCAAATATTACAATGCTTCTTCAAAATAGAATATTAACTACTCAATGGGCCCATTGCTGAAGGGTTCACCTGTGGCTCCTATAAAATCTCCATAGCTTTTTGATGTTATTCTTAAACAAGATCCAAATCTAATGGTGGATTTAATAGGCACTCTTCTTCATTTTTAGCCAAAACTTCTAGTTCTCTATCATTTTGGGAATGGCCTCTTTGATCTATTGAGCTTCAGCTACCTTTTCTCTAGCATTGAGGATCATATCAAGGATCTTGTTATTGTTTGTTCCTAATTGTCCTTAGATTTTATTCTTAATTTCCTAGAATACCATAGTAGCCCTATTTCTAAATTCATCCTCCTTGATGATGCCCAAGATAGTGCGCTATGTAGGGTCTTTAATCATTGTGCCAAGGAGTTGTTTAATTCTCTCTACTAGCTCCTCATCATCTTTAAGAAGCCTCTCTAAGTCCTATGACCATGTGTTTAAACCTTGGATCATCTTAACCACAATCCCAAGAATGAAATTCAAATGTCCTAAGCTAATTGACTTCAATATAAGGATTTTCTATCCAACTTTGATGTTTATTATCCTTGTTATTTCATCCACTGAGGCTTGACACTGGGTTATTAAACCTTTGACCACTATGTTTTGTTCTACCAATGCACTCTGTCTTAGCTTTATTGATTTTAAAGATTCAAAAATTTCAAAGGAGTCTTCAAGCATCTTTATCATTGCTCCTGATACTACTAATATGGCATCTGTCTTCGAGTCTTCATTTTCCTTTTGAAGGTTGGATATCCTCTATTTCATCCCCCTAATTCTAGATCTGAATTGAGCTGAATGAGCCTCAATAATGCTCTCAACATACTCTCTATAGATGGGTAGTTCACCTAGATATTTCCCCCAATTGGAGTTAAACCTGAAAAAGGCTCAACCTTTTAGAAAGTGAACTCTTCAATCCCCACCATGGCTTTCCTTATTGTGACCCTCTCTAATCTATCTATCTCTAGATTGAACTGCACTGTAGTAGATAAATCAATATATTTTAAAGGTTCTATGACCTCCATCTAGGCATTATTTGATGCTCCTAGAGCATCCATCCTCTTTCCATCTAACCCTAAAGTGGTCACTACTATTCTTTCCTCTTGTTATTTCATTAAATCCCTTATCCATGGTTTGATTTCTTCATGCACATCAACATTGATGGATTGGGTTAGAGCCCATGAATGGGACAAGGAAGAGATCTTCTACAACTTCCCATAGACAAACCAATTAGTGATGATTGGTCTATGAATGGGGTACTCTTCATTGAGTAAATTGATCTCACTTGTGGGATGAATGAGATTTAATTTTGGTCTTTTTTGTCCAATAGGGATAATTGCCAATTTTTATTTTCTCTTCTCTAGTTATGCCACTAAGAATAGGTTTAGGGAAACTTTCTTACCCTTATCTTCCTACTCAGCCTACTATGCTTGAGACTATGGTTCTTCAACTTGTGCTTCTTCTTCCTCTAAACCATATGCTTCAGTGAGGACCTTGAGGGAATCCTCTAATGTTTCATCTAGCTCCAAGATAATCATGTCCATGTGTTTAATAGGGGATGGTGGTCTTTGAGGGAGAAATAAGGATAAAGGTCCCTCACCATGTATCTCTGCCAACTTCTCCATACTAATACCTTGTAAAATTTATGTTGGGGGTTGTGATACTTCCATTTAGAGTTGTTCTTGAGATGTTCTATAAGGTCAAAGCACCAAATGACATTGAAGAGGATGCATTTTCCATATCTCCCCTAGTGGTTTGTCATTACTAGTCAATCTATGCACAAGCTTAAGGTTGGTTTTCTATAATCTAGCCAATACTTCCTCAAAATTGTGGGCCTTGATGTGGAGGGTGTCATAAAGACCTAGATAATTCTCATAGATTAGATTGCGAAAATGTTTGTTCTTCAGATGTGGGCCTACTACATTCTTAGGATCTCAATGTCTGAGGCCATCCAATTGAATCATAAAGGACTCCCTATGCCTGGCCATGGTGTCATCTTACATCTAATCCTACAAAACTATTCTTATAATTATCAAAGGAAATGGATGGAGGAAGTCCTTCATTTTTTCCTTACAGACTCCATCAACACCATGAAAGAGTTCAAATACAATTTCCTATTTTTCCATCTTGTTAGGAAAATAAATAGGTAACCTATATGATTGGGTCAGAATTCCCTCAAGTCTAATAATAGTACAATCTAGGTAAAACTAGATATCTTCCATCAACTCCACATATTTTTTAATCAAAAGGCTAACCCTGGGCATAGGATACCCTATAATAGCTTCTACTAAAGTAGGATAGACATGGTCATAAATTAATTACATGTGGTGTCTATACTTGGAGATGTGTAACTTTGAGTAGTGGTGGGAGATGGTGGTTATACCATCTAGAGACCATTTTTTGATGTTGGGGACCTTGGTGGAAGATAGCAGGGTATCTAGAAAATAATACATCACTAAAAATTATTTTCTTTTTTTTCTTGATGGAAGTATATTGTTTCCCTAAGTGGATACTAATCATATCCCCGATTGGAGGAACAAGATCTTTCTCTACCATAAAGTAAACATAAGACACCTAGTTTTTATTGACATATGTGGTTGTAGGGGCTTCAAATATTCTATTTAATAGGTTCATGATTACCCTAATTCCCTCTTTAAATTAAAAAATTGGGATTCTTCCCTCAAAATCCTAGAATACATGGTTCCCTTAGAGCAACCATGGCTTGAGGATGGTATCTAGGTTATGCTTATTGGTCCATTCCTTTATTGTGGGTAAATCCACATGGGGATTTGGTACTTTATAATAAATTTCAAAGGCTAATGGGTCAATGTAAGCAACTCTCCTAGATCTCCCCTCATGAATGATCCAATTATTATCGATTCTATAATTTATAAAAATTGGAGCAAGGATGTCAATGCAATGGAGTACCTATAGTTTGGTAGCAGCATGATGGAGGCTAACCATTTAATATATGACTAGGTTATAATACCTTCTACTAATAATTACAATCCTCTACTCATCCTTGGTAATGGATTCATCTTTTCTATGATCTAAAAGAGCTCAGACCAATTCTTGTAACCATTATTTATGGATGTAGTGTCAAGTTCCATATCTTTAAAAACCCTTCCTTCATTGTTTGTAGATAGGTACAAATCTATCTCATCTCTCAATTACTACCTCTGAGCTACCATGGATTATGTACTTTTAAATTATTCACAACTAGATTTAAAATGGTCTCTAGTTAGCTCTTTCATGCTTAAAACATAATTGAACTTATTCTAAATTCACTATAATCAATCTGAGTTTACTTAGGGTCTTTTATACAAGGTTTAGGGCTTTAAATATTTAATGGTGGTAGCTTATTTAGATTTTGTCTCATACATGCTTTAGATTTTATTTGGACCTTTGCCCTTATATGTTTGCATTCTTAGGCACACAAGATATTTTATTTTGTCATTTTCTACTTGTGTGGTGCTTATGTGGCATCAATATGGAACCTGTCATGGCATTTTTCATAAATGCCTTTGAAGCACTAGCCATTAGCATTTAAAAATGCCTTTTTCTTTGTGCCTTTATATCAAGATAATAGTATTATCATGGGCCATCTATTTTGATCCAAGCCCTTACTTATTGTTGGTCCTTTTTGGTACTAAGTCCCATGGTTATGCCACTTGGCATATCCATAGGCCTTTTGAGCTCTGGCACCTTTGTTAGTCACATATTGAACATGCATTCACCATGTGTTAAACCATAGGTTCTTGGAGCATTGTTAAAAATTTATCAGCATCTTCATGCCATTAGATCATCCTTCTATGATGAAGTGTGAGTTGTAGGATCTGTGAAGATGCATGAGCTTATATTAGTACATTATTTAGTTAGGGACCTTAGTTTAAACATCTTAAGCTAAGGTTTATTTCATGTTTATTAAACACAAAATAAACCTTATTCTAAGGTGTTTATGCCTAACTTTATATAAAAGAAACCATAGCTAAATATTTTAGGCTAAAGTTTACATTGTGTTTAATAAACACAATGCATAGTTTGGGCTAAAATACTTATGTTGAGCTTTGGCACCTATCCAAATGGGGTCTAAGTGATATAATGATTAAGTGCCAAATTTTGACATAGATATTTATTGTATTAATAAACATAATAAAAACCTTTGATTAAAATCATTTGGGTTAAGTTGCATGTTATAAGTCCTTTTTAAAATAAGACTTAGTATAAGTCTCTAGCTTAAGGTTCATGACATTCAATCAAATACAATGGGGACCTTAAGGTATAGGCTTAGACTTATCCATTTATATAAATATTTAGACTTATGAGACCATTTCAACATTTGTACTTCAAATATTTCTAGTGTTTAACCATCCTTCAAGGGATTCCATTAGTTTGCAATGCCATTCATGAGCTTTTTAGCAACATTTTGGAGTCCATCCTAGTCTTGAGCAAAATAATTAATTATCTTAAACTTGATATTCTCATGAACATCAAATACATTCTCACAAACATAAAATGATGGTCATGTGAGCATCAAATTTAATCTAGTGAATCTCTTAGTTTTGATGGGCTTAAAGTTGATGGTCACATGGATGTAAAATACATCCTCGTAAATGTCAAATGATGGTAGTGTGAATTTAAAATTTAATCTCATCAAGATCATATGTTCTAATATGAGAATTCCACTTTTTCACTTTGTAGGGATTCCTAATATCTTGGACTCAATTCATTCCACTTGATTGAAAATCATGATGAAGCGAGAGTCATCTGATCATGATCCCAGAGCTTGATCATGAATAGTCCCTTATAACATGCTATACCCTTTAATTTTAGTATTAAAATGTTGGAGTGACATGTGAAAACTCCATGGGACTTTTAAGGCTTTGACTTTTTAATGGTGTCCTTGCTCCACCTGATCTACAGTTCATGATGAAGTGAGAACCATTGATCATGATCTAAGGTCTCAAAGATGATTGGTCAGAAGACTAATTATTGGATTCTATCAAGATTTCTTCACACTATTTGATTAAAGGGAAGTGAATAAGCACAAATCATTGAATCCTACAATATGCATGATATTTAAGTGAGACCCAGGATGAAATAATACTTAGGCTAAAGTATTTAGGCTCAGGTTTCATTTGTATTAATAAATATGAATGGGGCCTTAGCATATAGACCTAGACTAAGTAAGAAATAACAAAGGGAACCATGATTTAAACATAAAAAGATCCTTTAAACATGAATATTAGGCTTTGGAGATAAAAAACCTAGGTTAAATAATTAAAACTAAGGTCTCGTTCATGTTAGTAAACATGAAATGGGCCTTAGGATTAAGGCTTTAGGCTAAAGATATAATAAAGAGGATCATGTTATAAAAATGATTATACTAGGAAAATCAAAATGGACCCTTAGCATAATACTGGACCATGTTATAGATATAAGAAACATAAAGGGAAGAAAAATAAAGAGGGACAAAGGCACATATTTCTAGGCTAAGGTTTGGTTGTGTTAAAAAAACATGACCAAGACTTAACATAAAAATATGGCTTAAGTCTAAAATAAGTTTTAAAGTATTCCTGCCAATTTGGTCCTACCAAATTCAAATTCAAACTTGAACCAAGGGTTTATGACAGCATTTTAGATATAAAAACCAATCATTAGTAATGTTAGGCAAGCTTAAAGTGAAACAAAACTCAGTAAGCTAATATTATCAAAGTTGATGATCTTCAAATTCTAATAACATTCAAAATAGTCCATGATTTTCATGGTTAAGCTTCAAAAATATCTCAAGGGTCCTAATTTTCAAAAAATGGGGGTATGTTGACCTCAAAAAATAGTGACTTCTAGGGGAAACATAGAAATATGTTAGAACCTAGAGACTGGTTTATACAAACAATTAAGTCATCCACTCCATTTGATCCATGCCATCATCTAGATCTGTTTATGGTTGAAATAAACCTTGCACTTGCATAAATGGGATCAAAAATTAAGACATAGCCATGTTGTGTATGTGATTTAATTCCACTTACTATTTACCATGGGATCTAGGGGATAACTTTCAGGTTTCATATCTTTAACCATTAACACTAACTTGGAGCATGCTTAGATATTCATTAAGAACCATGCTTTTAGTTCAGGGAAGGCTTGGGCATTACTCTACTACCAGCTAGATGTCCATATCCCTAATAGAGATGCCTTTGGATCTACTCATGGCCTTCATCCACTACCATCGAGGTGTCCATAGCCCTAGTGGAGATTACCAGAACAAATTATGCTTGAAATCTTATGATTTTACATTGTATTCTCATTTTTTAAAATTTTTTAAAACTTTTATGCTTTTAGCAAGGTTAAGAACTAGGGTAGCTAGGTTTATGGATTTGATCAGGTGTTTGATCTTTAGAGAATCATCTATGGTTAAAACCATTGTCCCAGGCAAGGATTTTTGTTAGGTGTAATTATGACTATTCTTTAACAAATTAATCTTTCATCCTGCAAGTGAAAATATTTTTAAAACCAAATTTAGGTCAAGACCACATCTAAGTTCTTATAAAATCATTAACCTACTCATCAGTCTTTACCAATTTATTCAAATCACAACATTAGGCTCATATTTTAAACCCATGGTTAGCATATATATTATCTTAATACCCACATGCTTGGATTTTGGAATTTAAAGAAATTGAATAAACATTGAGCTTAGGGTTGTCCAAGAGGACTTATTGGAATCAAGGAATAAGGAAACAAAACAAGCACACAAAAAAAATCAAGAAAACAAAAAAGAAAAGGAAATAAAATAAATATATACATGCTTATATACAAATAAGGGATAGGAAGGAAAGAACTGAAATAAACTAACTAGCCTACCTATACTAAGTCTAACCATCTTATAGTTTATTCCATAAAGACCTCAGGAGGAGCAACATATAAATAATGCTTGAGGTAATACCCATTGGTGGGTAGTGTGAACTATGTTCCTTGTATATCCTTAAGATTAAATGTGTTGTTCCCCAATGTATATACAATCTGATATGGGCCAATCCACAAAGGTGTGAACTTGCCATCCTTGTCTTGGGCTCAGATGATTTATCCCAAAGGAGAACTAGGTCCCCTTGTTTAAACACCTTGATTTTTGATCTTTTATCAAACCATCTCTTCACTATGGTTTGATGCCTGCTAAAATAAGTAAAGGCTTTCTCCCTTGCATCTTCCATCTAAATGATGTCTATTAATCTTGAATTTGTAAGCTCCTTGTCTTCTTCCATGTTTTCTTGGTTGAATTTTTACATAGATAACTTGAGAGTGAAAGGGAAGATAGGCTCTTGAACATACACCAATATAAATGGTGATGCCTTCAAGGCCTGCTTGATCTCTATCCTATCTACCTATAAGGCATATTTGAGTAGCGTGTACCAAGTCCTAGGCTTGTCTATAGTAGATTTTTTGATTTCTTTCATCAAGTTCTTATTGGTAGATTTAGAGACTACATTTCCTTAGGAGTAATGACTAGATTAAAACTTTAGATATATTCCATTATCATATGCCCATTCAGTCATTTATATGGATGTAAATGTAGAAACATTATCACACACTAGAGAGACTAGAGTTCCAAATCTAGTACAAATGTTTTTCTTCCAAGAAACCGATCACTTCCTCTATCCTACATTATATAGGGGTTACAACTTTAGCCCACCTTGTGTAATAATTTGTGGTATTCAAGATGAATTTGTGACCTTCAAATGAATTGGGGTTGATCACTCCTACAAAGTCTAACCCCCATTATGAAAATGGCTTATCGACCATGACTGGTCAGAAAGGCATTGCTACCTTAGGCTCCTTGGTGTTAAATATTTGATAAGAGTGACATTCCCTCACATGCTTGTGATTATCCTTGAAAATAGTTGGCCAATAGTAGCTAGCTATAAGAATTTTGTGAGCTATAGTCTTCCCTAATGGGTGTCCACGTCTAAAGTTATCATAGAAGGTGCTCATGATTTGGGTAGTTTCCTCTTTTGAGACACACCTTAGGTAGACTCCCTCAAAGTTATTCTTGTATAAGACCCCATCTTTGATAAAACAATGGGCTACCTTGAGCCTCAGAACTCTCTTTTGATCTCTTATTAGTCATCTAGGATAGGTACCATTGATTAGTAAATGACCTTGAGCCTTAGAACTCTCTTTTACTCTCTTATTAGTCATATAAGATAATTGTCATTGATTAGTAAATGAATGATGGAATCATACCATTCACTAGTTTGAAAGTTCTACTCATCAACTTACATAATACTTAACCTAGGGCTGGTATTATAAATCATTTGGAGCAGACCTTGGCACCTTACCAATTTTGTCATTTCCATTTCTATGTCATATTCTTGCAAAACTAACATCCATTCACCTCTATATTCCCCCAATTCCTTCTAGCTCAGCATAAGCTTTGTGGAAGGGTTAGGTAGAGTAGCATGCACCTTATTTCTAAGTATATAATGCCTAGATTTCTTCACTACCTTAACTAATACATATTCTTGTTTATCAATCAATGAATAGTTAAATTCAACATTTTTTAAGTTAGTACTCATAAAAGATATTAGGTGATCACATCCATCTAATTTATGAGTTAAAACTATAGCCATAGTATGGTCAGATGAAAAATAATAGAGATAAAAGTCCTTTGAAAAGTCAAGACTTATCAGGATTGGAGCTTTGTTAATTGATTCCTTGATGTCATTGAATTACTTCATGGATTCTTCATTCCATGAAACCTTGGTATCCTTCTTCAACATGTCATTTAATGGCTTGACAATCTCTACAAAGCCATAAATGAACTTTCTTACAAAATTTATCTTACCAAAGAATTACTTTAGCTCTTTTATAATATTTGGAGGCTCTATTCTAAATATAGCCTCTACTCTTTCTAGATCTATAGAGATCCCATCTTTAGTTATGACATGACCCAAAAATTTGCCTTTAGTAACATAAAAGATAATTTTATTAGGGTTTAAGGAGATTTCATACCTTCTACATCTTTTAATAACTTGTAAGTGCATAAAGTGATCTTCCCTATTTTCATAAAAAACTGTTAGATCATCCATATATATAATGATGTACTTACCTATCAGACCTTAGAAGGCATGGTCCATAGCCCTTTTAAAGGTAATTCCTACTTTTATTATCCTAAAATTCATATTCTTGTATACAAAGGTCCCCCACTTGGTGGTGAAAGTTGTCTTTATCATGTCTTCTTTGTCAACCATCACCTGGTTATAGCCTAAAAAGTCATCAAGAAAAGACATCATGGTTGAACCTAAAATAACTTGTATAACCTGGTCAAGAGAAGGAAGAGGATAGTTATCCATTTCAGATGCTTTGTTTAAGTTCTTAAATGCAATGCATAGCCTAATCTCACCATTCTTCTTCTTGGTTGATACCAAATTAGCCACCTAGGTAGAATGCCTAATGGGGAACATAATTCTAGCATTTAATAATCTTTTGATCTCTTTAAAGATCATTGGTTTTAGGACAAGGTTTATAGGTCTTTGCTTTTGTCTAAAGGGCTTACAAATTTATTTAAGGGGTATAGTATGGATGATGACTCTTGGATCAAATATATTTAAGTCATCATAGGACCATGTTATGACATCTTTATACCTAGTTAGCAACTCGTTGGCTTTTTTATTCTCAATATTGGTGCAAGATTTTCCCATGTTAACCAATTGGGGTTGATCTTAGGGTCCAAGATCTATTGCATTGTAATATTTCCCACTTACCTTGGGAATTTTATAAACTTTATCCAGCTTGTCCTAATCAAATAGTCTCTTTAAGGCAATCATGCCCTTATAGATCTTATTATCATTCAATTGAATGACTTTACCATCAAACTTGTCCTCCCTAAATATATTTTCATCAATAATATGAGCATCAAATTATCCAAAATTGGTCATTAAATATAATATCTATTGATCATCACTGAAGACTTGAAAATGATTAACATTATTAGGAATTGAAGGACAAGGTATCAGCTCAATGCTAAATTTGGGGGAGTCTTGGTTGGGCATGATATTAGCTGCAACAAATTCCAACTCATCAGTAGATTGGTTCTCCTCTCTTGGAATGGAGACAATGCTAAAAGCATAAAAAGACTCAATGAGATCCCAGACCCTAAACTTATACCACCTAAGGTATGAGAGTTTGTATTGATATTTGATTCTCACTTGGTTGACTACTAGTTTTAAATCCCCATAAACTAGTAATTCTTTGACCTTATTTTTTATAAGAAATTACAAACCTAGGATTAGGGTTTCATATTCAACAAAAAATTTAGTAAAAGGGAATTAGATTTTATAGGAAGCATGGTATTCCTTACCATTAGGATCAGTTAAGATAACACCAACTCTATCTAGCCTTACACCTAACACCATCAAAATGTAACTTCCATAATCTAGGAATAACATGAGTACTTTTAGGATCACCTACCTTTGTAGTTTCTAGGTTGAAACCCCTAAGTCAAATTCAAGTACGTTAACCCTTTCATTGATGGAATTATACTCAGTGATCATGTGTTTCATCCTTGGCTCTCTCTCAACCCTGATCTACTTTGGAACTCCTTTCTAAGGTAGCTACAAATGTGAGTAATATATGGAATGTAACCATTCATAGTTTTAGTCCATTCCCTACTTAATAAGATCCCATAAACATTAGGAATATAAATAACTTCAATATCAATAAATAAACTACTTCACTCTAGTAGAAACTAATTGTATATGAACATTTAAAAGTTCCCCAATTACATTGACTCTAGATTTGTCTAAGTTACAACTCTACCAAACTTAATAAGAGTCAAGCCAATTTGCCTGAAAATACCTACTAACATGATATTGGTAGATGCTCTAGAGTCTAATAATAAATTGTGAAAATTCATACCAAACATCCTAATAATGAGTAGGAAAGGAGGAGACTCTACCTTAGCTTTGTGTATAGTCACATTAGCATGGTTAGCCTTGAGTGGTTTGTTAGATTTATTTGACAATGATTCCAGTAGGAGGTCCCTTTGCTTTGTGATCTATGTTAATTCAATCAAAGTGATGTTATATTTTTATTTTCTTCATACCTTCAACAATGTTATAACTAGTCTTGTTTGAAGAACTAAAAACATCAACATTAGGTTTAAAGGTACTCCCTTTGGGTGGCTCTAGATTATTACTTAAAGTTGTGTGTGGGGGAGTTCCAAAGTTATTTGGAGGTGTTGAGGTAGTCAAGGGATACCTCTACTCTCTATTCCTCAAATTATAGGTCTTCTTCAAGAATTTTTGGAAGGCTTGGATCTCTTCCTTAAAAGGGAAATCAAAAGTCTCCACCATGAAAGCTTGATTAGATGATTTGGATCCTAAGGTACTTACACCAATATACTTATTAGGGACCACTTCAAATGTATCCAACTCTTCTTGGAAAGATTCAAAAGCTTTAAAAAACTTTATACAATCAATTTTTCCATTTTATTTGTTTAATGCACTCTAAAATAATCAGGCAAAGCAATGTCAATAAGATTAATTTCCATAGTCTTATTGTTAGAAAATGGCTCATTAGCCTTGTTATTATGGAAATTATCATTCTAAAACCTATTATTTGGCATATTAAATCTTTGAAATGAGAAATTTCTACTAGATTTTTCTCCAATATTTCCTACTTATTTATACAAATAAAAAAAACTAGTGCTTAATTTTTGGACCATTTTCAAGATAGGCTCATTCTCATTTTTGGTGGTTTCAAAATTGTGTACTGATTAAACCTTTTTGGGAATATTGGTGTATTATTCCTAGTTTTGTTAAAAGGTTTGAGTAGTAAAATTAGTAAATAAATATGTAATAATTAAGCTACTAATTTGTATAAATTAGATTATAATTTTGACCTTTCTAAAAATAGTAATAAAAGGGAGAAAGTAAGACTTAGCTATAAATCGACCGATACATCTGAGACAGGGTTTGAGATTCACTATGCAAGACTTGGACACTATCACAAACTAAGATTTGAACTTCATTTTGTGATTGCATAGGAGCACTAAAAGTGGATAGAAGTGGCACTAACATTGTATTTCACCTTTGCCACTGTTGTCTTGAGGATCTAATCTTTCTAGGTTTTATTCACCAAATCTGTGTCATCATGTCTATGAAGTTTTGATAGATGGAAGTTTGTAGAGCTCCCTATAGAGCATATTTTATCTTCAAAACCTATATTCCATTGTGCTTTGAAAAATTTTGAGAAAGAGGGGGTTTAGTGTGTGCAAGATTCATTAAACATGTATCCACACCCCTTGTGTGGGCATGTCACCTACATACAAATATTCCAAAGAGGGATCAAGCCATATGTAGTTCTCCCACTTGATGTGCTTTGTGAAATTGAGTGTATGAATATGAAAATTTCTAGACTAGATATACTTGAGGTGGCTAGGGACTGGTGTAAGGATTTTAATAAGCTTGTAAGTGTATTAGATGGTTGTATGTAGATAATAGGGAAGATCTCTTGAGCAGTATTACTTGTATTCTTACTTAGTGATATTTTCCAACCTTCTCCAAATGATATTTGAATGGGATTTTATAGGGATATATTGGTCATGGGTTGAATGTGCTTGCATTAGGCTGACAAGGATAAGGATGGGGAACTAGAAAGAATTGATCATTTGGGGCCAAAATTGTGCTTGGATAAGAGTGCTTTTAATGGATAGGAGTGGCACCAATGCTATAGTCTAAGTGTGGCACTACTATCCTGAGTAGACGGGACCTGAGGGGATTGATTAGTCATGGAAAAATTAGTCTAGCTAAGCTAGGATTAAGTTTGGAAGGCTATATATGACTGAGAATCAATGAAAAGATGCATGTCAAGGTCATGAGAGAAAGAAAGAGGGGCCTAAGGGTTGGGTGTCATTAACCATACTCAAGTTCTTTTTTTTTGCATTTTATATGACTACATTTACCCCCCCTTATCTTAGTGATACAATAAATAAAAATATTAGGATAAAGGCAAAATAGAAATCATACCTAAACATACCTATAAGGGTGAATCTCATGAAGTTGTGTCATGTTGGGTGTGCATAGAGAGCATGTTATGAGGTATGAATCTGCAAGAAAAATAAAGAGTAAATAAGCTCTTACTAGATATGCTATATCTAAAATAAGAATGTATAAAGTTAGGTAAGAGAAAGAGGAAGAGAAAGGAATGAATACACCTTTCCAAGTATCAAAACCAATACAAAACCTTTTGTGATGCTAAGTGATGTTGGATGATGTTGATTAATATTGAATGATGTTGTATTAAGAGTAATATCATGAACATATTTGAGTTTTCAATTCCTCAAGAATGGCTCAAGAATGCATAGGCTATCCCTTTAGCTCTATCATCACCCACTAAATGAAGATAGGTGTTCATGCATGTGTTAATTGATGTTTGGACTATATGTCTAATCCCTCTGGATATGTGGCTTAAGAATACAAAGGCTAGCTATTCCTTTGGCTCCATCATTGCCCTATGAAGTGAAGTTATGAACTAATACTTGTATGAAATGTGTGTCACATGAGATGGCTCCTAAAGCCCATGAATACTATGTAATCTAACAATGTTGGTGTGGATAGCCAAATGTATGCTAGAAACTAGGTTAGTCCTGGCCACTCTAAAAGATGGAGATTAGGCTTGTATGAAAGCCACTCTAAAACTAGTGCATTAGGCTTATATGAAAGCCACTCTAAAAGATGGAGATTAGGCTTATATAAAATCCACTCCAAAATGATGCCAACCACCTATAGATAGAATAAGGCACATAAATATTTAGAATGCTTGGGTAATGTTGAAATTAAAAAGAGAATAAAATAAATATGTCATGCACATTGCCCTTAATCACTAGTGTCCAGAACATGGATTTTGATCTAAAAGTTATACTAACTACCGTATATAAAATTGTAAGTGAGAGACATCATGGCATGTATCATGCCCCCTATATCTAGATTCTCTGAGCAAAAAGTGTACTAAAAACTACTGATTCTAAATTGTTCTAACTATGCAAAACTATAATTGAACTTACTTTTCTACCTACTTCTGGAAAGTCTAAATTTTTTACTATTTGGATAAGAGAACCAAAAGTGGATAGTAGTGGCACCAATATTTATTTTCTAATCTTGGTGTTGTTATAGTCTAAATTTTATGATTTTTCTAACATTTTCACTATCTGTCTGGTCTATTTTGACTCGTTTGATGTCTAGTTATTATTTTGAGTGTTCTGAAACTAAATTTTTGATTGATAAGAGATTTAATCTCTGTAACAAGACCCTTGTTTGTTTCCCCCTCTTTTGAGGGTAGGAATAAAGACCCTATAATGACTACCCTTAGAATAAATATCCCTACAAGTGTGTTATTCTACAAAGATACATGATATAACAATGATAATCAATAAGATATCTCAAGACATATCATGGTTTGTATTGAGAGATTGTTAGATCAACATGGGTATGCCTAGATAGAAATAAAAATGTAATATCATGTACAATATATTGAATTAGGACTAGAAGTGTTATTTTTTAATTATTTGTTAGTTGTCATGGAGGGATGGAGCATGATGTCCATCATGGAATCCAAGAAAGAAAGATAATGCATGATGTTGATCAAGGCATTACAAACTATGAGAAGCAATCAAGTAATAAGCACACAAGGTAAGAAGTAAGAAGATTAAAAGGGTGATGAAGAGGCCAAATAAATAAGGAACATGGACACATGTCACTCATACTAGAAAAAAAGCATATAAGGCACGCTCAAATGCCACATACACATATAATTGAAACAAAAAATGTTGGCATGAAAGCCACAATCACATAGAAGAGTACAGGAAAAGGATATAGGCAAATGTCTTAAGGCACACACATAAATAAAAGTAAAGGACATTATCTAATGTCCTAAGGCACATATAGGAGATGAAATAGGACTAATAAATTCAAACAATATAGTTACATTAATCAAGAAATTAAAGCATGTAATAATTGGAAATACAATCACATCTAACTAATCAAAGTAAGAGGGAAAGTATGCAATACATATTAGTGCATGACTAGGTATATGCTAAGAAATACACAAGTGATATATACTAGTGAGATGTCAATATAGTAATCTATGTAATATAGTAAATGATGTATGTCAACATGATAACTAGAGTGTGTGGTGTAGTAATGACATAACCTAGATGGTGTGGTCATGTAAAAGATGCCCCCGTTGGGTATGTATATTGATGTGTGTCTTGAATGTAGGATTCCCCCTCAATGGTTAGAGTGAAACAATCAAGGAGATGTATGTCACTACACACACTCAGAGAAGATCAAGTGAATCATGGTAATGTAGATAAATCAACAAACAATAGCATAAAATAGCAAATGTAAGTCTAGCATTGTAGTAAAAATGTAAAGCATGGATAATGCATACAATCAAAATATTTTAGGTGTTTTAGAATTTTTTAAATCTTATTTTATTTTAAAATGTTATGAACTATGTAAAATAAATCATAAAAAGAGTGTGTACAAAAAATACTAAGAAAGTATGTACAAGTAAACAAAAGAAACTATGTACAAGTAATTTGAAAAGAAACTATGTACAAGAAATTGAGAAATTATGTAAAAGTAAGCTAGGAAGGAATGATACTAACCAATGAGTCTCATGGGATAATCCCTATCATGGTATTATATAACAAACAAAGGAATCATGCATGATTATGAAGCATGAGGGAATGGCTATGAATATGACTTTGAATATTCATATTCATTATTGATATCTTGGAAATCATAATAACCTGTATTGTTTTTACTGATCATTATCATCTTGATTTTGAACCAATGGAATTATATTATTAAATTTGTTTGTATCTATATCTTTTCCTTTGATAAATTGTGTGTGTGAATGATTTTCCTTAGGATGTTCAATAAATCCCAAACCTTGGTGACAAACATTATCAACTTCTAGAATAGGAGTAGTGATGCCCTGAGCATGCTTGCCCAATCCTTGACCTTGATAATCAAAATATTATAGATATTGTTGACCAAACCCATACTGCTTTGAAATTTAAGCCTCATCTCAGAGAGGTAGATTTGCATCTTTTTCATGTTTTACTTGTTCTTGTGGTACTATTTGTTGCTCTATTTTTGCTTTTTGATCCTTTTATTGTTTTAAGTTATGCTTTGGTAACCACTTTTGTACTATTTCTAAATTTGACCATTTTTTAATGTATTCCTATGCCACTATGGATTTCTTGACTAATTTACCTTGTATATGTTCCTTATTAGCAATTATCTATTGTATATGTTTTTTCAATGTAAAACATGAATCTGTGTGATGCCCATGTATTCTATGATATGCATAATAATATCTAGATCTTCTCATGGGTTGTAGAGGAGGTAGTTTGATCAACTATATTTAATCATTTCCCTTAGTACCTCACTTTAAAGCTTATTTGATCTTTGAATGATTTTTGAATCACTGGTTGTATAGTTACTTTATTGTGATTTTTTCTCTTGATATGTAACATTACTTACAACTAATTTACTAGGTGAAGGTATATATACATGATTGGCACTAGGGTGCCTTTGAGGCTTTTGTATTATAATTTAATTTTCTAATGTTGTGATATTTTCATGTAATAATTGATTCTATATTTGTAAATCTAAAATTACCTTGCTCACATTAGTGATTTTATCCCTTAGAGTCTCACAAATGTAGACCTTAGTTGCTTTCAATTGAACATGAAAGTATATATGTTGAAGAGGATTTGAATAAGCTATACGCTAAATGTATGCATTAAGAACAATAGTATAGGTTTCCTCACCTTTTGGAGGGGTGATACCATGAACCTGGTTAGAGGTAAAGTAGTTATCACCCTCTTGAGGGAGAGGAGGAGAAGGAAATTCTTTCCCATGCATAAGATATGACATTGAAACTTGACAAGTGGTTGTTAGTTTATATGCATCTAGGTAGAAACCATATATGTGTGATGAAATGCATGAAATTAGAGTTATAAGTTATATAACAATATCTTTATAAAGAGCATTCCATATGAAAGATAGCAAGTTTGGGATAGAAAGAATGAATTTGTACATGAATGCATAAGAAAATTTGGCATGTGCTATGACATTTCTAATGTGTTTAGCATGATAAACTTGAAAAATGTTCCATATGAGAGGTATCAATAAAGAGATATAACCTTGTATTAAAGACAAGTAAAATATGCTTTGAAGGAGATGTATCTTACTATGTTTGATAATGAATTTCTTAATATCATCCCATATTATGAAAAATAGACATGAAAATCAAATAATAAAACTTTGTATTTGCATATGGTAGACTTCATCATTCATGTACTTGATAGGAACAATGATGGTCTCCTTATTTTTTACAAGAAATGTAAGAAAAATTTATAAATAAGTGAGATCCATTTTTGAAATCTGATTTTAGAATGTAAGGTGATATCTCAAAAAGCAATAAGACCTAGTGTATGCAACTAGGGTTTTAAAGATGATTATTTTAAAAATTACTATGAAATTTTGATAGTTAAAGTGAATTTTAAAGTGAAATATGAGAGTAAAAAATTAGAAATTATTAGAAAATTTGTGATTGAATAAGACCTAGTATCTACAACTAGGGCTTTTGAAACATAAATACTTATGAAAATTATTATTGAGTTTTGAAATTTAAAGTGAATTTTTTATTGTAATATGCTAGTAAAAAATCAAAAATTATTGGAAAATTACTGGAAAAATACTAGGACCTAATATGGACAACTAGGGTCTGAAAGAAAATTATTTTAAAATTACTACAAAATTTTAAAATTTAATGATAATTTTTTATTTTATTATGTAGGTAAAAATGTAAAAAATATAGGAAAAAATAGTAGAAAACTTACCCTAGGGTTTCTAGGGTTTTTATGCACAAATGAAGTTAGGTTCACCAAATGATTTAACCTTTTTGTGAATTTTGGTGTATTATTCCTAATTTAGTTAAAGGTTCTAAGTAGTAAAATAAGTAAATAAATATGAAATAATTAAGCTACTAGTTTATGTAAATTATATTACAATTTTGACCTTTCTAAAAATAGTAATAAGAAGGAGAAAGTAAGACTTAGCTAGAAACTAACTGATATCGCTGAGATAAGGTCTGAGATTCACTGTGCAGGACTGGGACACTATTGTAAACTAATATTTGACCTTCATTTTCTGATTTAATAGGAGTGATAAAAGTGGGTAGGAATGGCACCAACACTTTAGTCCACCTATGTCATTGTTGTCCTAAGGATCTGAGCTTTCTAAGTTTTGTTCACTAGGTCTGTGTGACCTTATATATGATGTTTTGATAGTTGGAAGTCTATAGAGATCCCTATAAAGAAAATTTTATATTCAAACCCTATATTCCATTATGCTTGGACCAATTTTGAGAAAGAGGGGGGGTTAGTGTGTGTAAGATTCACTAATCATGTATCCACACCCCATGTGTGGGCATGTTACCTACATATCAATACTCTGAAGAGGGATCAAGCTATATGTAGTTCTCCAATTTGATGTGCTTTAATAAATTGAGTATTTGAATATGAAAAATGCTAGACTATATGTACTTGAGGTGGGTAGGGACTAGTGTAAGGATTTGAATAAGATTGTAAGTGTATTGGTTGACTGTATGTAGAGAATATGGAAGATTACTTGAGTAGTCTTGTATTCTTTCTTGCTTAGTGATATTTTCCAACCCTCTCTAAATTATATTTGAATGGGATTTTATAGGGATCTATTGGTCATGGGTTGAATGTGCTCACATTAGGCTGACAAGGATAAGGATGGGGAACCAAAAGGAATTTACCATTGGCATCAAAATTGTACTTGGATAAGAGCATTGAAATAAAATAGGAGTTGCCTCAATTCTATAGTCCAAGTGTGGCACTATTGTCCTAAATAGAGAAGACCTAGGGGGATTGATTAGTTATGGAAAAAGTAGTCTGGATGAGCTAAGATTAAGTCTAGAAGGATACAAATGATTGGGAATTAGTGAAAAGATGATTATGAGGGTCATGAGAGTAAGTAAGAGGGACCTAAGGGTTGGGTGTCATTAGCCATGTTGAAGTTAACATTTTTTGCATTTTATATGTCTAAATGCACCTAGTTATTATTAATACCATCAGATGGCACTAAATCTCTTTGATCATTTGTATTTAATCCATTAGTAAGATGACTCAATAATCCTAGTTTTTGATTCGGTACAACATGACTCAAGGGCAATTGATTGAGATTTAGGAGTTGGTTCAAGGCTGTAATGTTCTCATTATTGTTGGAAAAGATGTTTAACATGGGCATATGTGGGTTGATATTTGGGATTGATTACTCCACTTATCCCCAGGGATATATTTGATCATTAATGATCACTACTTTAAAATAAACCCTACCTAATGAAGTTATAGTTGGAATAGATATTTTGAAAAATGCATAGGTCACAAGATCCACTGCATCCTTATAGATTTCTAGAGCTAAAACATCGTGAGGTTTATAAGGTTCTATGGTCCTACTATACATTTTTTTAAATATGGTATTAAAGGACCTGATGGGATCACTTAAATCTCTCTTAACGGTGGTGAATTGTTGGTATATGACACATGGACTAATAATTTTACCAAATTGGTCTAAGAAAACATTAGCAAATCCATCCTAACTTAGTGAAATAATTGTTTTCCAAATTGAGAAACCATTTGTAGGAAACATATTTAAAAGTAAAGGGGAACAACCTACATTTTACATCATCATGTGTTATATTTAGCAACCTCAAAATAACTTTAAAATACTTTATATGCTCTTTAGTAGTTACTATACCAGTTGGACTAAATGTAGGCAAATATTTTATAGGGTTATGTGGGAGATCATGTACCACACCTATCACATTTATTGAAGAGGCTCCAAACTAATCCATACTTGGATGAAGGTTGAAGTCAAAGGTACCTTGAAGAGGTGAAATTGGCAAAGATTTGGATCTCCTACACCTACTTTTATCTCACCTAGTTTTTCTATGAACCTCAAGCTTAAACAAAATCTCCCTTGCCTATGAGTGTGATCTTGTTTGAATCCTTGGTATTTCCATCTTGAATATTTAATATCTTGTTTGAAATATAACATATCAAGTTAATATTTATAAATAACAAGGATTAAACCTACACATTAAGCTCATTTTGCAAAGATTGTGTAAAGAACATAAATCTTTGACTAAGATAGCTCAAAGATGTGTCTAATTATGTAAATATGATATATCTTTATAATTTTAATCTCAAATAAACTCATATATATGAAATATATGCCAACCTTTGATCAAAACAAGCCATCCTAACCTCCAGTACTATGGATTCTCAAGTCTCAATCTATCTTTACCAAAAACAAGCATCAAACCTCAAAGAATTATGATCTTTGTCTAAAGAAGCACAAAGATAGGTCCAAGACCAAAAAAATAAATGATATTAACACTTATAAGAAAATAATTACTCAAAAGTGTAAAGATAGCATCAATATTGGATCAAAATAGCCTAAGATAAGCAAAGATCCAACCAATTCATAGAGATTGGCCCTCCTTTTAGCACTATCAGAACATTCTCATGTTGATGCGTCTAAATGTATCATAGGGCTTCTTATGTTCAATAAATACTTCTCATTTTATAATTCTATGAATTTAGAGCATGAGTAGCAAGTTTTGGAAAATTAGAATACCTATGGTGAAATAACGATAGAGTAATATGTGATTGTTCCACAAAATTTATAATAATTTATGGTTGGGAGTCATCATGGTCCAATTATCTATAAACTATAAGTATCTATGATAATTATAGTTAATTATGATCATAACTTAAACTATATATTAATCTAAATGGATATTTATAATGAAATTTAAGCTACAGTGATCTAGTTAAAAGAAGTAAAAGGGAAGGGTAAGGTAGAAATAAAACAAGTGATTGCTAATCTTTGACTAAAATATCATGAAAAATTTTCAATTATAATTGAACCTACATTTAACCAATATATGATACAAATTATCATAAGCTCGAATCTCACCATATACCAGGCAAATTTTTAAGGATAATATGAAATTATACAAGAAATAGATTTTTCTTTAAATAATTGCTACTAAACTCAAATAACATAAGCACATCTGAATACAGAACAATTGAAATAAATCAAATTCAATATCTTTCAACCAATTTAGCATAAACACAAATTAGCAACCCTATATCATAAATACAAATTTGGAATTCAAATAAACTATTCAAATTCAAGCTTAGAACCAACAATTGAGAGAAATCTATATTAACAATTTGATGCATCAAATTTGGACAATCTTTACATAATTCCTTGACTGTATTAATTGTTCCAAGTATACAAATTTTGCTCAAAAATCTCTCCCTTTACAATATGGTAATACATTATTTTTATAAAAATATCAAGTAGTATACCAGTCAATTATAAGATACAAAAGATAAGGATAGTTATCCTTTTTAATAAAGTTCTAAAATACATTTGATTTTTAAAGCTGAAATGACCTAAAGGCAAAATGCTAACAAACTAGCATATGCCTTTTATAAAATAATATTCATATTTCAAATATGATAATGCTTCTTCAAAATAAAATATTAACTACTTGATGGGCCCATTTTTAAAGGGTTCCCCTAATGCTCTTGTAGAAGCTCCATAGATCTTTGATGTTATTCTTAAATAAGATTCAAATCCACTAGTGGCTTCAACAAGCACTCTTCTTCATTGTCAGCTAAAACTTCTAGTTCTCTATCATTTTTGGGCATGGCCTCTTTGATCTTTTGAGGTTCAACTACCCTTTCTCTAGCATTGAGGATCATATCAAGGATCTTACTATTATCTATTTTTGAGTTTCCTTGGATTTTATTCTTAATATCTTGGACTACCAAAGTATCCCTATGCTTGAATTCATCCTCCTTGATGATGCCTAGGATAGTGGGATGTGTAGGGTCTTTAAGCATTATGCCAAGGAGTTCTTTAATTCTCTCTACCATCTCCTCATCATCTTTGAGAATCCTTTCTAAGTCTTATGACCATGTGTTCAAACCTTAGATCTTCTCAACAATAATCCCAAGAATGATATTCAAATGTCCTAAGCTAATTGACTTTTATATGATCTAATTAATGTAAAATTATGAATATTTAGATTATGTAAAATAGAGAAATAATCATACAAATATGATTATAAATTGGTAGAATGATATTGTACTTAGAATATTAGAAATTGAAAAAGCATTATATAAGAGAGATACATATCTTAGTTTGACATTTTATTTCTCATTGTGTTCATCAATATCTTTTAAAATTTTTGCATCTACTCCATAATTTCTCAAATAAGAAACAAGGAGATCAAACCCTATGTGGATGATACTAGAGAAATAGAGACACATGTGATAACTTATACTAGCCAAGCCTTGTTGGTAGTGTCCCAATTAACGTTTAAATCTATGATGTTTTAGATTATTTCATCTAAACCTATAGATGTCTCTTGTGTGCACATTTATCTTTAGTCTTATACACTAATCTATATTTTCCTTCTCCCTCTTTTTAAACCCCAACCATGATTTTGACACAAGATGACCCTTGAAAAAGAGGCTAGTAAGTTGAGTTGGACAACTCCAACCACTCCTTGCTAAGTGATTTAATTTTTTCTCTATTCTCATACTTTGAAGAGGTCAAAAAACACACAGTTCTTCCACCTAGGTGTGTGTGTGCACATCATGATCAATCTAGAATGCAATACAATATTTATATTTTGACACTTTGAACCATGCAAATTTGACTTATATTTGTATTTATACTCTGCACTAAGACTTTTATTTTAAGGGATATTTAAATATGTATGTCCTTTTTATAATGTTTCAAGAGAATGCTAATTTATTTCTCAAGTTTTTTAGGACTTGCTAAGATGTTCACTAAGTGAGTATGACCTTAAGATTGATTTTTATTTATAGCTAACTATTTGATATCACCCATGATGATTGACCTATAAAACATAGCTAGGCCAACCAAATGGAGAATATAAAAATTTTAAAATATTTTATGAGTGTTCTTGGATGTCAATAGTGGTCCCTATATTCACTCATTATAAAATGCTAGTGTTGTATTTTTAAGGAGTTACAATGGGACTTTAATTGGTTCTAAAAATTTATAAATAGTTAAGGTTAAATGCAATGCATAGTTACGTGGGTTTTTACATAAATACATGCTTATTAACATTTTATCATTTATAGAGTCAAGAGATAAACAACAAGAAAAATACATTCATTCGCATAAAATAGGCATAGAATTTGAATAAGATTTTTGTATGCACAAAATGAAGTTAATAACTTAAGGAATTAAGCAATACCATGAGTGATCTCTATTACATTATTGTTCCCCCTTTTCTTTTACAAAAGTAAAGTATATATACTATTGTAAATATATTATGACTCTTCATTTTTATAACCTTTCATCTACAAGATCTAAAGGTCTATTAAAATTATATGAAATTTAATATCCTACAATAGATCATGATTTATGAAAAATACACTATGTTTCACATGCATCGCCTATCTATATTAAAAAAATGTGTGGGACTTACACTTTGCATCTTCATACTAACACTTTCCTAGAGTTAAGGAGTTGTCTTATCCTGAGATAAATATGCTATCAAAATACTAGTGACTAGAAGCAGATGGAGTTTCCTAGAGTGAATCTCAACCAAGAAGTAAAGGTCTCAATTTTTACTTGAACTGCCATTTTCTAGGTATAACTTCATGCATAGTACTTAATCACTCTTTCAAGTTTTCAACTAAGAAGCATACTAACCTACTACTCTTTTTAGGTTTTTAATAGATTATCATAAGTAAGAGGTTGGCCTTTACTATATTTAAACCTTCTTGACCCCACTTTCAAAGCTTCTTGCCTACAAAAAAAATCACCTTCACAAATTAAAAAAATTGCAAGATGACATTACCTCACCCAATGGAGGAGGCATAGTCTGTGAATATTTAGAAGGGTTGACCTAAGATGGATAAGTAATTACTAATGATATTATAGATAAATACACAAAATTATATCCTACAGCACTTGATTTGTAAGGAAGAGGTTGCATTACTTGAGAAGCCTTCTTTGCATGAAGAATCTATATACGATGAGTAGGTGGGATGTATTGAGGTTCATCTAGGATCACTTGGATGGAGATATCAATATTTTTGAGATGTTTTTTATAAATTTTATAATTGGATAAGATGTCCCTAACCATGATAAATAACCTACAAAGGAGAACTTGGCTCTATAAAATAATTTAGATATCATCATTTATTACAACTGAAATAATTGGCTTATGTTATGCAACCTTATGATGTATGTCTTGAATGATTATTTAATATCTCAATGTACTATAGATTTTGAAAGCCTAAAAATTTGTTTTGCATCATCTCCAACTCTTAAGTGTGCATTATGGCCATAACATTATCTCGCAATGCAAGAGAATTATGCAAATCATTATCCATTTTAGTTGGTGATTCTTGGCTCTCCATTACTACCTTGGATTTATCTGCTCTGGAGAGATCCAACATAATATTTTTCCATATAGCTTAAATTTGGTCCTTCCACTCTAGCATATTCCTATATATTTATGTATCCTAGTACACAATAGTGTCTATAACTTTCTCATACTCTTATATCAACTCAAAACTAGATTTTATTTTGGTGCATAGTTATTGGGCTTAGGATTAGATGTCTTAAAAATATTATGCTATATCCCAATCTTGAGTTAACCTCATGAGGAGAGTAGTAAATGGATATTCTTCTAACATAACTTGATCCCCAAAAACCACCAATGTTGGATAGGTATCATCAATCAACTTGAGTACTTTGGCAAGTTAGTCATGCAACTCGATGTTATCTTCACACAATGGAGTATTTTAGTTCTCAATCTCATATGCCTTATATGTTATGGATGCTTGAAAATTAGTAACACCTTAAATTTTCTTCACAAACAAAAATTTAAAAGTATAAAGAGAAACTTCTTGGGTTGAAGTAGGTAGATCTAGCTAAGTCACAAAATCTATAGATGTCACTAGTTGGTGCCTTATTTATGAGACTGAAATAGTGAATGTGGTCTGTTGTAATGTTGGTGTTTGTATATCCATCCACCAATATTTATTTGAATTCTATTTCTCTTAAAATTATTCTTAATGGGCCTCTCCTTGTGTTGAACTTGAACCTACAAAAAAAAATTATGGGAACACTTGTGCTTTACTCCATACAACTTGTATTGGTTTGATTCCTTATTGTTGATGTACTAGACTTCTTTGACATGATGGTACTAGGACTTGGAATATGACTACTCAATTGGTATTGGTAGTAGTTTCAACACATTTTTAAAATTAGTATGTTTCAATGATAATGTATCTATCATTTGACCATTTAGATGGTAGATTGATAAGCCCCATAAATTTAATGCCCCATTATTCAAATGGTTGCATAGATAAAACAATGTTTAATAGCATCTCATATAATTGATTAGGTTTTCCTACCATTTTCTTAAAAACTATAGTGTTTCAAAACCCTACGCACATATTGAAATAAATTTGACAACTACAACCCACTTTTCATTGTCTTCCTCGTAGTCAGCTCACCTAAAAATGTCCTCCAACTATTCATTGATGGGATTCTTCCAAAACATATTTTATTTTATGTTCCAAAGTATTGTTATCTTGTAGATAAATCCATTTATGATGTTGAAAGATAATTCATGTGAAATAATTTGCACCTTGCCCCATTTTACATAATGCACATGGGAATGTACCTTGTTCTAAAGTTTATGATATCTTTCAATTATTTATGAATCACAGTCACCCTGAATAGATGTGTATCTATAGATTCATCATGCACTTCTTCTATTTCTTATTTTATTTTAATAGGGATCATGTGGTCAAGTCTCACATTTTCCTTATAGTTTTTCACATTGATTTTGAATTGAAACTCTTAGAGGAGCATTAGCCACCTATAAATCCTTCCTCTGAACATCAATTTTTTGACCAAGTATCACATATCTTGGTGATATATAAATAAATTGAATGGAGTATCTAAAAATTAGTGTCTAGACTTCTATAGTGAAAAAACCATTTCCAAAATAAGTGTCATAGCCAACCTCCACTTCAAATCAATAAATCTAGTTTGGCATTTTGAGTTCCATTATAATGTGTTATCTTTGCAAACTAGATTCTCCAACAATGTTGAAATGGTTTCATACCCATGAATGAAATTGAGATAATACCCAGTGTGTTCTAGGAATTATTTCAATTATAAAAAGTTGATTGGTGGTTATGTCCCATAATTATTGCAATATTTATTTGGTCTACTAGAATCTTATCAATACAAACAACATGGCCTATCAATACACCAAATGGTGAAAAGTATAGACACTTCTTTATATTGCATGTGATTCATAGAGCCCATCTTTCTAACATTAATTATAACTTTGATAAATGTTCTATGAATAAGGAGAATAATTCCCAATCATCTAGATAGACTTACACAAATTCATGAATGAAGTCTTTAAATTTAGTAACAATTGCTCAAAAAAACATTTTTGGTGTATTCTTTAGACCAAATGACATTAACTTATACTTAAATGTTCCCCATTATATTATAAATGTTGTCTTTGTTTGATCCTCAGTGATGATATGTATATGATGGTAGCCACTAAACCTACTCATGAATGAGGAGACTTTATATCATAAAATAAATTCAATTAATCTATCCATGAAAGGAATTGGAAATAGATCATTGATACAATCATTAAATGCTTTGTAATCCCCATAAACTCATATCTCTCTTATTTTCTTAGGTTGTACCATGATAAGACTAAGCCAATCTAAATTTTCAACTAGATATATGATTCATGCCTCTTTCATATGATCTATTTATGATTTGAACTTCATTTTCATATTGGGATTTAGCCTATAAGGTCTATTTTTTATTAGGTGTGCACATTATTCTAGCTCAATATGCATTTACCCTAGTGAAGGTTATACACCCTTGAATTTTGATAACTTTGTAGGAAAAACATCCTCGTAGTATCATAAAAATCGAACTGCCTTAGAGATATGTTGTAATATCCAATATTCACCAATGGTTGTTATTTTGTGCATTGTATTTGTACCAATGTTTTCAATTTTATTCTACATTATTTCTTAATATTTTTTACTTTGATTCACCTAAATGGAATGCATTAGTTTTATTTGACTTTATTGGTCTAGGATATTGAATTTTCATAGTTGTTCCTCTTCTGTTTTCTCTATGTTCTTTATTTTAGGTTCCTTTGCATCCCTTTTTGGTTCAAATAATCCTTTTAGGTCTATATATTCATCACTTTCACTATGATCTGAGTGATCTATGCTATTATATATTTGATTACAAGATTTCAACTTAAATTCCTATTTTTCCTTCTTAGCTTAGTATTCCTCTATGGCTATGTGAATAGTTGTGATTTTCTCAGCTTGCGATGTCTAATCCTACCTAGCAAGTATATCATCCTCACACCTATAACATAATAATTTTTTTTAATTTATATAGGGTCCTATGCACCATTAGTTTTTTATCTTCAAATACAAATGTTTGAATGAAGTTTGAGTCACCCATATTAATTACTAATTCATGTTCCAAGCTTTGGGTATATAAACTAAGGTGTGTTGAAGAACATTCACCTAATATGCTGGTTCCACTTTTTGTGATGTCCATACAAAAATGCACTTATGAACATGTATATTGGGGCACTGTCTTTGAAAGAATGGCCACATTTTTTATATTTAACTTATAACTTGAAATCTAGATCATAACATCTCACACTCATATTAAAAATTATTTTTTCTATATTTATGAACAACACACCAAATTTCAACAACTCTTTTTAATACATAATTTAGTGTACTGACTCACATGTCTATATCTAGAAAATTATTTGCCATCTTGTAAAGAAACTATGTTAGCTCTTTTATAGTAAAATATTGGGGCAATTGTCTCTCTACAAAAAATACCATTATATTGGGTATTATTTTATGATCTCTATGCACCAAATTTATCATATGTGCATTTAAACCCCCATTTATTGATGAAGTTAATTACCGTGGCAAATTGCCTTCATTAATTAGTTCAATATAATATATATGTATAGGATTTCATGGATAGAGTTGATTAACCTCTGATTTCATAAGATAACACACATAATGAGACTTACATTCTTCCATTTTAATCTACAAGCATATGTTAAGCATCTGGATTGGTTAGGCCTAATATTATTCTATTTTATGTAGCTTGAGTATATATTGTCCATGTTGTGAAAAATAGGTAAACTCTCTACTTCATAGAGCTTTGGATTTTGGATATGTACTAACTTTGAACTAAATACCATCCCTATATCCATACTATGATTAATTATATTTTAACATCATATTTGGTTTGTAATCAGCTTTGTTCAAAGGTATGACAATGATAACATCCCCCTAGTGGGCCTATAATTTATTTTCGACCATGTTGATGGTCATACAACCATCATAAGCCCATTTTATCCCAATTAGTGAGGATAGTGTGTCTTATTTGTCTTCATGTCAATTACTTCAAAATCTCCACATAGACATATGTCATCTACTTTTATTTTGACATCTTCAAGTATCCCAATGGGTGTGACCTAACCATAGTCTACTAAGATGAGAGTAACGAGGTTGTAACTTATACTTGATCTTCCAATAGCTTCCAAAATTGACCTAGGAATAATATTTATAGTTCTACCAAAATCAAAGATAGCATTAAGAACTTCATATCCTGAGTTATATTTCCATTCTAGCATCCACATCCCATAGATTCTTAGTCTTGACATACCAAACTACATTCTTTGATATTTATTATCACCTTTGTGTGAAATCTAACAAATTATGCAATAAACTTTTAATTTTTAGGGAAATGTCTTAATTTCATAGAGTATTTACTAGTTTGATAAAATTTGTAAGAGTTGTGACCATTCCATCTTATCACAAGATCTAAATGATCTATCCATATATTTTATCCTTATATTATTAGAGAACCTCCTTCAATTGAGTTCTAACTCTAGATTGACTGTAATATTTGGTTGCTTCATCAATTAGAACCCTTTCTCTCATAGGGTCTAGATAATTGCCTTCTCACATTTTTTTGATCCATCCTTAGGCATCCCTAGTGGTGGATGACCTTTTTATTTGTTATGATTTCTAGTAATATCCTAGACAAAAACTTGATTATTAGGGTGAGATTGTACCATGTTTACATTGTGCACTATCTTCTCTTTCCTTTGATTTTACAAAATATGATGATCCTCAATACTATGTTGTCTTACAATCTTACAATATGCATAGAATACTTCCCTTTGTGGATTACAAGGATAATTTTATGTGATGTGATTCATTTCTCCACATAGGTAGAAAGTAATAGGCCACTTGGGTTATCTATTTCCTTGCCTTTGATTTTGATTTCCACTCTGATAACCCCCTTGATAACCTTCTTGATATATGCCTTGTCTCTTTCAAAGATCCCCATCCTTTTTTATTAGAACAACCTCCATATTATTTATGAAGAAAAGGAGGTGTCTAATTAGGTTATTGTTGGGTTGCTTTTAGGGTGAGCAGTGGTCTATCCTTGTTAATATTTCAAACAAATAGGTGTCCATCCTAATTGATACTAAGGAGACTAAGGTGTCTAACCTAATTGGTTTATGGAGATTGAGGATTCTATTTGGTTTTAGGTTGTGATACTGGAGGACGCCAACCACCTTGTGATGTGACGTATGCATCCTTGATTAGCATAGTAGGTTATAGAACCAAAGAATATTATGTAGTGACTACAAAGACATTATAAATTATGTCCTCTTTTTTTTTTGTAGATCTCTATATTTATTTTCTGTGAAATTTAGAAACAATACATGATACACATCATGATTATTGTATATATGTTTGTAATAGGTGACACTTCATAGTTTCATGTCTTGAAATGTGACATACTTATCAAAAACCTAATTTAAACTTTGGACATTCATTATGTTGGTGTCCTTTTTTGCATTCAATGCACCATACCAAAAATCATGGTTTATTTCCTTCATATAGTTCCTTTATTCTACATAATACTACATTTATCATAGCATCAATTTGCATGACACTAAGAGGATATTATCCACAATATTCTATTTGATAAACTTTGATCATAATGGATCTCACCTCAAATTTTGTGATAAATTAATTTTATGATATGGAAAACCGAATATTACTTCATAATCCTTCTACAAACCAAGTGGATTTATTTGAGTCCTAAAGTTGAAAATTTACCATGTTCATTACATCCAAGAACTAAATATCATAATCCCAAACTAACTCTCCCAATTTTTGTTTGATTTCAAAATCTTGATTTGTTTGGTTCACACATTTATGAATTTTGAATTATCTTATCAATTTTTCCTTGACTTGAGGAAGATTTATAGTTGTATGGTTATTTTTAAATATGAACTCTAGATCTCAACTAATCAAAGCTCCTGCAAATTCACACTTTTTATCATTGCTAATTGCCACACCCTTAACCTAGCACTTCATTTTACAAGTTAAAAAATAATGCTTTGGGTAAGTGGACCCATCATATGGAGTCAAAGTAACAAAATCCCCTACAAGAAATGTCATATTTCATGTGATTGTACTAGATATACTAACTTTCTTGAGCATGATTTTACTGGTGTATAAAGACTTATGAATGTGCTTAGAACACCAAGACTCTTAAATTCCATAGCTGGAATGACTTCAAATCCAATTTCCTTCTTATTACTAAATAATTTTTCTATAGTTTTTTTAAACCACTTCTTGGTTGTGGCTACATATTTGCCTACATGCGAAACTATTATTATAAATTGTTAAAATTTGCATAGGGGATGTGTACCTTTGGAGTCAATGAAACATATTTGGAGTATCTATCATACCCCTTCTTGATCCTGACCAAGCTCTATGTTTCATCAATATTTATTGAAAATTCTACTTTTCTTCTTCCCCATATAATAAATAACTCTATAACTACTCTCTAAATTTATCATTAAGTTTTGATAACTATCTCATCACAATGTCTTCATTCTCTTCTTTCCTCTCTTTCTGGCTTAATTCCCAACTCTTGATTAGTTTACACATTCTTGGTGGTAACTACATTCCCTTATTTCTCATCCAATGCCTCGTGTCCTTCAAATTCATATTCTTCTTTTGGAGGCCTGATACATCCCATTTTCTTCATAGCTTCCTATCTAATCCTACTTGCATTTACTAGTGGCCCTTTATCTTCTACCAAATTTTTCTTATTCCACATTTTTTGTTGTTATATCTCTCTTCAAATCCCCAAAATATCTTTCTCATTTTGCTTCTCTACATCATCCATTTTTTAGGTTTTAAGTTTAGCTTACTTGATTCAATTCTTCTTCATTCAACTCCCTCTTATCTGCATCCCCATAATGCCCTTGTAACTACTCCATATCGACTATAATTGACACCATAGCCTTTTCCCTGACCAACATATTCAATAGCATATGGATTCATTTCATAAAATTTCCTTTGGTCCCTCTAACTTGTTTTATTCCTAAACAACAAATATTGTAATGTAATTGTAAATTTAGTCTTGATCCAATGATCAATCACATGGGTTCATTCAATTTGAATATATTACTATCTTTACAACTTCTCTTCATTCCACACAAATTGTTCTATTTATCATGGTATAAATAAATATTATTCAAGTCTAGATAGCCATGCTACTAACAACTCATGAAACTTACATTAAATATTTCATAAATTTCTTTATGTATATGTTTATAAATAGTCTCCTTTGTAGATAATCCTATTCAAATAGCTTCTTCCTCTATGAACATATGTATAATTATGTCTAGCCAATTTTAAAAGTCTATTTGAGTAGGTAACCATTTCAACATATTTGAGTCCCAGTAATGGAACCATTTTTACCATTTTTCCTTAGAAAAACTCATTAGGACATGTTATTGTTATAATTTGTAAGAGTTACAATGGGACTCTGATTAGTTACAAAATTTTACAAAAAATCAAGGCTAGATATAATGCATAGTCTCATTTTTCTATCATAGATGTGTGCGTATTAACATTTTATCATTTATAAATTTAAGATATAAATAACAAGTAAGAATGCATTCATTCAAACAAGATAGGAAGATAATTTGAATAAGATTTGTGTATGGCTAGAACGAAGTTAACAATAGATTTTTATAAATTAAGGAATACCATGGGTGATCTCTATTACATTGTTGTTCCTCTTTTTATTTTATAAAATAAAAGTATATATATTAATTAAAATATGTTATGACTTGTCATTTCCATGACCTTTCATCTATAGGATCAAAGGAACCATTAAAGTTGCATAAACTTAGATATCCTACATTATAACATGCTTTACATAAATTACACTATGTTGTATTCTTGTCACCTATCTATATTATAAAAATATCATGTGACTTATTCTTCACATATTCCTAATAACACTAGATACAACTAGTAGAGGTAGATACCTATGCTAAAAACACAACTATCTAATTGTTGCCACTATTGTCCTAGCGGTGAAAATCAATGATCTGAGATATGGAGATAATATGTTTAAGATTATGGAAGGTTATTTCATAATTTATGGTGATCTTTAATATATATATTTAATATTTTTTTTTGGTCAAAACAACATGTGGGTACATGAATAGGGAAAAGTGTGCAAAAAATTCAAATCTATGTGCAAGGTTCAAGTATGTCAAAGCATGTTAAATTTGATGTTTCCAAAGTATCTAATACTAAATTTAGGTGTCTATAAATTTCCATTATTAGTTTAGTATTGAAAATGATAGATTAAAAGTAAAAAATAGTAAATTTGGTAGTTTCAATTAACCACACTCAGTGTTGACACATCTCTAAATATCCTATTTTATCCATGCAAAAGCTATAAAGAAACAAGCATAAATCATTGTTCATTCATGATAGAAAATTTGAAGTAATATAGATTGTTTAATTATTTCAAATTAAAAAGTAGAGGAATATACACAACTCAAGTTATGTATACTGAGTTGCCACTTTTTAACTCATTTGGAGAATGCCATGGGGAAATTATACCCAAAGAAGATGCAACTATTGAAACCATGAGTTGAGGAATGTTAATGCCTCAACCACCATTAGAGAATGAAAAATTCTAGAAGTTGATCATTACAGAAAAAAAATCTATTGCTCTCAATATCATCCTAATTCTTTTGTGGAACATCAAATTCAAGTTTGTGTGCAAAGGTGAAACCCTGATATAGGTTCATATGTCAAAATGGAACCCTAAAACAAGTTTGTATGTCAAAATGTAACTCCTGATCAACCACTACAAACATATTATAGATCGAACATGCTTACATAGTACCATTATTCCCCATTGATCCATAATACAAAAATATAAGAGTGTTTGGATGAACAAAATTCATGCCCTAAATCTTATCCATGTATGCCTCAAAGTGATATAGAACTCCATAATTTATCATACTAAGTATTAATGGAGTGAAAATCAAAAATATTTGGTGCAAGCCAAAATTTTATTCACATTTAATTGAAAGAAGAAATAATACTATATATAAAGCCAGCAAATGGCTACTCATTTCACATTCTAAAATGACTCTTCATATCCTAAATATGACTATTCATCTATCAATAAATACAAAAGCCTATGACACCTAAGATTAATCACATATATTATACAATAATGGTACACCCACTTAATTTGTAGGGATCATTGTGAGACCAAGTATACCTCAAAACTTTTCAAAATTTTCTCTTCCAAGCACTTTTTTTATGATGTCTGCTAGTTGTTTTGTTGTAGGGTAATGATGAAAATTTACATTACCATCTTACACATATTGTTGAATCAATTGAAATTTGGTATTGATATGCTTGGTTTAGTCATGAAAGACTAGATTCTTTATATTTGAATTGTATAAGTTTTGTAAACCATGAGAGGTGTTGATGAAATCTATTTTTATTATAAATATTTGAGACATAAAAACCTCTCTAGTTATCTTTGAAGTTGATATGTATTTTTATTTAGTTAAATAAATTGTTGGCACTAATTAATTATTTGAGTTCTAATTGACAACTATTGTTTCTAAATTCATCAAAAAATTTGAAGTAGATTTTCCATCTTCAAAATCACCAACATAGTTAGAATCTATCTGATTAGTTTGAAGTCCCCTACCCTAAAGTATTTGAGCCCAAAATTCTACTTTCCTTTGAGATATTGAAGAACTTTTTTGGTTGATACTCGATGACTTTCTCTAGGTTATTTCATGAATTGAAAAATAACACCAACAAAAAAATAAATATTTAGTCTAGTTGTTATCACACAAATTAGACTTTCAATGAATTTTTAGTATTTAGTAGCATGTACTAAATCTATAGTATCTTTATATATTAGCTTCAAATTTTACTCCATGGACATACTGAGAGGATTGCAATATGTCATTACAAACTTACTCAAATTTTTAATAATGTGCATTTGTTAAGTGATGAGTATATACTTTGGTTTTTGAATTAATTCAATACCAAATTAGTAATCAAGATAATGTAGATATGTCATTTCAAATACTTTCATGAAATATGATTTTAATTTTTCAATGTATCTTTCATTGTTTCATGTTATAGCAGACCATCAACTAATAACACTACAAATACAACTAATTTTTCAATTATTTTGAAAAAAATGGTTGCAGCTTCAAACTCAAAATCTTTGCATTTTATGTTCAAGTTGTGCTTAGTGAATTTTTCATACCATGTTCATGGGGCTTGTTTCAAACTATGCAATGTTTTTTCCATTTTTCACACTTTATGCTCTTTATTGTTTACCACAAAACTTTTGGTTTGTGTCATGTACACTATCTCATTGAGATCACCATTTAGAAATGTAGTTTTGACATCCATTTGGTGAACTTTACATCCATTATGAGCAACCAGAGTCAACATGGTTTGAATTATAGTCCATTTTGATGTAGGTACAAAGGTTTCATTGTAGTCAATTCCTTATTGTAGTGAACTTAAGTGAAAATTTACATGAAACATTTTGGCATGCTCGGTGGGACCTAGAGTCTTTACTCACATTTTATTTGAATTCATATGTTCTTCTCTCTATCTATGCTCATAATTGCAACTAAAATTTCTTTTGGGTTTTAAATTTAACTACATCCATTTCTTGCTTTTAACACTAGTTCACTTTGAATTAAAGCACAATAATCTTATCATAGCATCACTTTTGTTACACACACTAACCAGACCACTTTCATCAATCAAACATAAAAATAATTTGAGACAAGGCCTAATTGGGATTTCATGACCTATTGGTCACCTTACCCATTATTGGTGATCTTATTTGGAGTTCATTACCAAGGGGAGAACTAACTCAACTCTCTGGTTGAGTATAAACTCTAGATATCAATATATATTAGTTAAACACATGACACTCTTATCACTATGAGATCGTGAAGTGAGGGGGTAAGCCCTAATACAAAGCCACATATTGATTCCAATATAGATTATTTTGATCACCTAAATAACCTAAAACCAACCATAGATTGCTTTTATAGTACCTAATCTACAAGCTAATTTCTATCACACATTATCATAATACTAATGCATAAGCCAAAGGTGAGATTAAAAACTTCATAGTGTGTGTCTTGATTGTCTTGATCATTTTATTGTCTTCTTCTTGTTTTATTCATGAGTTTGTTCTTATTTCCTCTCCCATTTTTTATATGGTTCTCACTCATCAGTAGCGAAGAGACCTAATAGAGCAGAACCCATCACTTAAATCAACCTATTCTACCTCCTCATCTATGGAATACATCTTTAAGGCATAAGATTCACCTCATCCATTGGGAATCCTTACTTTTCCTTGGGTATTTCCCTAAGGAGACATGGATTTTACCATTTTTTTAGAAAACAATCCAATTGTCCTTCAGCATTATCTTAACACCTCCCCTCACCATATCTCAATTTTGACTCCACCTTAGGATCCTCCTTATGTCATGTCATCCCACCTTATGAAGGGTATCCCTATTATCATGGTCACCACCAAACCTTCAACCACCTAGGCATCTTTGTCTATTAACCCCTTTGATGCCATAGCTAAAAACTAACCTATCTAACCAACCACTACCCTTATACCTTCCACCCCTACTAATGACTCCTCTACCTTTGGGACAACCCAACCAGTAACCCATAAGGCTCCACTTGTTGTTGGAACACCCACCACTGGCACTTCCAACCTCTACTTTGTCAAACTTAACCCATTAGTTTGATTCTTCTTGTCTAGTACCAACTTGGTATAATGAGAATGACCTCTATGTTTTTCATTAGGTAATTAGACATGATGTTATCTAATTTAATACTTTCAAGAATGTTATTCAAAGTCTTATCGATAAAAGGGAACTCATTTTGGATAAGCCCAATGCCCCTCAAAATCAATCTCTTGACATTTTTAGCAAACCTTTTCCTAACCATGCCCCTATCAAATCTAAGGATAAATAAGCTAAATATTCTCATGATGCCCACATGGTTAATATGGTCCTTGATGCACCTATCATCCAACCTACCTTCTTTTCCCCCACTTCATCTACAAAGGTGGTGAAGTCACTTTTCCTTCCATCAGAGGCCCAAACCAAGGAGGTTCTTTTTTCCTTAGCTTTGCTCATAGAGGCTTTGGAATCATCAAATAACCCTTTGAATACCCAACCTAAAAAAATAACCTTTCTTAGCCCACCATCTCCCCTAATTATAGACCAAGCCACAACTATGGACATCATGCCTAAGGGAGCAAATTTTTCATAAACACCCCTCATAGAGTGGCCACCCAGCCCAACCTTACCTCCCTTGCTTGATAAAATGAATGAGGATATCAACCCTCCTCCTTAACCCATAGGTGTTTCCTCATCACCTACTACTCTAAAAGCTAGACCAATATATAAACCTTTTCCAAACTCATTTAAAAGTTAGGTATGGCTACAAAAATAGACATGGATTGAACTACTTTCTGGTAATAGTTAGGGCTTCCATCCATCAACAAACCTGAACCTCTAGCATGCCCCTAACCAACCAATCTATCATCTCTCCACCACCTCTTAAACCAATCTAAACTTTTGTCAACCCCCACCTTCTCAATTAACCAAAATAGCTACCATATCACCAACCAAAACTTTTAAAACTCTTGGTGCCTTCCCTACTCAAAGTTTGGTTCACCTGTCCTTTAAATTAGACTTAAATTCACCCAAACCTATACCCAAATATTAACCCACACCAATCAAGAGGATGAAAACATTGAAGGGATGTTTGACCAAGACTCTACCTCCCTCTACCTTTCCCTCTATCATAGGGCCTCACCCTTCCACTTTACTTAAAAATCAACCCCCTTTTAACATATGCCACCCATTGACATTGATTACACCAACCCACTTATTATTCAATGCACCAATCCTTCCCAGATTACCAATTATCAAACCATCAAACTCAACCATCCTAACTACCAACATACCCAAACCAAAACCATCAACTAGAAACACCACCTTACCCAAACCATCTCTCACCAAACCTATTGCCAACAACATACCCATCTTACTAACCCAAACCATGATCCCTATAACTTTCTTACCTCTAGTAGAATTCTATATGACCATCATTCAAAGATTAATACAAACTTCCTCCCTCACATTACCTCTTATCAGACCTTTTAATCCTCTCATTTTGAATCTAACTTGATACAATGATCATCAAATCTACTCCTATCATAAGACACCTAGGCATGACATAGAGAATTATAAATCTCTCTAGGTTATTATCCACCAACTCTATGATAAGGATGATATTTCAATAGATGAACTTATATCTATTTCTTCACCACCACACCTAATAACTAGTCACCAAGATATTCCTAATCCCCCACTCTCACCTTAGAGTGATGGAAAATCTACCCAACCCCCCATCACACCTTGCCACTCTATCCATACCATTAATGCGATCACATGATCATAAAAAATGGATAAAGGGAAGGCTAAAGTGTCAATTCCATGGATGTACCCACTAAATCACTCTAAACTAAACTAGATCCAAACCTCCATGTCTATAGCTAATCCCAAAGCCACCATCTTAGGCACTTTAGAGGCTAACCCCTCTAAATCCATCAAGAGGGTCATCCTTAAACAACTTCACTAGATCCTAGCTTTTATGAGCTCCATGAGCTTTTATGAGCTCCTTTCCACCTCACCTCACCATCATTAGGCCATGATTGAGGCTATGTAAGCCATTAAGGTTAGACCAAGAGACTCTTAGCCTATATAGGCATTCATTTGCACTCTCCATCGCTCCATCCTTATTACCTTCAAGGACTCACACCTTTTATCCACCCAAAAGACCCAGATCCCCCTTATTTTATTATAGCCCACATCAACCAAACCTACATCAAATAGGTTATGATCGATGGGGGAGCTAGTATCAACATCATCTCTTCCCATGCCTATGAGCAACTCAATCTACCATCCAATGTCATATTTGAAACTTTAACCATCCTTAGATCCTTTGATGACACTATGACCATTACCTTGGGAACCATCATCTTTCATATTCAAATAGGACCTCAGACACTTCCTAAATTCTTCTATATGGTTAAAGGTGAATTCTAGTATTATTTTTTTACTAAGGAGACCTTAGATCTAGGCTACGGGTTGTATACCTTCCACCCTCCATCCTTGTGTCAAGTTTGAACACAAAGGTTAAGTTGTTACCATACAAGCTTATCCTATCCCTTTTATACCATGCAATATGACCTACTAACCTAATGATGTTCTCTTACCTCCATCCAAAGCACAAACAACAACCACCATCAAGCCCTCACCCATGAAAGCCAAGGCCATTACTTCCCCTTCCACTAAGGCATTTACAGTGAGAAAAATTGAGCAAACTTGAAATATAGCTAGCCTAAGCACTCTAACTAACCCACATGTTACCAATAAAATCTACCACATGTCTCTAGCCAATGAGCAACACCCACCTCAACACAAACCTTCCTTGCAAAGTGACAAAATTACCTAGAGATAAATCAAACAAAGCATAGAAGTAAAAATGATAAAGTACCTTTTGTTTTTTTACTTTTACCCCTTGTATTTTAGGGTTTTCCCTAACCATCAATGGTTAGGGTGACTGTTGATGGTCACCTTCTAGGGACCTTGACCATCGGCAGTCAGGATACCCTACAAACCAAATTTCACCTTTAACCTATAACCTTCACATTTCCATGAATTTACCTTAGGCTCTTTCCTAATTTTGGAGATGACTTTCTCCCACCCACCTAACCACCTCATCACCTTGTCATTGGTATCTTTTGGACCATCTGATGTGTAATTTTATGACACTTATTACCTATTCATTTGACCATAATAAAAATATTGCCATGTTGACCATTTTATCTTTTGTGCCACCTCATGCATACCAAGCCACTTGTGTCTCATTAGGAACACTTCCTACCTTAGATACCTATGACACTTGACCCATTTATGTTTTCCTTAGGAGCACTTCTTGCCTTGGATACCCATTAGATATATAGAGATTACTTAGGAGACTTGAATTTACAAGTTTTCTTAGCTTCCACACATATAAGTGGTCACATATTTCACTCATCACTTATCCTTCTTAGCACTGACCCTTGTTTTTACAAACATTAACAACCTCATATATTTTTGATCTTGGCTATCACTCCATTTTATTGCATTTTATGTGCATATTTACATCTTAAATGTCTGACCTCATGTCACCACCTTATGACTCACCATCTACCATTTATCAAACTCATACCCACTTCAATTTCACCTCACCAACTCCTAGTTTGAGGGAGAATACCTCCTCCCACTCTCAAGGTAACTAGACCCTTGACCCATACTTTGTTTTTATTTTATAGCTCATTCACATAAGTCACACAATAAAAAGGGTTAAAATGTAGACACCAAAAATCCACACACCTATGATTACGAATGTCAAAGTATCCCTTGAATTACTCCTAGGCCCCCCTTGGAACCAACCTACACCTATCAGGCTTAAACCAACCAATCTACACTCATTTTCACCTAACTGAGTAACCCTATTTTTAGGACCCTATTCCTATAGACCCTAACCATCAATGGCCAAGGTGACCATCGATGATTAGCCTTGGGGACCCTTAACCATCAACATTCAAGATCCACCTTTTAGCTAAGAGAATGCAAGCTTTATTGACCCTTTTCTAAATATAACTTGTCTAATTTGTGTTGTGATCCTTTGCATGCACAAATTATATTTAGATGACCCAATTACACCTTCACTTCCACCTCTTGTTTATGCCTATAAGATAGAGGTCTAGGAGGTTAAATCCATCTACAATAATTATCAAGAGTTCATGCACTCAAGAGTTTTCTTTGACAGGTCAATTAGCATTATCAACACCATCAATGTTATCAAGCATCAACCATCTTATTGAGATTTAACTCATCATTACCTCACAACTAGGCTTTTAGGTACTATTACTCTACTAGAATCGATTCATATTCCACTAGGCTAACTATGCCAACCACTCACCTAATCAACTTCTAGTAAGATAATTGCTTGTTTGTTACAATTCACATACTTTTATTCCATTTCATAATCAATCTAGCCCTTGCCAAATTCCTAAAATCCATTTGTGGAATCCCATCATCTTTTATTGATCAAACCCAAAAATACATAGTCAACCATCGATGGTCAGACCCTAACCACTGATGGTCAAGCATAACCATTGATTGTTACCCCAACTGTTGATGATCACCTATGGCAAAAAAAACTAGCAAGCTGATTTCATGCACCCACACCCAATCAAATCCACTTTTATATGTTTTTGACCACTCACAAACCCCTTTCATATTTTTTAAAGCATACCCTGACCTATTAGTACTAGTATTAATTAGTCTTTCACTAATTAGATCATTTTTAGTCTATATTCTAGCAAGATTTCTTGTATTCAATTTTAGTACCTTTTGATTATTGATGTAAGTACTTTCTTTCCATATTTATCAACTTGATTGTTTAAAATGTGTGGATTGATAACCCCTAAGGAATCTCTCACTTCTAGGATCTAGCTATCACTAGGCAATCCACCCAACTATTTATCTAATAGATTAGTTTTCTTTAGTGCTTTCTTATCCATAGGTCCTCTTCCCAAGCCAAAGAGGAGCTCTTCACAATATTCTAATTCAGCATGTGCATAAATAAATAAGTTTTTCAACCATACCTATATCAATTTTATTTTATCTCCTTCTTTCAAATTTAAGTGAAAATTTACATGAAATACTAACATTAGTCTATTCCTAACATTCCTCCCCTTAGTGTGAACATGGCAAAAGACAGTATCTTATACTACAACTCCCACCAGACTTGAATGATGGTTTTTCACTCAGTTAACCACCAACCTACAAACATTGGATGGTTTTACACACGGTTTACCACCAACCTATAAAAAATGATGGTTTTACACTTGATTTATTAATAAACTACAAATAATGGATGGTTTTACACTCTGTTTACCGCCAACCTACAAATAAATGACGGTTTTACACTTAGTTTACTAACAACATACAAACAAACAAGATGGTTTTACATATGGGTAACCAATAACCTAAATAATGCTACAACATTATTTTATTCCTCATCACTATCTTTACTTCAAGGGGAAATACAGATATAAAATCTCACTTATTTCAATACTTGAACAAGAATGTACTTTTGTTATTATTTACACATGCACAATGAAAAAATATGAAAAAACACACCACACAAAAGATGTCACCAAATCATCTAGACCCCATGATTGGTGATTAATAAGAAGCTATGAAACCTCCAACATTTGTTTCTTCTATCTTTTAGTATTGGCTTCTTATCTGATAAAGTCTTAAAGATCATATTATGTCATTTTTAATGGAATGGGATCCTCCCCATAAGATTGACACATTCGACATTTGACTTAGGACATCGTATATAAGTGATAGTGCATCTTTTGCAAATATTTTTTTACACTTTTTAGAAAAAATAACTCAATTATAAAATATGACTCTTGACAAAATGACTTGATGACTTTTGATTTTAACAATACACCTAAAAATTGATACTTTGAATTTTTGACAAATAATGAACCCATAAAACTAATCAATAAATATAAACTTAATGACCTAATATAAAATTAAATCAAAATTTTGATCCTACAAAATAATTGACTTCTAAAACTAGAAAACTTAACATCAATTTTAATATATCAAAAAGTTATACTAAAAATTTGATCGATTAATACTCACATTACTAAGGAAACTAATTAAAGAGGTGACTATAATCTAAAGTGACATTGATTCCACTAATTCCTAATAAGTTATAGACATGAACCAACTAAAATTGATATAAATAAAATTATAAACTAATACAAATCATGTAATCTATCATTAGATACTTATACACATGAAATGTATAGATGAATTCAAAGCTACGAGCTTGATGCATGACATCAAGATTGCAGTAGTAATAATTATAATAGTCAATAGATCCTTCATTATAATAATAAAACTAGATTTTTATAACAATAAAGGTTTATATTTTCAAGTTCATCTACTCTTTTTCAAACAAAACCCAACATAGACCCTCACTAGAGAGCATAGACTAAAAATGAAAAATTTGAAGCAAAAAATATATGCACTAAAACTATTAATGACAATGTTAACATCAATAATCATGGTAGGTGACACATATTATTGAAGTACAAAATTACATAACTAAAATGTAATCTATCGATCCACTATTACATGAACTGTACATGGTGTAGATTGATTTTGTTAGTTAAATCATTGAAAGCATGCCTTGGTTTGACTTGAATGCAAAGTAGATGTTCATGGATAGGAATATGTCTTGACATTATTATTGATTTTCAAGATTCACATGGGGATGTATATTGAGCTTCCAATAGAATCTTGTATGGTTGTATGTTTGATCTAAGATGTATCTAGCTAAAGAATCATGTATAATGGCACAATATAATACATGTATTTGATTTTTATGCATATTATTTCCCACACATTATTATTTAGGTGATGACACTATTATGTTGGATGCTAGAATCTTCTCTAATCTGGTGACATTCTATATAGAATGCCTCTCTAATGTAGTAATGAGTTAGGCATGCTCAGGTGGTCTTCAATCACTATCATTAGATTATCCATGAATATAATAAATGTTTTAATGTAGTCCATAAAATATTTTAGGTCTCCATAACCGCTCTACTCTAATACCAAATAATATTTCTGGTTTAAATTTAAATAAATAAACACTAAATAATTCTTTACATAAAACAAATAATAAACTTTAATTTCATATTTTATTTTAGATATCAATATAATGATAGAGATTACATTTTATAGGTGTTTATACTCCTAAATTCATAGAGTCAAACTTCATCTTAAATCCCTTAGATATCTCATCCCTATCTCTTAGTATCTCTCTAGCATCCCTTTATTCTCTCTCACACACCTATCTCTCTACATGATTTATTCTCACAAATCACTCGCACACAATTATATTATTCTACCTATATTATTATTAAATGAGTTGATAATTCATTTTAATAATAATATTACAAACAAATATAATGGGAGAACTAATGTTAGGCTATTGCTAACAGTTTATATATGTAGTTTGTTGAATCAAAGGTGCCTCCATTTTTGAGTTTGAAGCTCCTTCAATTTATACCATTGAACCATCCTCTGATGAATTTTCACTATATATTTTAGTGGAAGTGGTTTTTTAAGTTATAGAAGTCAATAGAGATTCAAGTGTTTCCCAATCATAGGTCCTCCCTTCATTGTTTGAAACCTCCATATCAATCTCCTTGAAAACATCAATTTTGGCATATTTTTCTAGGTAATTTAATTATATATTAAATCTTGAGTTGTCATTTGTAAATTCACAAAATATGACATCCTTTATGATGATAATTTTTTTAGTGTTATCATCATATAGCCTGTATGATTTTGAAGACTCAGAGTATCCCAAAAGTGTGCATTTGTGACTCTTATGTGCATTTTTTTTATTTTATCCTTTGGAATCAATGCATAACACGTGGATATAAAAATATGAAGATATTGAAATGAAGGGATATGACCAAACCAAAATTCATATGGATTATTCATCTACATGTCTATTGATGGTGACCTATTATGGAGGTGTGCTACTAGTTGATTTGGTTATGTCTTGAAGTGTAGATTTACCCCTTTAAAGAACAACATTACCCAAACCATATTTATGATAGTTTGTCTCACCCACTTAACTACTCCATTATGTTGTGGAGTGTAAGGGAATATGAGATGAATTTTTATTTCACTTTGTTAAACATAGGTTTAAAACACATGTGAAGTGAACTCACCACCATTATCAATCATGAGTGTGTCAATTTTAAATTAGCGTTCATTTTCAACCATGTATCAAAACTTTTGAAATGTTTCAAAGGCTTATGGTTTCTTATTAAATAAATAAATCCATGTATCTCGCTATAGTGATCAATGAAAAACATAAAGTATTTATGACCACCAACAGAGAATATTGGCAAGGGACACAAATTAGATTGAACTAGTTGTAACTTTATGCCAGCTTTTGATTCTAGGTTTTGAAATAGTTCTCTTTTATGTTTCACCAAAATGCAATATTCACACTTTTTAATGTTTTTAGGTAAATTCAATAATACTAAAACACCATGTTTATACATTATATGAATAATATCATAGTGTGTATGCCAAAATCTTACATTCTAGAGAAGACTAGTCAAAATTTCTTCTTCTACGAGATGAGAAAAGAGCCTTGACATTGAGCACTCACCCCTCAGTTTCAATAATTTTCCTTCCTCATATCCTATCAGAATAAATATGTTATCACATTTTATTGTGAATTTCACATTTCCATCATCAATTAGTATATAGTGGCCTTATTTTTGAAGTAGTGTAAGAGACAACAAGTTTATTTTCTAATAAGGAATGTATATTATATTTTAGAAAATGAAATCTAAATGAATTGATGACTTGTCAAATTATACCCTTACCTTACGGTTGCAGACTTATTTTATTTGAGAAATATATTGGGCCACATATTTCTTCAAGAAACCCCTCAAATAATTACCTTTTTAGAGTCATGTGCTAAGTGGTACCAGTGTCTAAAACCTAAACATTATCCCAGGTTAAACTGTTTAAGGAATTATTCACTTTGTTAGAGATAGATAACACACAATCATAAGAGAATTGACCTAAATCAGATTATAAGTTTTTATTCTTCTCCTTTTATAATTTATATTTTCTACAGGCTTCAATTTTCTTCCATTTTATCTTGCATTCATGGGTCTCATGACTCCCTTTTATATCACAACATTTACAATGCAATGTTTTTTTATCATTTGACTTTTCTTGATTGTTTTTGCCTAATTTTACATCTCTCCCTTTATTCTTCCTTTTGGCATTTTAATTTCATATATTCTTGGAATAATTTACCTTTTTATTACATAATAAATTCTATCTCTAGTGGACTCTATTTTCATTTCAATTTTTTATTTCTTTTAGCCATTTTTTCAACCAACTAATCAAATGTGAGTGTTCAACAAATTTATTGCTTACAATGACTCCAGATAGGCTAAGTAAGTAGAAAGAATAAACTTTAGGAAATTTATTGTATATACATCAATTTTTATGCTAATGAAATCAACATCATTCTTGATTGTATGGATTTCAAAATCTAAACTCATGACATACCCATTTTTCAACTCTAGATTAAACATTTTCAACTATAATTGTATAAAATCTAATTATGAGTGAAAACCATTTAGTTCCTTTAATTTGTGAAAATATTATCATGGTTTTTTTCACCCCTAAATGTGATGAAACACTTCTACATTAAATGAGGCCCTCATAAATTCCAATGATTTCTAATTATTATGTTTTCATGAGAGAATCTCCTTTGCATCCTTCAGTTTAGTAGGTTGATCATTATCATCAAAAATGTTGAAAGAAATGTCATTGAATATTAATGTGTTCACATATTTAGACCATTCTAAAAAGGTTTATTTTTTAGTTAGTTTTGTTCCAAAAAATATTTTTTAGAATGCATGTTTGTTGTATTAGGAGATGGAAAGGAACCTTATCACTCCAAAAAAGTTGCCTTTTTTATATGCCACTCGACTGATATACCAAACATCTCTATATATTAAAACTTCCTATATAATCATTGGTACATGAAAGAATCTCATCCTTCCTATATACCCAATAGTACATGAAAGAGGTGTTAAATCTCATTAAAGTAGAATGGAGCATGGTAATAAGGTAGTACATGAAAAATATTTGCTCTATCTATGACAATTGCTTAAAGATAAGTCCTTGTATGTGGATGTGATAACCCTATACACTCAAATTAATCTTATTAATTTTAGTATTTACATCTAAAAATAATCACAAATGGGTAATAGAGGGAATGGAATTTTTTTTTTTCTTATTTCTCCCTAGTGGTTTATAAGGACAGCCAGAAACATCATTGTTGTAGATATATTAGGATATAAGTACAATAGTTAAATCATGATGAATTTAGTCATAAAAGTGAACAAAAAGCATTGTTGATAAAAAAATTTATAGTTTTTTGTTTACACAATTTGATTTGTTTTAAAATTTTACTTATTTTTTAAAAATGGAAAATGAATTACAAATTGACTTATTTTGGTTTTGATAAGTCAAAAATGAATTTAAAAAAGTTATTATTCCCATATGAGAATGTTATCCATTCACATTTTATTCTTATATTAAAGAATAAAGAGCATCAAATAATAAAAAAATGACTTATCTTGTTATTTAAATGTTTACTTCTTACTTGATTGTCATGAGGAATGTGAAATGTTAGAATACCTTAGTTGAAAATTTCAATGCATATAACAATTCCAATGCATACCAAATAGATATAAATATTTCCACATAGCCAAATAGGACTCCAAATTTTTCCAAAATTCCTTGTTGAGCTCCATGCAAAGGTAGAGGAAGTAGGATTACAATAATACACCTCTAATTGGTTACAATGCCCTCTAAGATGCTTGTTGACTATTTTGACAACAAGTCAAAATAGATCAACCCCCTATACTCTAAAACTTGTATAATGTATTATTAGGGTCTTATAGGATGTGTCATAGTCTTATATATGGGTCATTTAATATGTCATTTCCTAGATTACATCTATCTTAACCCCTTATGTCTTTTCTAGTCTCATAGGGTCATATTTGAGCCATTAATGAGGATTGTATAGTTTTCCTATGTAGACAAGTGTTGTAAATTATCTCTCAACATTTATTATGTCATATAATTGTTAGGATTGATATTCCCTAATTGAAACTTGTAGATATTATGTTGAAATAAGAATAAAAGTGGTAGTTTGGGTAGTTTTGGTAGTTGTATGACCTCTAAAGGAGTGTGGCACCTATGGAAAGATTTTGGAAAGAATTTTTACCTTATTTAAGTTAAATTACAAATTATATATACTTTAAAAGTTTAAAAACTATCATAAAACCATTCTACTCCTTCATCTCCCTTCTTGGCATCCAAAATATGTCAATAAGTTTTCTCATGATATGGCTAGTAGGAGGTGATCTAAGTTGAATGCTATTGTGGGATTAAATTAAACTTATTTAACTTACATTTTATGGAATGATTTCTAGGATTGGTCACTTGTGATTTATGAACCAATGCTAAGAAGTTAACTTCCTCTTTATGCATATTATTTCCCACACCCTACATGTTTTCTCCTTATTTGAGTTAAGACATACAAACTAAGTATTTAAAGTGATGTTGAAGAGTAATTAAATTCTTCTCATATGGTTCTTAATATATTTGGCACATGTGGTATGTAAAATAAGAGCATAAATACTTCATTTTTCTAGTGAGAGCACCATTACTATCTTGCAAATAGGTTTTCACCATTTATAGAGGTTTCTTGTCCATGTAGTGGTTTTAAGTGTAGGTAAATGTTGTATATAATTCTTCACATGTCTTTTTAATTCCCCCTCTTTGTAAATATTAGTCTCAAAGGGATACTATCAATGAAGTCACAGTCATATATAATACATAGTGGATTTTCTTATAATATCCATCTTCAGGAAAGTAAAGAGAGTTGTACACAATCATACTAATGTGGTGAAGAGGACTCAAATTTTTGATAGGTATCCTAAGGTTTGAATCACATGTTTCATCCATCCAATGGTATTTTGAGTTTGAGTAACACAACATGTTCTCATATATTCAAAGTTATAGCTTGTGTCACATCTGCATATGCACCCACAAGTCTCCATAGAGGTCTGTAACGTTATAATGTAAGTTTTTTAACTAGTATAAGAGCTTCATCAAGTTTAGAGACATGGAATATTTTCATATCATCAGTGGTGGAGGTCTAATATTGGTTATGGAACTAATCTACCATGTACACAATCAAATATCATACATTCACAAATAGACCTCCTACATATACACTTATAGGTGTTCCCAATAGGGGAGTGGGAAATTAGATATTAGGAGTCTAATCTTGTTTAGACCTTCACTAAGGCCTAGGATCATTGAAACTACCATTGTGATAGTCCTAAAGTTATCTTATGGTAGACAAACCTAAGAATCATATCCATAGGAGGAGAAAATTGTTTAATGGATTCATTACCTTAAAATCTCTGAATAGAGACTTGGCCCTACTTTTTATCTTTTCATGATGAAACATTTTGAGATGCCAACCGATCTAATGTTTCCATTTTATACTATAGGTGTATGGGTAGTGAATTCACTTGATAAATGGTTATTTGGTCAAATGAATATGATTCTAGAAGACTCTCATTCCATGCATTATTACACTATAGAATGTAAATATTCTTTGTAGTGTTTTAGGTTCAAATGGCCTCTCAATACACCAATATACAATGGAATCATACCTTTTGGGAAAATGCCTCCTCTTGAAATAAGTTGGCACTATGATTCCCCAACGTACATGTTATCACTTAGGTTTTCACCCTTTGAGGAGATGACTCAACTCTCCTCATCCAAGTGGCATAATGGAAACATATAACTTGTGGGTAGTCAATTTGGTGAGATGAATCTCTAGAATGAAGGACTACCTCCCTAGATGTGCCTTGAAATGCTTTCACCTATATTGATTGATTATTTATAGATAAAAGGGATAGATTTCGCATGAAATGAAACCTATTCTAAGTGGTGATGCACCAATATGTTTACCATGATAATATTATACTCCATCACTTTGAAACAAAGCTTACAATCACTAATTTAAGAGTCCTAAAGTGCACTAACATCAGTATTTCAATATGAAGGTGCCATATATGAAGACTATTTAAGGTAGGTAGAAACATATATCATTTTTTAGATGATAAGACTTACTTTTACACTTAATAACATGCCCATACACTTCACAACACTTCATATGACCTACTAGGCATTGAATCACTTACATCAAACATGGAAGGATTGAGAGAAAGCATGGATAAATGGATATCTCTTAACCATTCCCTATACACCTATTCACACACTTTAACAATATGACATATGAACTCAAAAATAAATTTAATTTATTTTCTATGTCAACTATAATGTCAAAACTAGTAGGGCTTTCCCATACCTGGTGTGGTATTAGATTACAAAGGCTAAAATGATAACTCTTATAGAATTTGAGAGAGAGAGGAGAAGAAAGAAGTCCAAGGGTCACAAGGACACTTTTAAATATATTATAATTATATACTTATACATTATATAATTATTTGGGATGAACCATGTAAGATAAGGAAGCACAAGTGTTAATTCAAGGCATAAACTTCATGAAAAGTGGCATAAAACTCCTCATTTTGGCTTTAAAAAAAACCTATGTGATTATCCCTATTTGAATTCCTTATAACTAATTAGTAACATATAAAATTATTGGGATGAATATTAATGACATCATACATTCCTCTCCATGTATTTTTTGTAGGCTTGATCATCTAGAATCACCTAAAAAGGAGCTATCATCATCTGCAGTCCAAAAAACTCCTCTTTCATGCACCCTACACACTATTCATCAAAATTGGCATTATTTTCTCATTAAATTATATGGGAGTGATTTTATGACAAGTTTTAATACCATCCATATCCTTATAAGCATCAAGGACACCTTAAAATCCCTTTCCCTTAGAGTTTTCACACTTCTCATTAAATATCCAATATGTTAGTTTTGCATGGCTGAGATGAAAAATCCTATTAAGGAACTTAGGAGTTATTATGAGTTATTAAATGAACATGGTGATTTATCACAAGTATTAATATTTATCCCAAATTTTGTTTCATCTTCAGACTCTTCCTATAACCTTCACAACACAAAAAAATGGTCAAAAATACCTTGTTTCTCATCCCATACATACAAGTCCATAAAATAAAGAAATGGGGAGTATATTGAAGGATTATTATAAAATTTTAAATAGGTTTCATGTGAAAATAATCCATTAGAATTCATCTCTAACTTAATTTCTCCAAACTAGTCCTTGCAAGGGTTTTAGGCATGTTTGACCTCTTAAGGTTCATTCATAAAGTTATGACATTTGCATTGAATAAAAATTAAAATAATGTGGTGTTGAATACACATAATAACTTTTAAAAACTCCTTTTTCCTCCATGAAAAACCACATGAAATATATGATCATTTGAACCTCTCTTATCGAGCTTGTTTTCCTATTTTCTTGCATATCTGAGTTGATTTTGGACCAAAAATGGATTATTTTGTGTTTCCCTTGAAATAAAATAGACTTAAAATGTCCCAAATGACATTAAAAACATGTCTTATCACATTTTAATCCACTCCTAGTGTTGTAAGTGATGTTAGTTTCACATTTGGTCCTTTAGGCCTGAACATGCCTAGTAGGCCTGACTACACCCTAGAGCTCCAAGTGAATTCTAATTTCCTTGGTTAAAAATAGATTAAACACATTTATATTTACCCTATAAAAATTCCTCAATATTTTATAATTATCACCTCACGTCACAATTTAAATTAACCCTCCATTTGCCCTCTAGGCCTAAACTTTGTTTAATAGGCTTGCTTGCAACTTTGGAGGTTTATAGCACCTTGTATAGTTTCCTCTCTCTATTATTAGTTTAAAATATTTAATTAGGTTTGTTTCATATTTCCATATCCTTTTTAATTTTATCCTTTTATTCTAGTTACTCTTTTTTACACCTCTTCCTACGATTACCAGTTTGTGCTAATAAGGGAGTGCCCTCTGTCTAAGACAAAATAGAGGGCACTCCCCTACTTCTTCAAATAGTGGTAGATAGTTTAGAGGATTTTCCAAGTATTAAATATTCCCTCTCCAAAAATTTACCCCTTAATTTTAAGTATATACCCTTCAAAAACCTCAAATTCCCAAATAGACCTCTTGAAGGCAGACTGTGCACACTTTTGATTGAGTTTGTATTGTTTAGGATTCCTTCTTGGCCTAATTTCCATGGGAGAGAGTATATTCAAGGAAAAATAATAATTTTTAATATTATTTAAATTTATTTATATTTCCAATTTCACTTCTAACCTTTGATAACCCTTAAAACCTCCTCTTCATACTCTTTAGATAGGCTTGTTGCTTCTCAAGAGTGCTTTGCCTCTGAGATAGAATAGGGGCATTGCTCTCTATCCTAGGTAAAAAAGAGTATTTTTATATATTATTCATGTACCAAGGGATCTGTAATATAAAATAAAATTTTATGACTCTTTATATGGTCCTCAAGCACTTCAAATTCTCTAAAATAACCCTTAAAATAGGCCTGTGTTAGCACTTTGACTATGTTTGTGTCTTAAAAGGGGACTTGTAGGGATCTAATGCCTACTTGAGATATTAAAAACCTTGGTTAAATCCTATAAAACAATATGGTAATTTTATCTTGGTTTGTACCCCATTATCCATCTTGAACCTAGCCCAAATATCTCTTAAACTACCCTTTTTTTAGCTCATTGTCCTTCACAGTCACCTATAGTGGCTATAGGTGCACATTGCCACAATCACCCATAGTGTTTTTAGGTGTTAATAACACACTAAATACTATATAATTATTATTTTTATATCCCATAAGGTCATTGTGATTCATTTTCCATGCTATAAACATCTCAATAAACCTAACTTGTTTGTTCTCTACCCCCTACAATCAACTATAGTTGATTGTGGGGTCCTATAGATGCATATTTGTTTAGTTGGTTTCAAAAATGACTCTTAAATACCATTTTTAATCTATATAAACCACCTTATTATTTCAATTTATCCTCTAAATTGGCTAAAACACTCTCAAAACCACCTATTCAGGTCACTACTTGTCTACAATCACCTAAAATTGGTTGTAAGTGAAAATTTTACATAAAGGGGACCTACAGGTTTACATAAGGTTTGACACCTCATAAAAAAATATTAAAAATACTCTATATTTACCATTGGTATTTATTTCATCAACCCTCATTGATATCAATGTTCAAACTCCTCATATTTGACCACTTCCACATCACAGTCATCTATAGCATACTGTGTTGTTGTCTTGGCAAGGCACTTGTAGGTGTTAAGGATGAACTTGAGCTTGGTAAAGATGATTTAAGACCTTAAAATAAGTTTTAAATCCATTTATTATTTTCATAATATTTGGATTCACCTTGGAGGCTAAAACACCATCAAAACTCATTGCCTAGGTCACTGTCAATTTGTCCTATTGTAGGTGGACTTTTTCACAACCTGTACAGACTAAGAGTGAGTTTGAGGAACATGAAACCACCATCATCTTATTTTAATAGTATTTTAGGTTAAAATTATTATTTAAAATAATTTATGATAATTATTCCAAGCTGTAAAGGATTAATTTGTAACCTTAGGGTGACAGAAGTCTCCTTAGACTCAGAATTGTAGATCACACTACCTGTATTCAGTCATAATTTGGCAACTTTAGAACTTTCAAATACTACCTTCCATTTATCATCTACCCTTAAAAATTTGAAATTTTTTTTCCTATATATAAAATATAATCCAAAACCATCAAAATTCATCAAAGGATCTTGTAACTATGTTACGAAATCTCAATAAAACCCCAAGGATCATTATTTTGCCATTTTAGGGAAAATGGACATGAAATAGTCATTTAGATTTTGAGTATGATTTCAACCACCATTTACCAATTCACACCTCAAATATGCTCAAAATTATATAAATAACATTATAGGTCATCAAATATTCTTTCAAAATAATCTCATGTTCTCCATACAAGCACTTTTAGATCTCTACCAATACCTCTTGTAGGTGAATGTTTCCATGATATAGGTAGTGAGTACAACTTGGGTAGTATGAATTAACTTTGGATATAAAAAGAGTTTTATGCCTATCATAACACCTTAAAAATAATTTTCACACTACCATGGATGTGAAACAAGATACAACACCTTCCTCTTAACTTCAAATCATCCATGGGAGCACTTGTACCTGCTTATTAATGGTTGTCTTGTGTGTAAATGTTGCATATGACTGTAACTCATGGAGATTTTGCCTTAGAGGATGAAATTTAAGGATATTTTGGATAATAATACATTTAATACATGGTGAAGGAACTAACACAACCCCTTGAAGACATTTTCAAATCATGAAGATCTAGAAATGGTGAAAATAGGCATGTTATCCCACATAAGACTAGTCTATAAATTTGAGATGTTTTACCCATAAAATCAAATTTAAAATTGAAAATAAGCATGTATATAATTATAGTAGAGATTAAAAATCCTTTAAAACCAATATCAATATTTTATTTATACGTAATTTCCCAAACAAGATCAAAAACTATAGGGTACATAGATTAGCAAGCAGATTTGAAAGGTCAACTTCCTAAGAATATTTCATAAAGCTCGGACCACCATTCCTCTACAAAAAAATGTAAAATATAATCTTACTGAGTTTATAATATACCCCCATGATCATTTTTCTTGAAACCTCACATGTTGACCATACTAAGCAAAAAACTAAAGGTCACTTATGCTTGCTATGAAGGGTGAAAAAGGAGAAAAATTATTTTGGTCCAAAAATGGCACTTCTAGATCCAAAAAAACATTTAACTAATCTTTTTGAAGATAAATAGGCACTCCGTGATCCTCATCCATGTATCACACTTCCCAAAGATCCATACAAGCGCCAAACTTCTTCTTTTCCTCAAGAAAACTACCTTTACTTCTGATGAACCTACCAATTTTCACTTATGTTAGTTACTTAAGACTTATAGGGACACATGGGATGTTAAATCACATTTTTTAACCTTCACACTTCTAAATAAATCTATAAAAGTCATTAAATTCACCTTTTTTAACCTCAAAATAACCCAAAATGACTAAAAGCACTAAAATGACTAAAGACCAAGGCTAATACAACATCAATGACATTTATTAACCTATAAAAAACCTTTTTACATATTTATTATATCCATAAAACATTAAAAAATTATTTTTTATACCTATAGGTTCCCCAATTTGACCTAAAAGTCAAATTAGGTCAATAAATTGGTGACTCATAGGGGTAATATGCCTGCTATACTAACTAGACTAGTAGCCTTATTAGTCCATTGGGATATAGAGTCACATGTACATGAATATTGACACACACTTTTCCTTTGAAAAAACACAAAACATAAGGAAAAAATCAAGAATCTACACACAAGACATGAAACTAAGCAAACACACTTGTGCTTCATGATCACTTATGGAACACACACACACACCAAACTACACAATTGACTCAAACACTGACTAACTTGAGATAAGAACTCCCTTCTAGACCAAAGGGTAAGTTTTAAACCTTCCTTGCTTCATGACATAAAATATTTAGTGATACATGTATCCTTTTGTGCTTTAGAATTGATGCATCCATCCTCTTCATTGTGCTTACCAACTTCATTGATATGAGGTTCAATGAGAACCAAACAGCTCAAAATAAGGTATCCAAGTAAATGAACTCCTATTGCATCCAAATATTCTCATCCTTCTCATTAACATTGTCCTTGATGTGTAAAATTGACAACATTATAGTCTTCTTAGCCTTGCTATCATTATCCATGTCTATAACTTCTTCTACACTAGCATCCTAAAATGGATTTATCGCAATAGGATATTGACTAGCAGAAAGAAATTCATCCTCATGTTTGATTAAATACTCAATATCATGCTTATATTCATCAAAAAAAAATTAATTATTTATGTAATCTTTTGGAGAGGAAAAAACTTTACCCAAACTATCGAATTCCTTGCATATGGCATTGAACTTATGCCATAAATCTTCTTCATTATGAATGTCATCCTCAAGGGTTACTTCCTCTTCCTTGGTCTCATAAGACTCTCTTGGTACTTCCACTTTTTCAAGAGTGATTTTACCTTTTTCTACATCCTTTATAACACATTCATTATAATTCTTGAGATGGTCATCTACAACCTCATGATCAGACAAGGAGTTTTATTCAAATAACTCCTTCAAGTCTTGGCCACATTGTCATGGATACACATCCCTTAAAACAAGGAGGAAAAATCTTATGTGTTTTCCTTTTTTTCACCAATATTATTCCCTATTATGATATCTTCCTCATAATCACTCATGAAACCCTCTTGATCAACCATAAATTGAGCTTGCACTTCTTCACTTGCTTCTCTCAAGATAGGCTCTTCCTCAAGAAGGGGTGAGGTAGAAAGTTTATGGATAAGCTCATGGATTTGAGGTGAAGGATATGGAAAATTAGATGTAGTTAGAGGTGAATTAGTTGGATATTGAGTTTGGGATGAAGGATAAGGCTTATGAGTGGTTTTGGAAAAGATAAAAGCACTATTAAGTTCATATGATAGTGAGTTCTTGGGCTAATTAGAAGGAGAAACACCTACATGAGTAAGAGTTGCACATTTCCAATGATATCGTTATGTGTAATTCATGGAAACATTTTATTTCATATGAAAATGTTCATAGGAATACTCTTGAGGATGATAATCATCATGATATGAAGGATAAGGTTCATATCTGGATTGATAGAGAGGTGTTTTTTGATAGTTCTCTTGGTAGCCATACTCATAGAGTTGTTCAACAACATATTGTCTATATGGAGAGGGAAATAAAGGGTCTTAGGGCTGATACAAGTCTTATTACTGAATGGGATGATAAACTTCATGTTTTACATGGTATACTTCATGATAAGGCTAGTTAAGAACTTGTTCTTATAGATAAGGAATGGCACAAGCTGTAAATGTCTCACCAACTTATGTAAAACAAAACTCAACTCCAAGACCAGCCATGGAACTTCATTAAGAATAAAAAAACAAGGAAATATTATCAACAATATTCAAAATGGATACTTGGGTTGCTTGACCAACTGATGTAACTTTAGAGTTTCCATTGATGCTTTGATAAATTCCTCCAAAGGTAGATTATTAAGAGACAACACCAAAAATATCTCAAATTCTTGGACTAAGAGTCCCTCCAGGTGTGCCAAAAACTATTATCACATTTATTTTCACCCTTTTGGGATATGACACAACTCTCCTCATCCACTTGGCATAGTTTAAACATCTCACTTACTATGGGTAGTCAATTTGGTGAGATGAATCTTTAGAATGAAGGGTTAGCTCCCTAGATGTGCCTTAAAATGCTGTCACCTATACTGATTGATTGTTTATGGAGAAAAGGGATAGATTTTGCCTAAAATTAAACCTATTATAAGTGGTTATTCACCAATATGTTTACCATAACACTATTATACTCCATCACTTTGAAACAAAGCTTACAATCACTAATTTAAGAGTCCTAGAGTGCACTAACGTCAATATTTCAATATGAAGGTGCCACATATGAAGAATATCTAAGGTAGGTGGAAACATAGATCATTTTTCATATGATCAAACTTCATTTTACACCTAATAACATATCTATAAACTTCATGACACTTCATATGACCTGTTAGGCATATAATCACTTGCATCAAACATGGAAGGATTGAGAGAAAGCAAGGATAAATGAATATCTCTTAATCATTCACTATACCTCTCTTCACACACTTTAACAAGCTGACATATGAATTCAAAACTAAATTGAATTTATTTTATAATTAAATTACAATTCCAAACCAACAGGTCTTCACCATACCTGGTGTGGTATTAGATTACAAAGGCCAAAATGGTAGCTCTTATAGAATTTGAGAGAGAGAGGAGAAGAGAGAAGTCCAAGGGTAAAAAGTACACTTTTCAAGATGATAAAATTATTTAATTTTGCATGAGATAAGGATTTTGGATTAACCATGCAAGATCAAGAAGCACAAGTGTCAATTTAAGGCATAAACTTCATGACAAGTGGCATAAAACTCCTTATTCTACCTTAGAAAACTACCTATATGATTAACCCTATTTAAACACCATATAAATAATTATGAATAGATCTGATGATTTTTATTAAGTTTAAGTACATTATATATATCTCTCTATGTATTTTTTATAGGTTTGGTCATCTAAAAACACCTAGAAAGGAGATATCATCATCTGTAATCCAAAAAACTTCTCTTTCATGCACCCTACATACTTGTCCTTAAAATTGGAATTAGTTTCTCATGAAAATACATGTTAGTTAGTTTATGAAAATTTTAAATACCTTCCATTACCTTATAATCATTAGGGATACCTTAAAATCACTTTCCCTTAGATTTTTCACACTTCTCACTAGCTTGTCCCATATGCTAGTTTTGACTAGCTGAGATGAGAGCTCCTTTTGAGATAATTAGGAGTTATTATGAGGCCTAAAATTAATATGGGGATTTATCACACATATTAATATATCTCAAAATTTTGGTTTCATTTTTAGACTCTTCCTATAACCTACACAACACAAAAAATGGTTTAAAATACCCTATTTCTCACCCCATCTGTACAATTCCATACAACCAAAAACATGGGTAGTATATTGAATGAGTCCTCTACAAGTTCCAATAGTTTTCACTATAAAATTATGTCATTATAATGTATCTAAAATTTCATTTCTCCAAACTGATCCTTTCAAGGGTTTAACAAGGGTTTTGGGCCTATTTGACCTATTAAGGTTCATTCATAAATTTTTAACATTGGAGTTTCAGAAAAATTATAATAATTCAGTGTTGATGACCCTTAATAACTTTCCCAAACTCATCAACCTCCATGTAATTCCTCATGAAAGATATGATCACTTGAAACTCTCATATCGAGCTTGTTTTCCTCTTTTCCTGCATACCTAAGTTGCTTTTGGACCAAAAATGGTGTATTTTTTGCTTCCCTTATAATAAAATAACTTAAACATGTCTCAAATAACCTATGAAACATTTATTTTCCCATTTTAATAAACTCTTAGGGCTGGAAGTGATGTTGGTTTCACATTTGGTCCTTTAGGCCTAAATGTGCCTTGTAGGCCTAACTGCACCCTAGAGATCCAAGTGATTTTTGATCATTTTCCTTATATATAAATAGATTAAAAACCTATATAGAGACCCTATAAACATTCCTAAATATGTTATAATGATCACCTCATGTTATAATTGGAATTGACCCTCAATTTTCCCTTTAGGCCTAAACCTTGTTCAATATGCTTACCTGCAACTTTGGAGGTTTAAAGCACACTATCTAGTTTCCTCTCTAAATTAGTTTTAAATATTTAATTAGGTGTCACTAATCTTTAAATACCATTTTTAAGGTTCTCTTTGTCTTTTGGTCACTCCTTTTTACACCTCTTACTAAGATTGCCAATTTGTGCTCATAAGGGAGTGCCCTATATCTGAGACAAAATAGAGGGCACTCCCCTACTTCCTCATATAATGGTGGATATTTTATAGGTTTATCCAAGTATTAAATATTACCTATACAAAAATTTACCCCTTGATTTTAATTATAGACTCTCCAAAAACCTCAAACTCCTAGACAAACCTCTTAAAGGCAGACTGTGCACACTTTTGACTGAGTTTGGCTTATTTAAGATTCCTTCTTGGATTGTTTTACATGTTAGAGAGTACCTTAAAGGAAAAAAATAATTTTTAATATGATGTAAACTTTTTTATCCTTCCAATTTCATTGCATACCCTTGATAACCCTTAAACCCCCTCTTCATACTCTTTAGATAGGTTTGTTGCTTCTCAAGAGTGCTCTAATTTTGAGATAGAACAGGGGTATTGATCTCTATACTAGGGATAAAAAGAGTGTTTTATATATTATTAATTTCCTAAGGTATCTATACACTCAAATAAAAATGTTTTAATCTTTATGTGGTCCTCAAGCACTTCAAATTCTCTAAAATAACGCTTAAAATAGCCCTGTGTTGGCACTTTGATTGTGCCTGTGTCTTAGAAAGGGACTTGTAGGGATATAATTGTCTGATTAGGATATTCAAAACATTTTTGAACTCATCTAAACCCATAGGGTCATTTTATCTTGTTTTTGACCCCACTATCTATCTTGAACCTAGCCCAAACATCTCTTAAACTACCCTTTATCAGCTCACTATCCTTCATAGTCACCCATAGTGGTTGTAGGTGCACATTGCCACTTGAGAGAATAACTATATGTGTGAATCACAAACTCAATAAAATATCTTACTTCTTTTTATATCCCATAAGGTCATTGGGATTCATTTTCTATGCTACAAACATCTCAAGAAACCCATCTTGTTTATTCTTTGCCCCCCTCACAATCAACTACAGTTGATTGTGGGATCCTGTAGATGCATATTTATTTAGTTTGGATTTGAAAATGACTCTTAAATAACCTTTTTAATATATATTAACCACCTTATAATTTCATTTTATCCTCTAAATTGGTAAAAACACTCTCAAAACCACCTGCTTAGGTTACTGTTTATCTACAGTCACCTAAAATTCCCTGTAAGTGAAAATTTCACATGAAGGGGCCCTATAGGTTTACATAGGGTTTGAAACCTCATAAAACAAATATTAAAAATATTCTATATTTCCTAATAGTATTTATTTCATCAACCCTAATTTATATCAATGTTCAAACTCCTCATATTTGACCACTGTCACAACACATTCAATTATAACACACTATGTTGTCTTGGAAAGGCACCTATAGATGTCAGGGATGAACTTGAGCTTAGTCAAGATGGTTTAAGACCTTACAATAATTTTTAAATCCATTTATTTTTTTCCTAATATTTTTATTCACCTTGGATGATAAAACACCATCAAAACTCATTGCCTAGGTTACTATCAGTTTGTCCTATTGTAGGTGGACTTTTTGGCAACCTATACAAACTAAGAGTGAGTTTGAGAAACATGACACCACTATCATCTTTTATTGATATAATTTCAAGTAAAAATTATTATTCAAATAATTTATATCATTATTACAAGATTTAAAGGCCTAGTTTTTAACCTTAGGGTGATAAAAGTCTCCTTAGACTCAAAATTGTAGATCAGACTACTTGTATTCAGTCATAATTTGGAAACTTTAGGACTTTCAAATAATACCTTCCCTTTATCATCTAACCTTAAAAAAAATTTAGGTTATTATCCTATATATTTAATATAATCTAAAACCATAAAAATTAAACAAATTCTTTTGTAACCATGTTATGAAATCTCAACAATACCCCAAGGATCACTGTGTTGCCATTTAAAGGAAAATGGGCCTGAAACAGTCATTTAGATTTTGAGTATGATTTTCAACCTCCATTTACCAATTCACACCTCAAATATTATTTAAATTCTATAAATAACATGATAGGTCATCAAATATGCTTTCAAACAATCTCATGTTTTCCATACAAGCACTTCTAGATCTCTGCCAATACCTCCTATAGGTGAATGTTTCCATGATATAGGCAGTGAGTACAACTTGGGCAGTGTGCTTTTCCTTTAGCTATAAAAAGAGTTTTATTCCTATAATAACATATTAAAAATAATTTTCACACTACCATGGATGTGAAACAACAAGAAACACCTCTCTCTTAACTCAAAATCATCCATGAGAGCACTTGTACCTACTCATTAATGGCTTCCTTATATGGGAATATTGCATATGACTGTAACTCATGGATATTTTGCCTTACAAGATGAAACTAAAAGATGAGGGGGGAAAAAAAATTTAATACATGGTTAATTACCTATCACAACCACCTGAAGACATGTTCAAAGCATGAAGATTTAGAAATGGTGAAAATAGGCCTGTCATCCCACATAAGACCAATCTAGAAATTTGAGATGTTTTACCCATCAAATAAACTTTAAACTTGAAAATAATCATTAAAATAGTTATAGGAAAGATTAAAAATCCTCTAAAACTAAAATTAATAGCTTATTTATATGTAATTTCCCAAACAAGAGCAAAAACTATAGGTTACACAGATTAGCAAGCCAATTTGAAAGGTTAACTTCTTAGGAATGGTTCATAAAGCTCGAACCACCATTCCTCTACAACCAAATGTAAAATATAAGTTGACTGACTTTAGAATACACCCCCAATATCATTTTTCTTGAAATCTCACATGATGACCATACTGAGAAAAAACTTAAGGGTCACTTTTATTTGCTAAGAAGGGTGAAAAAGGAGTAGAATGGTTTTGGGCCAAAAATGGCACTTCTATATCAAAAAAACATAGAACTAAACTTGGGTAAGATGAAGAGTTACACCATGATCTTCATACATGTGGCACACTTCCTAAGGAGCCATATAAGTTCCAAACTTCTTCCTTAAGAAAACTACCTTTTCTTCTGATGAACCTACCACTTTTTAGTTATGTCAATTACTTAAGACTTATAGGGACACATGGGACATGAAATCATATTTTAAAACCTTCATGCTTCCCAATAAATCTATACAAGTCATTAAATTCACCTTTTTTGACCTCAAAATGACCTAAAATGACTAAAGACCAAGGCTAGTACAACATAAATGACATTGATTAACCTATAAAACACCTTTTGAAATATGTATTAGACCCCTAAAACATCAAAAAAGTTAGGTTTTTACCTAGGGGTGCCCCAATTTGAGATAAAAGTCAAATTTGGTCAATAGTACAATCAAAGGGGTTGAGATTCAATATTTGATGTATACCATCACCTATAGGTTCCCTTTGATCACAAAAGGGCAACCAACAGTCTGACTGTAGTATGACAAGTTGGAACAAGTAGTTTAGATGTTGGCAGTCTTTAAATCATGGTTGGTATGAACCCAAATAGGTATATATTGCTTTTAAAGACTTAAAAGAGATATTAGAATAGAGGATGTAGGTTCTAATGTAAAAGTTCCACCTACAGGGTTGCTCATTTTTTAGAAATCACATAGATTGCTAGTTAGGCCTAGTTGAGTGTAGAGAGATGCATTAAAGAGGTAAAAATTGATGATGATGATGATGATGATGAGCTTGAAAATTTTTTAAATGCATTCATTATAATTATGTCACCCTCACATGATGCTTATCATAGGAAAATAAAACATGAAATCCAATCCCTAAGGAACACCTATAGTCACACATGTCAATCTTGCATAGCCATCATTTAAGGAGTCTATCTTGGATTTTTTTGAGGTTTAGATGTGTTATAAGTATGATCTAAATATAATATTTTATATAGAGGGTCCTAAAGACCTATTAAATCCCCTCATCTCTTCATATTACCTAAATCAATAGGGCAAGTACCCTCTATTTTATCTTAAATAGAGGGCACTCCTAGGGAGCTAAAAAATGCAAGTTGAGTAAGCTAATAAGGATAAGGTGAGTTATAGACTATTTAAGCCTTGTATAAATGTGTAGGAGGTTTATTTTACCATGAAAAATCATGGTTAAGGCCTCACATCATTGAGAGACCAAACAAGGTGGCCTAAACCCACATAGATGTAGTCAAACCTACTAGGCCTTGACTAGGCCTAAATTCCTCAAGGGGGTCCAATCCCACTTCTAGAATTATATGAATCTTATAAATTACTTGATTAATTTTTTAATATGATATAAGGTTGTTTCAATCCTTTACTCTATAGAGGAGATCATCAATTGGTCATTCATTGGCTTAAACCTATCATAGGGTACATATAATGTAAGAAAGAGCTCAAGAAGGCAACTTTAGAAGCTCATATCTATACGTACATCTATCATGGGATCCTAAGGAGCTAGGATGTGTTGAAGACGGTCCCAAAAAAGGTTTTAGTGAGATTTTTTTAAGGATTGAACATCTTAATTTTATGAACTATCCTTAGGAGGATAAATCACCCAAAACCCTCCAAAACCTTTACTAATGACATGATGGGGAAGAAGTTGAAGAAAAGGAATACATATGAGTTAGTATGACTTGGAATATGATTGAAACTTACTGAGGACTCCCTAGGGCTCTTTTCCATTAGATTGAGTTGTACTTTATCAGTATGAACAAGGTACATAATGGCTTTTGTTGATAGTTTTTTATGTTTTAAAGGTAAAAAATGGTTTCAAAGGATGAGAATCACTTTGAGAGATATATTGAGATCCAATATAACTCCCCATGTCCATATATTTCTTCAAAAAATCATACAAGTACCTATACAAGCACCTTCACTTCAACTATTCTAAAATGGCATAGTGAATAGAGATTGATCATCAAGTGAGAAGGTGATAACTTCAATTGGGAGGCCTTCTAAGGCATACTCAATGTATTTAGAGACATAATGACCCTTAAAAAGTGTTATACCCTCCCTTGTATGGATCGGATTGAATAACTAATGAGCATCTTAGTGCTAAATGTGAAGATGGGTCTAAAGGAGGATGATGGTGACTGCAAGTAGTGAGAACCCATGGCCAAAATAATATTGATTATTAGGGACACATTCAATTCATTTTGGATCCTATTTCTAACCCCTCTTTCATAGTACAATAATATAATTTGTCCTTGGTCTATTGTGAATCATTTAAGGAAGGCCAAATGATTAAGGTAGTTTTCAAATAATCAAGAGACTTTTATGCCATGTTTGAGGAGTTTCATGCCTTGGAGGGAAATTTGTCCAAAGATACCTTTCATGGTCTATTCCATAATCCATTATCATACAAACATAACTTTCTCTCCTATCTTGACACTTTTTGGGGTGACTCTTGGACTACATTCTCCTCTCTCTTCTCTCACATTCTATAAGTACTAGCCATTTTGGATCTTGTTTGATAATTCCACACCATGTATGGTGAATCCATACTAGTTTTATGTTGTAATTTTCCTTTTAATAATACAATAAATTTGGTTTTTATTTCAAAAACATCTTGTATAAGTGTGTAAAGTGATGAATGGTGAGGTCTAGTGATTTTATCCTTACTTCTCCTTATCTTTTCATGTCTAGTGTAAGAAGCTCTCATTCTAATAGGTCATATAGAGTGTAATTAGTGGTTTTGGATCCATTAAAGTGTGAAAGTGTACTTAGATTCTACAAGCTACCTTCTGGTCCACTTTCCTTGAGTTGTCTCATGCATATCACCTTTATATTGAAATATTAATGTTAGAACATATTAGGACTTTGAAGCTAGTTTGTGGGTCTTATTTCTAGGTGAAATAAGTATGATAGCATTATGTAAATCCTTATGGTGTATCACCCCCTTAAAATAGGTTATTTTCATGCACATTCCTATCTATTTTCCCACAAATAATTAGTTAGTGTAGGTGATAAGCACTTTAAGGTAAATTCAAAGAGCTAACCCTTAAACCTAAAGGTCTACCTCTAATATGGGTAACCCATAGGCTTAGAGGTATTCTCATGTTTCCAATATATTATAGTAGGCCTTAACAACCTCCTCAAGGGTACAATATTTTATGATGATAGTTATAGCATTCCTAGTTGGGCCAAGATCCAAGAGAGTATAAATATTGTTGGTGTGTCTTTCCTCTAATTAGCTTTTAGAAGCAAGAAAAATAGCACAAATGGTGACTCCAAATGAAGAATTTTGGTTTTAATCATCCCAAGTATCTCTTATTGAATATTTTGATTATTTATTATATCTCATTTGACCCATGAGTTTGATATGAACAACTATGATGAATATCCCTACTATGTACCTCCCTATCAACCTTGTTATGAACCATGTTACACCCCTCAACAACCCTATCAAATTTGTTTTCAATACTATGAGCCATGAAGCCCCATCGACACCCACTTCTTCCTTCATATGGACATCATGTTGGTAGATAGCCATATGATGAAGGAAATCAAGAAACCTATCAAGTAGTGCCTTCCTATCAATCCCAATACAAATCTTGCCAACCATACCATGATGCCAATCAACCTCAAGAGGATTCTTATTAGTCTTATCAGGAAGAATCAGATGACCCCATTTATTTTGCATCAAGACATTACAAGGAAAGATATGATTTCTTACATACTCAAATCCAATAACATAGAGCTGGCCTCAATCCTCATCATTACCCTCTTCCTCCACCATCAACCCCATATCATGTCAAATCCTTTTTGGTACTCATGCCAATTCTACTAGATAGTGAAGATAATATGGGAACATGGGATAATTAGTTTTATGTGCTTCCTAATCATCTCATGGAATGGTTAAGAAGTTTTGTCCAAATATGGATGAGTGCATGAGAGGTAGTTAAGGAGGAAACTCAATGGGATATTCAGTAGCAGTTATACTTGGTAAAGAAGTGTCTTCAATGCTCAATAGATAGGATAAAGATGTGGGAAGACAAAGAGCTTAAAATTGATGTTGTAGCTATTGAATAACCTCAAGGAGGCTATGGGTAAGGTAAAACATTTGTTGAAGTAGGTGTTTTTCCTTTTAACCAACCCAACTTGTCATTTCCCCATAAGCTAACTCAAAAAGTACATTTTCCCAAATCCATTCACAAGCCTTCTACCACATCTCATACTCCTATAACTCATGATCCTATCCATAAACCTCTCACCTCATCTCTCCTTGAAGCATAACCCCTTTTGAGGGAGATAAGTGAAGATGAACAAGATCAAGCCACAACTGGTTAAGAGGATGCTTTAGGTGACTATGAAGTGTTAAGCACGAGATATACTAATAGGGGGGGTGAATCATTATATCATATATATTATAAAACTTTCACTTAACCAAATTCCACTTAATCAAACATTCAAGATATGCAATAAAACTCAAACAATAAACACCACACAAGATAGAGAGAGACACCAGATATAACATGGAAACCCAATGTGGGAAAAACCATGGATAACAATCTCAAGTATATGAATGAGCACCAACCCAAAAAATATTTGCAAGCACCAACTTGTAGGAGCACCAACCTCTTTGCTAAGCACCAACCCAGCAACTATTTGTGAGCACCAACCCACAAGAGCACCAACCCCTTTGCCGAGTACCAACCCAGCAACAATTTGTGAGCACTAACCCATAGGAGCACCAACCCCTTTGCTGAGCACCAACCCAGTAACAATTCATGAGCACCAACCCACAAGAGCACCAAACCCTTTGTGTATACCACACACCTATCTCTCAATGTTGCTATCTCAACAAATGATATTTCACTACAACATCTCTTTCCTCTCTCTCACCTTTGCTCTTATAAGCTAGATATAACAAATACAAATCATATTCATCTCTCACAATTGCTCTTCTAAGATAGATATTACAATATCAAATCAACCTCTATCTCTCATATTACAAATGGCTTCTCAAGCCTTTATTTATAGCTTTCCAAATGACCTTTGGCCTTCCCCCTTTGTGACCCTTCAATCCTCATGGAAAATGGTGCCAAACTTGTATAACCCTTCATATCCTTGCCTTTGAAAAGTCATGTGGTGACCCTTCATGAGCAAAAACATCCTTCCCTCTTTTGTCTTTACTTTGGTGACTTTTCATATTCCTAAAGGTGTCCCTTCATGAGAAATTGTGCCCTTACTCTTTTATCTTCACTTGGTGACTCTTGGAATTCCCCAAGATGACTCTTCATGGGAAAATGCATCCCATCCTTCTTTTGTCTTTACCTTGTGGCTCTTTTACTTCTCCATGGGCCCTTCTTTTGTCTCATATGCAACCAAAAATATATTCATTAATATTAAATAAATATTAACTCACATTAGCCAAGATATATCTATTATAAATAACATTAAATGCAATGGGGCCTTTATCACCAATAATGCTAGACCTTTGACATCAATGAAAATATTTCCAACATGAAGAAGAAATCACCATAGGGGCTCCCATTGGTGAAAGTAAGTGTAACTCCATCTTCTTGAGAGAGGAGAAAGACATTAAAGAGCCTATTATAGTTCACACAAGGAATTTGGTCAAAGCATGAAGGGAAAAGTGTTTGAGAAAAGCCCCACACATATTATCCATGATGAAGTAGCCCTTGAACATGACAGTTATGATTAAAAAGACCTATGGCAAAAGTTTCATGCCATAAATTAGGATTTTGAGTAACTAAGTGAGTTAACTTATTCTCTAAATAAGTGTGAATATGATGATAAGGTGATTAATGAATATCTTAAGCATGAAAGAGAATGTCTAAGTGATCAAGAACATGAAGAGTAACCCCAAATCATCATCATGAAGTCTAAAACCATGGAAGAATCAAATGAGACCAAGGTAGAAGATGTTTTCCTTGAAGAGCACTCAATACCTCAGCCTAATGTTGAACCACCCTCAGATGCATTGGAGCATAAGGAAGACCATCTTGGCGACCTCATACATCAAGAAGAGAAAGTTAAAGAGGTGGTGGTTCTCAAAGACAAGGAGAGTAAGGCTGATTGGCAATAGCAAATAAATATTTTCCAAGATCTTGAATAACTTTGTCAAGTTGAGGGCCAAGTACATGATAAGGTAGAGAAAACGTTTTTCATAGATGGCAATGACTAGTATTAGGTGGACTATGTAGAGCTCCTTAATGAGCTTGAAGAGCTTGTAGCTAAAAATAAACTTGACCTTACTGAGAGCCCCATGCAAGTCAAAAAGGTATGTCTTATTAAACTACCATTGAAGGTTTTAGTTGAGGAGTCTTATGAGAAATTTGAGGCTATTGATATGAAAGAGGATTTCATCCCCATTGGTGATCTATTCGTAGCTACTTTTATTTCAGTTAGCATCATGCCAAGGAGGTTAGAAAACACCATGAAGAAGATGGAGGCATCAATGCCAAGGGTCAAAAAGAAACATTCTTCATTTACTCCTTCATTTCATGGAGCAAGAAGGTTTCAAACCTACCCTTTGACCTAGGAGGAAGAATTTATTTTAGGTTAGTTTATGTTTGAGTTAGTTTGTTTGGGTTGTGTGTATGTGTTCCATAAGTATTCATGAAGCACAAGTGTGTGGTGTCTTGTTTTATGTCTTGTTCTTATTGTTTCTTATGTTTTGGTCTATTTTCAAAGGAAAATTCGTTTTCATATCTATGTATAGGTGACTCCATATCCCAATGGACAATAGAAGGTTACTGGTCTTGGCATAGCAAGCATACCACCCGTAGGAAATTACCAAGAATGTTGACTATTTCAACCATAAGTAAAAATAGGTCAACCCCTATAGTAAAAAATTGTATAGGGGATTATTAAAGTCTTCTAGGATATGTCATAGTCTTAGATAGGGGTCATTTAATATGTCATTTCCTTAATGACATCTATATTATCCCCTTATGTCATTTCTAGTCTCAAAAGGTCATATTTGAGACATTAATGAGGATTGTACGGTTTTACTAAGTAAAAAAGTGTTCTAAAGTCTCCCTATATGTGTATGATGTCATATACTTGTTAGGATTGTCAATCCATAACTAAAACTTGTAGATATTATGTTGAAATAAGAAGAAAAGTGGTAGTTTACGTAGTTTTGGCAGTTGTATGATTTCTAAAGGAGTGTGGCACATATGGTAAGATTTTGGATTGATTATTTAGCCTCCATAAGTTCACTTACATGTTTTCTCTACTTTTTTAGTCTCAAAACTATCCTAAAACCATTCTAATCCTTCATTACCCTTCTTTGCACACAAAATAGTCAATAGGTTTTCTCATGGTATGGCTAGTAGGAGGTCATCCAGGTTGAATGCTCTTATGGGATGAAATTAAACTTAATCCACTTTCATTTAATGGTAGGATTTCTAGGATTGGTCATTTTTTCTATATGAACCAATGCTAATAAGTTGATTTCCTCTTTTTACATGTTATTTCCCACACCCTACAGGTTTTCTCCTTATTTGAGATAATCCATACAAACCAAATACTTCAAGTGATGTTTCAAAGTGAGTAAATTATTCTCATATGGTTATTAATCTAGTTGGAATGTGTCATATGAAAAATAAGAGCACAATTACTTCATTTTGATAGTGAGAGCACCAGTGGTATCTTACTGACAAGTTTTCATAATTTGTAGAGGTTTCTTGTCCTTGTAGTGGTTTTAGATGAAGGGACATGTTATATTTCATGATTCCCATGTCTTTTTAATTCCCCCTCCCTAAAAATATCAGTATAAAAAGGCTAGTATCAATGAATTCATAATCATAGATAGTACATAGTGGTTTTTCCTATAATATCCATCTTCAAGCAAGTAAAGAGAGATGCACATAGTCATAATAATGTGGTGAAGAGACCCTAAAGCATTGATAGATCTCCTAAGGTGGGAATCACATGCTTGATCCATCTAATGGTACTTTGAGATTTTGTAAAACAACATGGTCTCACATATTTAAAGGTCTACCTAGTGTCACATCTGCATATGCACCCATAGGTCTCCACAGAGGTCTATAAGGTTGTAATGTAAGTTTTTGAACTGGTCTAAGAACTTGATCAAGTTTAGATACATGGAAGAGTTTCATAGAATTAGTGGTTTAGGTCTAGTATTATTTATGGAACTATTATACCATGTACACAATCAAATATCATACATTCACATATAGACCTCCTACATATACACCTACAGGGGTTCCCAATTGGGGAGTGGGCAATTGGATATTAGGAGTCTGATCTTGTTTAGACCTCTACTAAAGCCTAGGATTATTGAAACTAACATTATGATAGTCCTAGATTTATCACATGGCATACAAACCTGATAATCATATCCATAGGAGGAGAACATGGTTTAAAGGATTCATCCCCTTAAAATCTTTGAATAGAGACCTGACCCTTCTTTTTATATTTCATGATGAAACATTTTGAGATGTCAACCAGTCTAATGTTTCCATTATGGAATCCAGGTGTAATGGTAGTGAATTAGTATGACAAATGGTTATATGGTCAAATAAATATAATGTTATAAGACTCCCATTCCATGCATTCTTTCACTATAGAATGTAAGTATTCTCCACAGTGTTTTAGGTTCAAATGGCCTCTCAATACACCAATATAAAATGGAAGCCTACCTTTTGGGAAAATGACTCTATTGAAATAATATGTTACTATGATTACTCAAATTAAAATAAAATGGGTTTAGATTCAATATTTGATGTAGACCATCACTTTTAGGGTCCCTCTTGATCATAAAATGACAACAAATAATCAGACTATAGTGGGACAAGTAGGAACAAGCAATTTGGATGTTAGAAAACTTCAAAGCATGGTTGATCTAAAAATAAATAGGTATAGAGTGATTTAAAATTCTCAAATGAGATATTAGAGTAGAGGATGCAGGTTCTAATGCAAAAGTTCCACCTACATGCTTGCCTATTTTTTGAGAAATCACACAGTCTACTAGTCAGGCCTAGTTAAGTGTAGAGAGATGGCTTAAAGAGGTTAACATGGATGATGATGAGATTAAAAATATTTTTAATATATTAATTATAATGATTTCACCCTAAAATTATGCTTATCATAATAAAATATACCATGAAATCCAATCCCAAAGGTACACTTGTAGTCACACTTGCCAATCCTACACATCCATCATTCCATGAGTCTGTCTTAGCATTTTTTGAGGTTTAGAGGTACTAGAAGGATGATCTAGACATAATATTTTGTATAAAGGGTCCTCATGACCTATTAAATCACTTCATCTCTTCATAGTTCTTTAGGTAATAGGGTAAGTGCCCTTTATTTTATCTTAGATAGAGGGCACTCCCAAGGAGTTAAAAACTATAGTTTGAGTAAGCTAATAAGGATAAGGTGAGTTATAGACTAATGAAGCCTTTTAGAAATGTTTAAGAGGTTTATTTAAACATTAAAAATCATGGATAAGGCCTCCTAACACTAGGAGACCAAATAAGGTGGCTTAAACCCACATAGATGCAGTCAAACCTACTAGGTCTTGACTAGGCCTAAATCCCTCAAGGGGGTCCAATCCCACTTCTATAATTAGATGAGTCTTAAAACATACTTATGAATTTCATTGGATAATATAATGTTTTTTTAATCCTTTATTCTATAAAGGAGATCACCAATTGGTCATTCCTTGGCTCAAACTTATCATAGGGTGCACATAATATAGGGAAGAGCTTGAGAAGGCAACTTTAGAAGCTCATATCGATATGGACATCTTTCATGGGATCCTAAGGAGCTAGGATGTGTTGAAGAGAATATCAAATAAGGTTTTAGTGAGATTTATTTAAGGATTGAACTTCAAAATTTTATGAACTATCCTTAAGAGGATAAATCACCTAAAACCCTTTTTAATGACCAAATGGGGAAGAAGCTGAAGAAAAGGCATCCATATGAGCTAGTATGACTTAGAAGATGATCTAAACTTTTAGAGAACTCCCCAAGGATCTTTCCCATCAGATTGAGTTGTACCCTATTAGTATGGATAGGGTGCATAATTGATTGTCTTAATATTTTTTGATGTTTTGTAGGTACCAAAGGGTTTCAAAGGATAAGGATCACTTTGGGAGATAGAGTGAAACCTAATATATATCCCCATGTCCATATATTGCTTTATAAAATCACACAAATACCTCTACAAGCACCTTCACTTTAGTTAGTCCAAACTAGCATAGTGAATAGAGAGTGATCATTAAGTGAGAAGGTGATAACATCAATTGGGAGGCCTTTTAATGTCTACCTAATGGATATAGAGACCTAAAGACCCTTAAAAAGTTTCATATCCTCCCCTGTATGGATTGAATTAAACAAATGATGAGATTCTTAGTGACAAATGTGAAGATAGGTCTAAAGGAGGATGTCAATGATTGCAAATAGTGAGAACACTTAGCTAGAAGAATATTGATGATTAGGGACACATCCAATGCATGTTGGATCTTGTTTCTAACCCCCTCCCCTTCATAGTGAAATGATTTCATTTGTCCCTAGTCTACTATGAAGTGTTCAAGGAAGGCCAAATGATGAAGGCAGTTTCAAACATCTAGCTGAGAGACTTCTATGCCAAGTTTGAGGAGTTTCATGCCTTAGAGGGACATTTATCCAAATAGACCTCAAATGGTCTATTCTATATTCCATTCTCCTATAAACATAACTCTCTCTCTCATCTTGACACTTTTTGGAGTAACTCTTAGACTTCATTCTCTTCTCTCTTCTCTCACATTCTATAAGTACTAGCCATTTTGGCTCTTGTTTAATAATTCCACACCATGTATGGCAAAGCCTTACTAGTTTGATGTTGTACTTTACCTTTGAATAATAAAATAAATATAGTTTTGAGTTCAAAAACATCTTGTCTAAGTGTGTAAAGTGATGAATGGTGAGGTCTAGTGATTTTATCCTTACTTCTCCTTATCCTTTTATGTCTAGTGTAAGAAGTTCTCATTCTAATAGGCCATATAAAGTATAGCTAGTGTGTTTGGCTCCCTTCAAGTGTGAAAGTTTACTTAGAGTATATAATCTTCCCTCTAGTCTACTTTACTTGATTTGTGTTAGGATTTAATATTTGTAACATTATTGATTATTGTATGTTATATATGTTTAATTATTTAAACCTATTATAGCATGTTAGTTGGTTTGTTATTATTAGGAATTATATTTCCATAAGGTTTCTTATTATCCATGTGTATTATTGAGTAAGTTTTTATTTCTCCTCCTTATTTATTAAGATGTGTTTGTCTTATATTGATGGCTATATAATATCCAAATGTATTGTATCGAATTAATGTAACAAAAATATATTAATGTGTTTAAATTATTTGATCTGGTATTTGGCTCTATTAATCTTGCTTAATTATAAACCAAATCTATCATCTAATTTCAAAGTGATGCTTGATATTTCTATAATGGAGGATTAGAATAAAAAGAGGAGCAATTTTTTAATACTTCACTCCTTATAGATGAGAACAAAATTTTCATTAATAAATTCATAATATACATTGAATTTAAAGGAGATCTGATGCCTCCTATGTCTTGTTAGCATTATGATACCTCTACAAAGATTTTACAATGATCTATCTAATTGAAGATCTGGTATTTATATTATGTTATGTTTCATCATTGAGTTGTATACTTATTGAATTCTCATCCATTTCATTCTTTGGTATTCTTTGTCTATTGTGTTTGACACCAATGTTGACTAGATTTGCATCATTTATATTTTTGTAAGTGATAAGAAATTAATAGCATGGTATTGGATATTTTGATTTTTTGTTTACATTTGCAATATTTTTTGACTCTATAAAGATTATCAATACCCAATTTTGTCAGAGTATGCACCATCTTGCTACGGCTTGCCTTAAACATACTTCATACAAAACATATATAAGCATGCCAAGGATACAGTAGATTCATATATACATGGTTTGAATATAAATATCCTTTGAAATTTGGGGGATATTAGTTCATTTTAGTCCTCATTATTGGCTTGAGATATCATGAAATTGTCAAATAGTTCTATCATCTGGACTCACATGCATCTACCAATAAAATAGATCATCTGACCTACATCAAAGATTTGAAGGTGGACTCTAATCTACATCATTTCCTCCACCATATATCATAACTTAGATAAATCTAAAAAAAATTACATCCCCTCTAAACAATGACATTCCAATGGTAAAGAAAATAACCCTCAATTTTCTTTAAAGTGCATGGTTTACTATTGTGATGGTTTTGCTTTTAGGTCATAGTTTTGTTAAAGTTTTAGATTTTGTTTCTAAGTTTTTGTGTTTCATTTTTAAAGGTATTAGGATTAGGAAATTCATATGGTTTATATTTACTTAGGATTTGATCATAGTCTTTTTTTATTGTTTAAAAAGTTTAGATTATTTTAAAATTACTAAAGTTTAAAAAATATATAATTTTTTTAAGTCATATGTTGAGTCCATGTATTTTTGGTAATCATAGCTATATCCATAAGTATTAGATATTTTTTAAATGTTGTTAAAGTTTCAAAGTTGATAAACTTTATCATTTGAATCAAGTTTCTATTATGTTATTCTATATTTGTCAATATAGGGTTATTTTATATCAAAAATGAGTTCAAATTTTAAAATTATTTTATCATCAATAAAGTATATTGAATCATGTTGTCAAGAGTCAAATAATATATTTTTAAATGGATGCATTTTTTCTTGTACATGATGTCCAAATTATGGGAGGGGTTTCTTCTCAACTGAACTTCATCAGCACATGTGATGAGTGAGTAATAACTAACTAGAGGATGGAGGAAATGGAGGTTAGAAGTTTTAGAGCCTCTCATTAGTCACCAAAAATGAGGCTCAGAATGATTTAGTGACATTTTTATTTTTAAATAAGAATATAAGGACATTCCTTTTCACATGTGTGGTGTGGTTTTTTTATTGTGTTAGTGTGGTGTGCTCTATGTCAAATCGGCTAATGCCAAGGACAGTTCTTCAATGGTAGTGGAGACCATCTATGCTATTTTTTTAGAGTGCTAATAGACATTAATAGAGGCTACATAAGATTATAATGAAGATCGGTTCTTCATGATATTTTCATTTTTTTAGTTGTGTGTTTTCATTCCCCTATTTTTTAGTCATCCTCTGATATTTGGATAAAAAAGAGAGTGTAGATATAGTGGAATGTGGCCAATAGTTTTATAGGAGGGCAAGTAACTATATAAATCCTCTAACTATAGAGATCCTCTAACTGCCTTACTTCTTTATGGGGATGATCAGTTAGTGACATGTCTGTTATGGTCACATAGAGCAAATGTGGGATGCATTCCTTCACATAATAGTGGTCATGTGTAGTAAGATCAAGATAGTAAGATTCAAATAGTAGTATGCAAACCTAAAAGTATGCATTGGCATATGATTTTTTTTGGGCTAGTGCTTGAAGATATATATTCTCCCCATGCTCACATTAAGGGGGTGTTAGGAATTAATAATGTTAAGGGGGTGAATGTTAGGATTTAATACTTGTAACATTATTAATTATTATATGTTATATAGGTTTACGTATTTAAACCTATTATATCATGTTAATTGGTTTTTTATTATCAAGAATTATATTTTTATAAGGTTTGTTATTACCCATGTGTATTAATAAATAAGTTTCTATTTCTCCTCCTTATTTATTAGGAGGTGGTTGTGTTATCTTGATGGCTATATAATATCCAAATGTATTGTATCAAATTAATGTATTAGAATATATTATTATGTTTAAACTATTTTATCTAGTATTTATCTCTATTAATCTTGCTCAAATATAAACCAGATCTATCATTTGGTATCAGAACAGTGTGATCTTTCTATGATGGAGGATTAGAATAAAAAGACTAGTGTTTTAATACTTCACTCCTGTAGATTAGAACAAAAATATCATAAATAACTTTGTAATATAGGTTGAATTTGAAGGAGATCTGATGCCTCCTATCTCTTGGTAGCATTATGATAGCTTTGCAAAGATTTTACAATGATCTATCTACCATCATATTAAATATAGGAGGCATCAGATCTCCTTTAAATTTAACCTATATTACAAAGTTATTCATGATAATTTTGTTCTCATCTACAGGAGTGAAGTATTAAAACACTACTCTTTTTACTCTAATCCTCCATCATAGAAAGATCAATCTACCATCATATTAAAGATAGGAGGCATCATATCTCCTTTAAATTCAACCTATATTACAAAGTTATTCATGATAATTTTGTTCTCATCTATAGGAGTGAAGTATTAAAACACTATTTTTATTCTAATCCTCCATCATAGAAAGATCTGGTATTTATATTATGTTATGTTTCATCATTGAGTTGTATACTTATTGAATTCTCATCCATTGCATCCTTTGGTATTCTTTGTTTATTATGTTTCACACCACTGTTGACTAGATTTGCATCATTTATATTGATGTAAGTGATAAGAAATTAATAACATGGTATTGGATATTTTGATTCTATTATTTACATTGGAAATATTTTTTGACTCTATAAAAATTTTCAATACCCAATTTTGTCAGAGTGTGCACCATCCTACCATGGCTTGCCTTAAATGTACCTCATAAAAAGCATCTATAATCATGCTAAGGATATAGAATATTCATATATGCATGGTTTTAATATCAATCTCCTTTGAACTTTGCGGGATCTTAGTGCATTTTAATCCTCATGTTTGGCTTGAGATATGATGCAATTGTCAAATATTTCTATCATCTGGACTCACATGCATCTACCTATAAAATAGGCAATCTAACCTACATCAAAGATTTGAAGGTGGACTCTAATCTACATCATTTTCTCAACCATAGATTACAACATAGATAAATCTAAAACAAACTATGTCCCTTCTAAACAATGACATTCCAATGGTAGGAAAATAGCCCACATTTTTCTTTAAAGCGCATGGTTTACTACTACAATGGTTTTGCTTTTAGGTCATAGTTTTGTTGAAGTTTTAGATTTTTTATTTTTATTTTTTGTATCTTTAATTTTTAGAGGTATTAGGCTTAGTCAAGTCATATGGTTTATATTTACTTAGTATTTGATCATAGTCTTTTTTTATTATTTAAAAATTTTAGATTATTTTAAAAGTACTAAAGTTTAAAAATATATAATCTTTTGAGTCATATGTTGAGTCCATGTAATTTTGGTAATCATAGCTATATCCATAAGTATTAGATATTTTTTAAAGTTTTTTTAAGTGTCAAAGTTGATAAAATTTATCATTTGAGTTAAGTGTCCATTACGTTATTTTATATTTGTCAATATAGGGTTATTTTATATAAAAAATGAGTTCAAAGTTTAAAATTATTTTTCCATCAATAAAGTATATTGAGTCATGTTGTCAAGAGTCAAATAATTTATTTATAAATGGATGCATTTTTGCTTGTATGTGATGTCCAAATTATGGAAGAGGTTTCTCCTCAACTGAACTTCATCAACACATGTGATGAGTGAGCAATAACTAACTAGAGGATGGAGGAAATAGAGGCTAAAGGTTTTAGAGCCTCTCGTTAGTCACTAATGATGAGGCCTAGAATGATTTTGTGATGTTTGTGTGTTTAAATAAGAATAAGAGGACATTCCCTTTCACATGTGTGGTGTGGTTTATTTTTATTATTTTAGTGTGGTGTGCTTTATTCCAAATAAGCTAATCCCAAGGATAGTCCTTCAGTGATAGTGGAGACCATCTAAGCTATTTTTGTTTGAGTGGTAATAGACAATAACAAAGGCTACATAATATGACAATGAGTATTGCTTCTTCATGATATCTTAGTTTTTTCAATTGTGTGTTTTCATTCCCCTACTTGTTTAGTTATCCTCTAATATTTAGAGAAAAAGGAGAGTGTAGATATAATGGAATGTCGATAATAGTTGTATAAGAGGGAAACTAACTATAGAGATCTTATAACTATCTTAATTCTTTATGGAGATGATTAGTTAGTGACACATCTATTATGATCACATGGAGTAAATGTGGGATACATTCCTTTGCATAGTAGTATTCATGTGAAATAAGATTCAAATAGTAGTATGCAGACCTAAAAGTATGTATTGGCATATAATTCTATTTGGGCTATTTCTTGAAGATATACATTCTCCCCATACTCACATCAAGGGGGTGCTAGGAATTAATAATTTTAAGGGGGTGAATTTTAGGATTTAATATTCATAACATTATTAATTATTGTATGTTATATAAGTTTAATTATTTAAACTTATTATAACATTGATGGATTGGGTTAGATCCCATGAATGGGACAATGAAGGGATATTCTATAACTTACCATAAATAATCCAATCAGTGATGATTGGTCCATGAATGTGGTACTCTTCATTAAATAAATTGATCTCACTTGCAGGATGAATGAGAGTCAATTTTGGCCTTTTTTATCCAATAGGGACAATTGCCAATTCTGATTTTCTCTTCCTTAGTTGTGCCACTGGGACTAGGTCCTAGGAAACTTCCTTCCCCTTATCTTCCTACTCATCCTCGACTACTTGAGCCTATGGTTCTTTAGCCTATGCATCTTCTTCCTTGAAACCATATGCTTCAATGAGGACCTTGAGGGAATCTTCTAATGTTTCATCTAGTTCTAAGGCAATCATTTCCATGTATTTAATAGGGGATGGTGGTCTTTGAGGGAGAGCTAAGGATGAATCTCCCTCACTAGGTCTCTCCTCTAACTTCTCCTTACCAATACCTTGTAGTATTAGGGGCTTTAGTACTTCCATTTGGGGTTATTCTTGAGGTGGTCTAGAAGGTCCATGCAAAAAATGATGTTGAAGAGGATGCATTTTCCATATCTCCCTTGGTGGTTTGTCATCACTAGTCAATCTATGAACAAGCTTGAGGTTGGTTTTCTAGAATCTGGTCATTACTTCCTCAAAATTATGGGCTTGATGTGGAGAGTGTCATAAGGACCCAATTGATGCTCATATATTGTCTTGGGTAACTATTTATTCTTCAGATGTCAACCTACTACATTCTTAAGATCCCAATGTTTGAGGTCATCTAATTGAAACATAAAGGACTCCTTGTGTTTGGCCATGGTCTCCACCTACTTCTAATCCTTCAAAATTATTTTTCTAATTATCAAAGGAAAGGGATGGAGGAGATCCTTCCTTTTCTCCTCTCAAAATCCATCAACACCTTAAAGGAGTTAGGATGTAATTTATCATTCTTCCATCTTGTTAGGAACATAAATAGGTAACCTATAGGGTTGGGTTATAATTCTCTCAACTCTAATTACAGTGCAATTTGGGTAAAACCAAATATCTTCCATCAACTCCACATATTTCTTAATCAAAGGGATAACCATGGGCATAGGATAACTTGTAATGGATTCTACCAAAATAGGATAGACATAATCACAGATGAATTGCATGTGGTTTCTATACTTGAATATGTGTATCTTTTAGTAGTGGTGAGAGACAATGGTTCTACACTCAGGAGACTAGTTTTTTATGTTGGGGACCTTGGTGGAAGATAGTAGGGCATCTATAAAATAAGACATCATGAAGAATTTTTTGCTTGTGTTTCTCCTAATGGTATTAAATTCTTTCCCTAAGTGGATACTAATCATATCCCTAATTAGAGGAATGATCTCTTTCTCCACCATAAAGTAAACATAAGACACCTAGATTTTATTGACATATGTGGTCATAGGGGCTCAAGATATTCTATTTAATAGGGTCATGATTACCCTAATTCCCTCCCTAAATTGAACAATTAGGATTCTTCCCTCAAAATCCCATAATACACAATTCCCTTGGAGTAACCATGGCTTGAGGATGGTATCTAGGTCATTCTTACTGGTCCATTCCTTTATTTTGGGTAAATCTACATGGGGATTTGGTAGTTTATAATACCTTTCAAAGGATAGTGGGGTAATGTAAGCAACTCTCCTAGAGATCCCCTCATGAATGATCCAATCATTATAGATTCTATAATCTATAAAAATTGGAGTAAGGATATCAATGTAATGAAGTACCTCTAGTTTGGTAGAAACATGATGGAGGCCATCCATTTGAACTAAGACCAAGTCATAATACCTTTTTCTAATATTGGCAATCCTCTACTTCTCCTTAGTAATGGATTTCATCTCCTCTATGGTCTAGAAGATCTTAGACCAATTCGTATTGCCATTTGTAGGGCTATAGTGTCCAGTTCCATATCTTTGAAAACCCTTCCTTTGTTATTTTTATATAGGTACAACTTTATCTCATCTCTCAATTGCTACCTCTGAGCTATCATGGCTTCTATACGTGCAAATTGTTCACAACTAGATTGTAAATGGTCTGTAGTTGCTCTTTCATTCTTAAAACACAATTAAACTTCTTTTAAATTCATTATAATCAATCCAAGTTTACTTATGGTCTTTTATGCAAGGTTTAAGGCTTCAAATATTTAATTATGGTAGCTCATTTGGAGTTCAACTCATACATGATTTAGATTTGACTTAAACCTTTGTGTTTATATGTTTGCATTCTTAGACACACAAGATCTCTTTTTATCACTTTTTAATTACATGGCACTTATGTGGGATCATTCTTGAACCTTTTATGACATTTTTCATAAATGCCTTTAAAGCACTAGCCATTGGCATTTAAAAACACCTTTTTCTTCACACCATTGGATCAAGATCCGATGATTAGCATGAGATGTCAATTATTATTTGATCCCTTGCTTATCATTTGTCCTTTTTGGTACTGAGTCCCATGGTTGTGCCACTTGGCATCTCTATGGGCCTTCTGAGCTCTATAACCTTTATTAGATACATATTGAATGTGTGTTCACCACTCATTAAGCCCATGGGTTCTTATAACTTCATTGAAAATTCATCTATTTCTTCATACCATTGAATCATCCTTCCATTATAAAGCATGAGTCATAGGATGTATGAAGATACATGAGCTTTAATTTGTACATTATTAAGCTAGGGACTTAGGTTTAAACATCTTAGGCTAAGGTTTTTTTTATATTTATTAAACACAAAATACACCTTAGTCTAAGGTGTTTATGCCTAAGTTTATACTAAGGTAACTGTGGCTAAATATTTTAGGCCAAAGTTTAAATTGGGTTTAATAAACACAACACATACTTTGGGATAAAATACTTATGTTGAGTTTTGGCACCTATCGAAAGGTGGTCTAAGTGATATAATGATTAAGTGCCACATTTTGACATAGAGATTTATTATATTAATAAGCATAATAAAAACCTTCAGTTAAAAGCATTTGGGCTAAGTTTCAAGTTATAATAATCCTTTTTAAAATAATACTTAGTATAAGTCTCTAGCCTAAGGTTCATGGCATTCAAACAAATGCAATGGGGACCTTAAGGTATAAGCTTAGACTTATCCATTTATAAAAAATAATTATACTTATGAGACCATTTTAAGATTTTAAGTTCAAATATTTCAAGTGTTTTAACATCCTCCAAGGGCTTCCATTAGTCTACAATGTCATTCATGACCTTTTTAGCAACATTTTTGAGTCTATCCTAGTCTTGAGAAAAATAATTCATTGGCTTAAATTTGATGGTCTCATAGACATAAAATGCATCCTTGTGGATGTTAAATGATGGTCATGTGAACATCAAATTTAAGCTATTAAATCTCTTATTTTTGATGGGCTTAAATTTAACGATCGTGCAGACATCAAATACATCCTCACAAACATTTAATCATGGTAGCATGAACATCAAATTTAATATCATCAAACTCGTGTGTTTCAATATGATAATGCCACTTATCAAATTTTTGGGGCTTCCTAAGATCTCAAACTCAATTTGTTCCACCTAATTGAAAATTGTGATGAAGTGAGAGTCATTTGATCACGATCGAGGAACTTGCTCATGATTGGTCCCTTATAACATGTGTGAACCTTTACTTTTAATATTTGAATGTTAGAGTGTCACATGGAAAATCCATGAGCCTTTTGAGGCTTTGAGTTTTTAATGGTGTCCTCACTCCATTTGATCTATGATTCATGATGAAGCGAGACCATCGATCACTATTTGAGAGCTCGAATGTGATTGGTTAGAGGACTAATTATTGGATTCTATCAAGATTTCTTTACACCATCTGATTAAAGGGCCATGGGTAATTGTGTATCATTTTATCCTAAAAGATGCATCATATTTAAGTGAGACCTAGGATGAAATAATACTTAGGCTAAAGTATTTAAGTTAAGGTTTCATTCATATTAATAAATACAAATGGGGCCTTAACATATAGACTTAGACTAAGTAGTAAATAACAAAGGTAACCACCATTTAAACATAAAAAAATATTTTAAACATGAATATTAGGCTTGAGATATAAAAACTTAGACTAAAACATTAAGACTGAGGTCTCATTTGTGTTAATAAACATGAATAGGGCCTTAGGGTTAAGGCTTTAGGCTAAAGTTATAACAAAGAGGACCATGTTATAAAAGGGATTTTGCTAATAAAATAAAAAGGGACCCTTAGAATAAAATTATACCACATTAGAGATATAATAAACATAAGGGGAAGAAAAATAAAAATGGACCAAGGCACATAGTTCGAGGCTAAAGTTTAGTTGTGTTAAAAAAGCATGACCAAGCATTAACATAAAAATATGGCTTAAGTCCAAAACAAGTTTTAAAGTATTCCCACCAATTTTCTCCTACAAAATTAAAATTCAAACTTGAACCAAGGGTTTATTCCAACATTTTATAACTTTAATCTACAAGCAAGGGCTTTCTAAAACCTATAACTTAAAGACATGGTGACTAATCATTAGCAATGTTAGGCAAGCTTAAAGCAAAACATAACTCAGTAAGATAATCTTATCAAATTGGATGATCTTCAAATTATAATAACATTCAAAATATACCATGATTTTCAAGGTTAATCTTCAAAAATATCTCAAGGGTCCCAATTTCAAAAAATGGGGGTATGTTAACCTTAACAAAACATTAAATATTGACATATAGATATAGTTTCCCATATTTTAGCATATAGATACATAGCACTCTATATTATTTGGCACATATCCATGTTTATTTGGGTTTTATGTTTACTAGGGAACATTACGAGGTAGCCTCTAATGTTCTAGGATTGATGAATAAATATTAACTTCAATGCATGAGTTATAGGGTATTGGGTTTTATAAACAACCTAGTGGTAGAATAGTAATGAGTGAAGTTGTTTACCTCAGATGGTTTGGATATGACATGAGTCTTTATTTACTTGAGATGGGTGTATTTATGATGATTCTAACCTAAGGTGGTTAGGATCAAAAGAAACTCAAAAAATATAGAAAGGTAAGGCAAAAAATAAATAGTATGAATCAAACAAGATTAAACCTTTCCAACTTAGATCTTAAACTAAGGTTTTGATAAACAATCAAGAACCAATGCTTATTGTAATTTATTATTAGTACATAGATAGTATTTAAGATTCTAAGGAAATAATAATACAATAATTTTTAATGTATTTAATAAAATGTTGTTGTGTTTGTGAGATTACAATTGCACTTATACAAAGGGATAGTATGATTATCATATAAAAGTATTCAGATTATCTACTGCACAATATGAATAAATGTATTAAAAGAAAATTAATTCACAACCAAAATACTAAGATACCAGATTGATGGAACTTCTTTTAAAACTCACAAATTTAGAGAATAAAAATATATGTACATCAAGATCAATTATAGAACATTCCTTATAATTCCCTATTTAATATTAATAGCCAGAATTCTCCTCCCTTTGGGATTGGGAGGATATAAATATATATATGCTTGGGAAGGGGATGCCTCATCCTCTAATTAAAATACAAATTTACATTTATAATTATTTAACTATGTGTCAAAATTCATGAATGTATGAAAGGTGTGTACATTAATAATATTTCTCAACCCAAATATAATACATATATGGAAATAAATTTGGAACTACCAATTTTATCTTAGTTTGTAACATGATAATACATACATATACTTAGGTGGTGTTGATTTGGAACAACTAGAAAATAAAAAAGGTTGTGTACAATTTTAAAAACTGAAGTACCCATTATTTCCCCTTGAGGAATCAAAATTGGCCATGTTAGAGTATGCATAACTACATATCCAGAAAATTGGGGACCTTATGAAGAAGTAGTATCAATTGTAGTTGATTATGTTCTCAACACTAATGTGTAAGCTTCCTCTATGGCTTTAAGTTTCTCAAATAATGCATATGCATCCTCAAACTCTTTATTGATAATGCTAAAATTTAGCATGGAAGACTTCAATACTTTGATTTATTTAGTCATCAACTTTGTATGCTCTATTTCTAGGGCCTTCAATCCTACTTTGAGGGCTTTAAACTTAGTCACTCTATCCCTATAAAATTTTATTAGCTAAATAATTTCATCATTATTTTTATATATGTTTCCTTAAACTTCCTTCTTGAAACTATCTATAACTTACTTAAGAAGGTTTCAAAATTAGGCATGTTTACTAGTTGCCTAGTAGAGGTTATCACAACTATGACCCTCATATCTCTTGGGATATCCAAGGCATCAATATCTTGGCTTGTAAAATTATCTATAAAAATTTTCATTTATGTCTTCCAATTAAAGGCACCATCCCTTTTCTAAATTACATAATTTAAATCCCATGCAATATCTTGGGTAGACATTAGGTTTAGGTGATTGTATGCAATTATTTTTACACATTAAACTAAATGTTAAGTCTCTTTTCAAACTCTTTTAATTTTTGCCATAGTTTTATCACCTTCACCCCCTTAGGTTGTATCTCATCCCTAGAGACTATAATAGTATTCAAAATTTTATACACCCTTGTGGATACACTCTAGAGATTATCCACAATATATTGGGGAGCATAGATGATTTGAATCTATAGTATTGTGTATTGTGGTTCCTCTTGGCTCTTATTCATCCACATTATTTCTGTGCATTTGCCTTAGATCCATAGTCCCATAGACTCAACACTTGTCACTTCTCCAACTTCATTAGACTCACTTGGATTCAATTTAGATGATTCAAACTAGCTTGAGCACATTATAGAGGTTAAATACACTTACTATAAATATGATAGCAAGTGTAGTGATGGGGACTCATCTCTATCAAAATCTGACCACAGTTCAGATGATGATGTTTCTCTACCTAACTCATCCACTTTTGGTCCTTTTTGGGATAGGCATACACTATAGAGTACAAGCACATGGGTTGGAAATTCTTTAGATGAAAGGCAAACACATTTAAATTTTTAGAATGGTAAACATGCTTTTTATTACTCTACCTTAAATCCATAATCTTTTAAGAGGCATTAGGTATTCCTAAGTGGGCTTTTTCCATACATGAGGAGTATAACTCCTTAATTAGGAATCATACTTCAGATTTGACACTTATTCATAAGGGAAGAAAAATGGTTGGATGTAGATGGATATATCAAACCAAGTATGTATCAAATGGGTCCATTGATAAGTTCAAGGAATGGTTGGTTGTAAAAAATTTCTCACATGTGCATGGAATTGACGACACCAAAACCTTTACACCAGTCACTAAAATGAACTATATCAAACTCACACTTGTTATTTATATATCCAATCATTAGTATGTTCATTAGATGGATGTGAAGAGTGCCTTTCTTCATGATGACCTTGAAGAGAATATTTACATGGAACAACCACTAGGATTTGTCTAGTATTCTTCATTTATGTGTTGAATTTATAAATAAATTTATGGGATCAAACAAGCCCCTCAATCTTGGTATGCCAAGATGTATTCATTCCTTTTTTATGTAAGGTTCACTTGATGTCATTCAGATCCAAACATCTATATCTTATGACATGATGATTCATTTTTTATCTAGTTATATATGTTAATGATCTTTTGATCATTAGGAGCTCTTCCTCATCCATTTTAGTGGTGAAAAAAGATATTTAGGATATATTTTTAATGATAGAATTAAGATTGTTACATTACTTCCTTGGGATCCATATTTCTCAGTCTAACTCAAGAATCACTCTTTCACAACCTAGTATGCTCTTGATCTACTTGCTTAGTTTCACATGGTTGATTGTAAGCCAAATCTTACTCCCTCTCTATCTAGATTCAATATTGAGGTATATTTTACTTCACCTTTAGTTGATTCTATCTTTTATTGATAACTTATTGGCAGCATTATCTACTTGATACATATCAAGCCTTGCATATCATATGCAATGGTCCTAGTCTATAGATTTATGTAAGAACCCCATGAGATACACTAAAAATTAGTTAAGAGTATCTTCCAATACATTCAAAGGAAATGTATATTTTGGATTCATTATATAGTTGGCATTGACATTGACTTAATTGGCTATATTGACTCAGACTAGGTTGGTGATATTTATAATCACAAGTCCACTTTAGGTTATAATTTTTCCATTGGTTTAGGTCAAATTATTTGGAAATAAAAAAGTATAATGATATTGATTTATCATCTACTAGGTTATAGTAAAATGGAGTTTTTAATGTTAACAATGATGTTATCTAGATTTAGGGGATTATCATTAAGTTTTGTATCTAGTTTAGTTGACCTATAGTCATCTTTTATGATAACTAGATTACCATTTAAATTTATAGGAGTCTAGTCTAGCATCAGTGAACCAAACACAGAGATTCACATGCACTTCATCTAGGATATCATTCATGGAAAAATAATTGATCTAATATATTTCTGGATGATAGATTAGATAGTATACATCTTCACCAATCCTTTCATGAAGAGCAATTATCTTTACTTGTAGGCTCTCCTTGAGGTCTGAGATACTACTGCATCATCTTCTAGGGGGGATTATATCCTCTTTTTTATGTCTTTTTTTTTTTGAAGGGGTAGGAGGGGGGAGTTTTTTCCTATGAGTTATCTCATTTTCTCTACTTTATGAGATATTTATTTATACATGGGCACCTCATTAGGCCTTATTATCAAGGCCCATTTATTTTACCCACCTAAGTTATGTTTATGGGGGTATTAGAGTTGGGGTTTATTATTTTCCAATATTTATAAATTATGGTATTTTTTCCCTCACTTAGAGTTTTTATACTTTAATGGATAAGCTTGCTTAGGTGTACTTATATTTATAGCTTGACCAAATGAATAGGAAGTAACTCCCTTGACTAGTTATTCTAGGTATGGAAGTTACTCTTCTATTCTTGTCTTTTTGACCACTTTTCATGATTTTTTTCAATGAGTTACACATGCACTCCCTTATATTTATATCTCTCATATTTGAGATTTTATAATGGAGTGTTATGTATTTTTTCTAAATCTCTTTTGAATTATCTCATTTTTTTTATTTCTTTTAACTTACAATTGTGTTGTGTGCTTACTTGACTTGTGCTTTCATTGACCTTGTGTATCCACTAGATCCAAAGATCCTAGATTCCACCCAAATATAGTCAATAGTGTGTAGATGCATAAATTAAAATTTACACTAAAATAGTGTATTTTTAAGTACCATGTGTATGCACTTATCTCATGCCTCATTTCATGATTTTTTTATTTCCCTTACTGCACTTTCTATGTGGATGACCCATTCCTACAAGCAATTAATGATCTCAAAATTTCATTATTCCCCATCCAAAACATCTCAAGATTATCCCCTAACTAATCCATTCTCACAAATAATTTTTATTTTATCCTTGGACAAGTCCATGCCATTTAGACTATCCTACTCCCTGATCCTATCTAGTTCCTCTAGCTACGTCCTCCCACCAAATAATGACTAGTTGCTTGAATTTAAATTTATGTAATAGGTTGTCATGTATGTTTAGCAATACCTATCCAAATTAATTCATAATTGATCACTATAAATGCATAATTTCAATTCATTTTACACCCAAGAGGCTCACACTTTGAAAAAAACCAAATTTCTAATTACACATTGAGATAAAAATCCCTATTTCTCCCAATTCTGAATACATACAACCTTAGTAGCCCTAAGCTAAAGTATGAATAAACCTCCAAGGACACAAGTCATAGTTTAATCATTTAATCACATTATAATTTCATAATCATCTATCATTACACCAATCTTTCATACACATAAGCATATCATGGGAGAACTAAATGGAGTTTGATCCCTCTTTCAAGTATTAGTATGTAGGCAATGCTTAACACAAGGGGTATTAAGGTCTAAAAAAATTTAAATCACTGACCCTTTTTTTAATTTTATCATGTATTGTTTATTAATATAGGTTTATAATAAAATAATATAACACATAGTGGTTTTTTCAACAAATCAAGAGCTACCACACAATTAAATATAACAAAAAGGTAAAGTGAACCATCCATATCAGTCATAGAGCATAAAACCCTATAGGACATTGGCAAACCCAAAGGACACCAACACACTTTTCCATTGTCTTATTATAGTGTAATTGTCAAGAGAGTAAGTGAAAAATGGTTTTTGAGTCATAGTTAGCTAACATAGTCATGTTTTTAGTGTATGTCTCAGTCTTGTATTGTCTAATTTATAGTTAAGTACTTTATCTTTGTTAGTTCCCCTTTTATCATCTTTCAAAATATAATAATTTTAAATTATTTTTTTTCATTTATTTCATATTTTTATAATTCTAATTTTATGCAACAATTTATCACATTTAATTGATTAGCTTCTATTTTTCTAAATTTGATAAAACATATTGGTGAACTTGTCTACTAATTGAATGTTGCAAAACCCTAACCATAGATATTATTAGGGATTTTCTCCTTATTTTTTATATTCCATTTTTTTTTTCATATGGTTTTCCAATATTATAAATTCTTTATGAACAACAATCTTTCAAGTTTTCATTTCATATTTTATGCACTTTGAAAAAGTTATAGCTCTCTCTCTTAGAATAAGGGCTAGATTAAGTGGTATTCTAGTTGAGAATATTCATATTTCATTTGAAAAAATTACATAACATGGATAAGAAAAAGTGTATATTATAACCTTTATATGTTAATGACCAAAATTAACATGTAGAGGTCCATGACACTACTTCAAAACATGAGCAGTATGAGCAATACAATATTGGTCCTCAATATCAACACCTAGATGTACTTCTACCTTAGATGATAGATAACCACCGATTAATAAAGTTTAAATTGTTAAAAAGTTTTGAGAATAAATATATGATTAATATTAATATTATCATACCATATTGAAAACTCTTATAGACATAATAAGTGAAAGCATGGCATAATCATTTGAGACTTATAATATTATGGCTTTAAAGGATACAACTTTGGTACCATTATTTACTATTGGGGTAATCCAAGAACTTCAAAAGATTAATATGCTAATTTTTACTTGGTCATTTGTAATATATACATTGGTTATCACACATTTTCTTCTCCCAATGTAAAATCCCTTATACATGAGATTCAATATCTACAAATTAATGTGTTACATTTAGAGCAAGGTGCTTTAAAATCTAATCAAGTGATTGATTATCACACTTTTTTGGCACATCATATAGTATTATATCCTTTATCTACATATTTCATGGAAGCCATGATTACAATATATGATATAAAGAGTGACCTCAAACAACATTTGAGAGCATTTGATGCATCATGTTTGGATTATGTGTCCAATGATAGGTTATTGACCAAGTTATTTCTAATAAGTATAAAGGAATATGATTTACAATGGTTTTATGATTTACCATGTTAATTAGTGAATGCATTCAATTCCTTGGCTGATATATTTCTAGCACACTTTTCAAATAATATTAGTGAGAATATTTCATATGCTCAAATTTCCTAACTCAAGTATAAATATAATGAGCATATTGCACAATACATCTTAAGGTACAAGACAATGTTATCTAAAATGAAAAATCCTATCGTAGATAAAGAACTCCAATATATCTCAAACAGAGTTTTCTTCCACCCCTACATGAGTTCATCATGTTTAATAAGTTTCTCTCATTCATAGATTTTTGTCATACAATTAAAGAGAGGGAAGTTAAACTATTGGAAATGAATAAGCTTAACTATGCAAAAAATACATATTCCAATACAAATAATTAAAGTACACCACCATACAAGGTGATGAAAACCAATAATGATAATGATCAAGAGACAGTAGTATATGTAGTTTCATAACCAACACCACACATTGTATAATCAGCTCCATCAAGGATCTATAGTTTACCATTATACCAAAAGATCCATATAAGGTCCTCATATCTTTCCCTCCCATTAAATAGGTTAATTTGAGTGAGCCTTTTCCAAATGGATTAGACCAAAATGCCTTTTGTGACATGCATTGAGCATTAGGGCACACTACTAATAGGTGCATTAGTCTAAGGCACAAGATTCATGATTTGGTAGATGCAAACATCATTGATGTGGGCACACCTACATATAGCTCAAAGGCACACCCAAGTGAAATAAAATTGATTAATATATTTAGTGATCCTTTTCCAAATCATGTGGATAACATGATAATAAATGCATCATGGGTAAATTATGAATACAATGCACACCACTATTTTTTAATTCCATCGGTAACATCCTAATGAACATAGGTTGATAATTATCATGATCAAACAAATCATAGGCATCCTACATCTTTCTGATAAATTAATAAGTTAATTAGGGGAATCTCATACATATATTTTATCATTCTTTGGCTATCCTTTATTGTTCATACCTTAGTTTTACATATTTCATAAAATCTATTGATATTTTTCATTTACATTCACATAGATATATTTATAGATACTTAATTTATGTAATATATCAATGTTATGAACTACATATGTTGATAAATTACATATATTCATGCATGTTTTCATTTTTTCTTTCCCAATTCATGTCTTGTGTTATTCTATTATTTCAATTATGGACATTTAAACATGTCCTTATGTGTGGCTCTAAGCCTATTGTATGTTTTATGTTTATGTGAATGACATTTGAATATGCCCCTTGTGTGTGGAACTTTGGCCATCTATTGTGTACTTTGTGTGTTTTACATGTACTCTTTGTATGTGTGTGTCATGTTCATGACACTTGTTTTATGTTACTAACCTAGTTTTTAATTCCATGATTAACATCATGCATCTTCCTTATTATTGATGTTGTGATCAATATCATGCATCCTTCCCAAGTAGTTCTATTTAGTTTTTTAGTATTTAGTTTGATCACTTATACGTGTACATAATTCATAATATTTATCTTGACAATGTTACTATTGGCCAAATTTGTCCCACATACAAAGCTTCTACCTAGATATATTAGTTGAGAAGAGTTCATAATTGACCAAATGATCAAATTATTTGAGTAAGTGAAGAAAATGGACCATGCTATCATAAAATATCATGCAAAAATAGATATCTTAGTCTGGTTGGACACTTCATAAGTTCACTTAGGAAGCCTCTCAATCCAAAATATTACATGCACATGATGTATTTCATGCATAAATCATCCTCTAAAAATTCCATATCTTGATGTCTTTTATATCTCAAGATATAAAGCTTAAAAAGTAAACCAATAGTATAGGATGTGCATGGACATGTCAAGATAAATCTAAGAAAAATAACCGTTTGGGCTCAAATGATCCTAAGGTTGAATGTAGATCCAATAAGAGTCAAGATCTCAGGAGCTCGGGTATAGGATATACAACACACACAAGGTTAATAAGTCAAAAAGTGCCTGGAATAAGATCATTGATCAACATTCAATCAGATCAAGGATCTAATGGTTAGTAGAAACCTGATGATGTGAGTGGGTCCTAAAAATATAATGGAGAGCATTTTATCATGCACCTAAAATATAACAATGAGATTAAATTCAAAAAGTTAGAGGATCTTGAGATTAAGTGAAGGGCTAACAAGTGACATGATCTTAGAGAACTAAAAGATCAAAAAGTCCAATGGTACACAAGAAAGATCCAATCAGACCAAAGATCCATTTAATCAGACCAAAGAATATAAGGAATATTGATTACATGCATTTAATCAGACCAAAGATCCAATGGTACACAAGAAAGTAGATCCAATAATGTGCAAAAAAATAGATTAATGGTGAGTGAAAGGTCAACTAGTCGGTAGATCCTATGGATGAACGCAAAGTTTCCACATGGTACAAGTGAGGGAATAGATAGAATAATTGTAGGATCATAAGGATCAATACAAAGAAGAAAAGTGTCATAATCTTGAGGACCTAGATCAAGATTGATGTCCAATGTCAAAAGTCAAAATCCAGGTACTTCATAAAGAATAATTACAACCTAGGTCAAAATAGAAGAAAATCTTACAAGGATCATCCCATCACCATTAGATCTCAATCAAACATTATTAATCTTACATAGTTATGAAGTCAAGGTTGTTAATGGTGAAGCTCTATCTCCATTAAAGCTCAAATGTAGGATAATTTATTTAAAACTAGTATAGTCTAGAATAAAGTTATGTAATATGTGGATCTTCATCGATAGAATGACTATATGAAAACCAATATATTAGATTATTTTTTAATCTACAGTAAAGATCCATATTTAGGTTGTATAATATGCATACATAAATGAGATATGATGGAGTGTCTCATCCTTCAACACAATCATAACTACAATAAAAAATCACTCAAAGCAAACATAAGCATGGCTCTATCATATTAAAGGTATGAGAACTTTGTCCTCATAATGAATCTAAGTGGAAGGTGGAATAGAAGTTCAAGGAGTAGTTTTGAGGATTGGAGAGTGCATATTCTTATCTTTTAGTATGTTTCTTAACCAATGAGAAGAGATTGAAGACTATTGGAGTAAATTAAGGCTAATTTGTCGATGAAAGATCAATCTTATTTGGATTAAAATGTGGTGAAGCATTCATTGAAATATGTTGGTAGCTTATTTAACGATCTCAGATGGTGTGATCCCTCCTTCTCCCCTTTATCCTATTGTTCTCTTTTTCTTCCACATTGTAAACTCTCTCTCATATTTTGGATTCCCATAAGGACTCTTTAATTTTGAACAGTAGGGGAATCTCTAAGATATTGAAAAATATGCTCATCTTGATTAGGCTAAACCCTATCAAGCATTTGTAAGAACTACCTTTTGATGTAATGAAAGACTTTTATTACCCATCTCTTACCTTGGGTCAGTGTTTAGTAAGCTTGTACATGATGGCCTTGTGAAGGATATTATTCCATATCCATTGTCCTTCTTTCTGACCTCTTCTAAGGTGTTTTCAAGCTATTTGTAGGTATGGATTAGTGTTTTTCCTAAACCTAGTCCATGAAACACTTAGCACTAAGCTATATTGTGAGGTTGTGTGAGCTACCATTGTCTTATGTAAATCTAGTGTGGGTTCAAGCTTATGGGAGTTTCCCATTTTTATTTAGTGCATCACCTTTTATCCTTATTAAGATCCTTTTTCCCTATGATAACATTATTTTAGGTTTTCCATCAAGAGGAAGCTAGCTTTCTCTAGAGGTTTAACCCTATTATAGGATACCCATAGCCTAGGGTTGTTCCCATATTGTGATTAGGAGTGGGGGAGACTAAATAAATCCTCTAAAAGGGTGAAATATCATGTCATAATAGTTTATATCTTGCCTAATTAGACTTATTATGTTGTTCACTAGTGAAGAGTTTGGGTGTTCTCTTCATCCAATCAGCCTTTGGAGGTATATGTACAAACATTAATGGTGACTCTAAGCATATATCAATTGGTTTAAGCATACTAAGTGCCTAATCATCATAATCTGATATGTATAATCAACCATATTTTGATTAATATGTTTATTCTCTACCTTAGCATCACACTTATCAGGAAAATAATGTTTGTGTTCCCCCCAAGTGCCCCTCAAATAACCTATCAACCCTATCATGGCCTTTACTCTCCTCCCATACTTGCATATGACCAAGGTCATCCTCCTTTGCATTTAAATTAGTCTTCTAATTCCCCTTGTCAAGACTAGTCTTATCCTATTACATCCTTTTCAAGGGTCAAGAAAGTATTATCAATTTATATTGAGTTGATAAAGGGATATTGGTAGGGGTTTTGAGTTTTCTCTAGTCATCCCTATCCATGTTCTACAAGAGGAAAGGAGTGATCTTCATTTGGTCAAGAATGGATGGTTACTTTGTGAGTGTGAAAAATGGTCATATTATAAGAATGAGAACATAATAATGATGAGAAGCATGATCCATAACATAGACAGTGTGTGTATATCTTATGAATAGCAATAGGATCATTTGGATCAGTCTTATGTGTCCCCTCTCCTCTAAGATTATCAAGATTAGCCTTCAAGAGTTCTTGATCAGCCCCCTAGTCAACCTTGTCAAAGTCCATCCTTGTCAAAATAGAGAGAGGCGATACTAGACCAAGGCAACATAATCATGAAAATCAATGAGGGGGTTAAGCTTGGACATGAGCTCCCCAATCATGCCATAAATGGGATAAGAATATTCTTTCAAGAGTTTTGGAATGTGTGGGTACTAATTAAGGAATCTAACTATCCACAAACTGAGAAGCAAGAATTGAAAGGGTGGGTATTACCCATTGAAAACGTGTTTGAGTAGTGGGAGAAAGAGTATGTCAAACATGATACATTTAGTTTGCCCTCTCCTATCCCTACACCCATTCCCACTCAAGATCATGAAGCCATTCCATCATGGATCTTCTCTAACACATTTGACCCTAGCAATGTCATGCCCTCATTTGTTAAGTCACCCTCTCTTATAACCATTGAAAAGGAAGAAAAAATGTTTGTTTCATACTCATTTCCATAATGGAAGTTAGATTATAAGGGAATAAAGAAGGAGGAGGTGTTGGTTGTGGATGTAGAAGTACCAGTTCAAGAGACACCAAAGAAGCCATTCAAAGTCCCTAGCTAGAAGGATACTCTCATAAGCTACAAGCAAGGTGAACTTATTCACCATCTCACCATCTTCTTCTTAGAGAAAGAAATTATTCTAAAAAGCATAGAAGAGGAGCTTGTAGTCATCAGTGAACCTGAAGAGGAAAATGCAAGTGTCAATGATGAAGAGATCATAATAGGTAGCCTATTTTATTCAAAAGGAGGAGTATTACATTTGAACCACCCTTCATAATATGGATTTGACATTAATGAATTGGATCCTAGTGAGGACAATACTCAAGTTGAGAATAGAGTAGAATTTTAATGGACTACTAAATTTCCATTTTGCATAGATCAAGAAGAGGATCAAAACTAGGTGCTTGAGGTTGGTCCACTTCACTATGAGGTGTTAGTTGAGGATAGCCTTGATATTTTAGAGCTAAAATAAAATAGATCATACCTTGATCAAGATAGGTGTGGTGTTTCAGACCTTGGATGGTCAAATCAACCCTCATTTATAGTTACATAATAATATGAAATCTTGAATGAGGTTGATGAAGGAGACATCTCAAGTGCTCAGGTGATGTAGTTTGAGAGGCATACCAGTGAAGAGCTTGAAGAGTTATGGCAGTGGTTCAATTCCATAACCAAAGAGTTTAAAGAGGATAAGATACATGTCCTTCCTCTAATACACTATGAACACGTAGTTATAAGCATGGTCAATCATAATTTGCATAAGGACAAGGTGAAAGAACATGGTGTTTTTAAACAACCAAGTGAACCAAGTGCAGTTGATCACAAGAGCCTAAATGAAGTCTTCATGTAAGGCTTTCTCAAGAGTGATGAACAACATCAAGAAATTATTTTTATAGTCTAACATGAACTAATATTTGAATACTTGGACCATTATGTCTACATTAGAGACATGTTTATTCCATTTCTTCCATTAGAGAGCATTTAAAATGGATTGGCCATTAAGCTACTTGGTTCACCATTTTTGGTACCTCCAAATCAAGATATTTTTCATCTTGGTATGTTACAAGTGAATGATACTAAAAGTTTCCCATTTTACCTAGGAGGGAGGTATTTTTAAATTATTTTACAATATTGTATATATTAGAGTAGATTTCATGTTTTCCTCTAAGTGCCTTTGTGTACATTTGTTTAGTAGGTTAGTTGTTTTTATTTCCTCTAAGTTATTTCATGCAATTTATTTTATTTGTTTTATTTATTTTATCCTTCGTGCTTCAAGAGGAAGTTTTAGAAATGGATAGCCTTACTCAATTTTATATCAGGTTGTGACTCCATGCCTAATAGATTAGACAAGACAAATAGTCTAGGTTCTCATGCATAATAGGTATGTTTCCTTTCCCTGTGAGTCACCAAAGATGTTGGTCAAATTTGGCCCACATACAAATCTTATACCTAGATAGATCAGTTGAGTAGAGTTCCTAATTGACAAAATGATCAAATGAATTGAGAAAGTGAAGAAGATGGACCAAACCATCATCAAACATCATGTAAAAATAGATAATTCAGTCTAGTTACACACTTCATAAGTTCACTTAGGAAGAATATTAGAATAAAATATTGCATTTACATGATTTATTTCATGTCAAAATCATCATTTTCAAATTCCATATCTTGATGTCTTTTATATCTCAATATATAAAGCTTCAATGTTAAACTATCAGTCTAGGACATACATGGAGATGTCAAGATAAAGCTATGGAAAGTAACGTTTTTGGGTTTAAATGATCCTAAGGTTGAATGTAGATTAAATAGGTGTCAAAATCTTAGGATATTTTTTATAATATCTATGGAACACCTAAGGTTAATAAGTCAAAATGTTCCTGGAATAAGATCAATGGTCAGTGTTTGATCAGATCAAAGATCCAATGATGAGTGGAAACCTGATGATATTAGTGAGTCCCAAATATTTAATAGAGTGCATTTAATCATGTACCTAAGATTTAATGGTGAGCTTAAAGTCAAAAAGTTAGATTATCTTGATATTAAATGAAGGGATAAAAAGTAACATGATCTCGATGAACTAAAGGATCTAATGGTGTACATTCAATCAAATAAAAGGAAGATTAATAGCACGTGTTCAATCAACCAAGGATCCAATGGTACATGAGAAAGTATATCCAATAGTACGTAAGTAAGTAAATCAATGATGAGTGAAATATCAAATACTTAGTAGATCCTAAGGATAAATATGAAGATTCCATGTGGTACAATCGAAAGAACAAATGGATTTATTATAGTATCTTGAGGATCAACACAAGTAAGATAAGTGTTATAATATCAAGAACCTAGATCAAGATCGATGGCCAATGTCAAAAGTCAAAAACTAAGGACTTCATAACAAACAATTATGACCTAGGTTAAAATAGAAGAAAGTCCTACAAGGATCATCCCATCACCATTGGAGCTCAATCAAACATCATTAAGCAGACATAGTTATGCAGTCAAGGTTATTGATGGTGAAACTCTATCACTATTAAATCTCAGATGTAGGATAGGTTTGTTTAAACTTAGTATAGTTTAGAACAAAGTTATGCAATCTATAGATATTCATCGATATAATGAATATATGAAAACCAGTATATTGGATTAGTTTCTAGTATATAGTTAAGATCCATATTCAAGTTGGAGAAGATGTAGACATAAATGAGATATGGTGTAGTGTCTCATCCTTAAATATAGTCATAGATATAATGAATAGCCAATCAAATCAAACATAAGCATGCCTTTATTAGATTCAATGTATGATGATTGTGTCCTCATAAAGTGGAAGGTGGTGTAGAAGTTTAAGGAGTAGTTTTAGGGATTAGAGAGTTCAGATTCTTGTCTTTTGGTATGTTTCTCAACTAATGAGAAGAACTTGAAGAATATTAGAGAAAATAATAGCTAATTTATTGATGAAAGATAAATCTTGATTGTATTAAAATGTGGTGGAACATTCATTTAAATATGGTGGTAGCTCATTGAATGATCTTGGATGGCATGCTCCCTCTCTCTCCCCTTTCTCATATATCTCTCTTTTTCCTCCACTTTGTACACTCTCTCTCAAATTTTGGATAGCTATAAGGATTATTTAAAGTTAAAGGGACCCTCTAAGTTATTAAAAAATATGCTCATCTTGATTAGGCTAAACCCTATCAAGCATTTGTAAAAATTACCTCTTGATGCAATCAAAGACTTTCTTTACCCATCTCTTGCCTTGGATCAGCATTTAGTAAGCTTGTGCATGATGGCCTTATGAAGGAGATTCTTTCATATCCATTGTACTTATTTCTAACCTCTTCTAAGGTGTTTTCAAATTTTTTTAGGCCTATATTAGTGTTCTACCTAAACCTCGTCCATGAAACACTTATGCACTGAGTTAGATTGTGAGGTTGTGTGAACTAGCATTATCTTTTGTAGATCTAGTGTGGGTTAAATATTATGGGAATTTCCCATTTTTATTTTTTGCATCACCTTTTATTCTTATTAATATCCCTTTTCCCCTTTCTAACCCTTTTCCCTATGACAACATTAGTTTATTTGATCCATCAAGAAGAATCTATCCTTCTCTAGATGTTCAACCTTATTATAGGATACCCATATCCTGGGGTTGTTCCCATATTATTACTAGGAATGGGGGAGCCTCAATAAATCCTCCATAAGGGTGAAATCTCACATCATAATACTCACTATGTATTTTTATTTCCACATACATTCTTACATTAAAAATATTTTATCTTAGTTTACATATGACGATGTCATGTTCCTCCGTGTTATCATTACTACATAGATTTACATCTTGTCATAACATCTCTCATATAACTTTTTATTTTTGAGTTAATTTATTAAATAGGTTCCATAACTCACCTTAAAATATGGGGCATATACAATCTCTTGTCTTTTATACTAAGTTTCTATAGTATAGTACACAAATAATTTTGTAGGTTTTACATAGTTGATCATGATTCATACCTATAAATCACCTAGAAAGTAGTTTTAGATAACAATACTCCATTTGGACAAGGGAACATTTCAAAAATGTTCAAAATATCATTTTTTTGTCTTATTATGAAGAATGTATTGAATTTTAGAAATTCTTAGAATAATTGTAGTACAGAGAAGTTTCCAAAAGGTACCAGTCATAGTTTCAAAAAAAACTTAGGTTTGTCTCAGATTTGCTTAGTTTTGGTGCGTCATGCATGGCCTGTTCTCAAATTCATCACACAAATATTTTAATAAAAAAATCACATGATATTACTCAATTATATAATCCATATACACCGACATATCAAATTGGTGACATGTGTGTGGCATATGACCACCTCCTTTCGCAGGTTTTGTATAAGTTTTAGAGATATATAGGTAATTCATGTAATTTACCATGTTGTATACACTAGAATCAAATAATACTATATTTTTCACTAGTTTTGAACCACTTTTGAACCAAAAATGAGACTTATTTCATCTATAGTAGTTGGTTTAACTTTTGCACAAGTTTTTAAACCAAAATAATTTATTAGAATTCACACAGATTCCAAACTACTTCACAACTTTAGGTATGTAATAAAGGAGTCCATCACACCTCAAATTCTTTAGCACACTCACATATAAATTAGTATTAGGGCATGCATAGTCCAATCTAATTTCATCATTGAATAAAAAAATATCCAAGGATCCTACCCTTTATAGTCACCAATTTTGCACCAAAAAACATAATGGTTCACATACCCAATCATGTGTATTCATTCATTTTTATTAGATCTATAAGTTTACTTATCTTTGATTCTTGATTTTTATCTTAAGTAATAACTAATTTTATATAGGTTTCATTATAGGTTCTATGTGAAGCATAGTTTAGTGTTGTGGCCTAATTCAAGACTATTATTCATAAATATGTTCAGGTACACATTTTCATGTTCAGGAACACATTTTCATTTTATAATAGTACTTTCACTTTTCTTAATTACTAGAATAAAAAGGGGCCAAATTTAATTTATATTATAAAATTTTGGGAAACCTATCAATATTTAAATTACTCTAAGTGACAAAATAATGTGCAAAATCGAGCATTCAGTGATTTGAAACTTATTAAATCTTGAAACCTACTAAATAAGGAAAGTGCAATAGAAAATTATAAATTATAAATAGTTTCATGGGATGAATTAGAAGTTAAAATTGGCATAGTGGTTGGGTCTAGTTTCTATTAAAGGAGATCTACATTTGAAATGATTCCTAGACTATATCACCCTAAGATGGATAAAAAAGGGGGGATTTTGTGTCCTTTATGATGCTAGCCCTATCTAAAAGAAATTAAATAAATGAGATTTTTATGTTTTATTCACATTCATACTTAAGTTGTGTGTTTTATGTGAGAGCTCTTGATCAGCTATTAATACCACTATATGACTATTTTTCCTTCAAAACCCTAGCTCATTGACATATGAAGACCAATTTAAATCAATGAGATAAAATTAGGTCAGTGGTTAAAGTTGGGTGTGACCTAAATAATCCATGTGTTGAGCATTTTCTACATACCAATACTCTAAAGAGGGATCAAACTTCATTTAGTTATCCCATGCTATGGTGGTGTGTGAATAATTAGTGAAATGTGTTAGATGTTGGTGAAATGCCAGTGTAATTAAGTTCCTTAACTATGACTTATGACCTTAGATATGTATTCAAACTTTAGATCTAGGATACTAAGGTTGTATAGACACCCATTTTAGTAAAATTACACATATTACTAGTCTTATTATGGGTATATACCTCTTTACTAATAATTAGACATCTAGTGACATGGTCTCTCAGGGACTTCTTTAGTTCCATATTATTTCACTTGATCTACCTACCCTTTGGGCATGTGTGCTATGTTTTTTTATCCTCGTCCATTATATACTAGAGACCCTTGTGATTAATTTTTGAATGTTGGTATCCCTTGGACACTTGCATCTATCTTAGACACTAATATTTATATTAGTGTTTAGGATCGATGTAACTATCCAGTCTCATATTTTTATCTTTTGATGTATCTTCCACATTATTGCCATTTTATCAGCCCTCTTTGCCTATCACATGCTTAGTTTTCCATGCAAAATTAGGTTCTAATTAAAATTTAACAGGTTCATATATATGCAAAGGCCATGGTATAATTAATAGAACCTTCTAATCTGATAAGGCAAATTGTAATAAGAAAGTATTATCTATTTTACTATCAAATTGTACTAACACACTATTTTAAATATATGAAGAATTCAAAATGTCAAATATACTACTACATTACTTGCACCAAGGGTTACTAGGAAAAAAAGCATATCAACATATTATTACAATTCCACATGCATGCATAGGATGGAGAACTACATGCAAGGTTGAGGACCTCTTAGGAGTATTGGATATGTAGGGAGCACTTAGTAATAGTAGGGTTGTTAGGGATAGCTTAACTCACATTACTAACCCCTTTTTATAGGTTGTAAGAGGTACAATGCAAAATAATTAGGGTTTAATTATTATTTATATCTAACACACAAATGAACATAATTTAAGACATAAAATGATTATAAAATGTGTAATACATATATAATCCAAATTTGAGGTCACTCTTGTGTATATCTCTCACTAGACACTAACATCAGATACAAACACAAACATTGGTATTATTGTCATATATCAACATAATTGTCTAAAGGTTAAAATTAGTAAAACACAGAATGAACAAAATCTAGATCTTCAACACATCCCTGTGATGACCCCTAACCATTGCCATAATGTAGAATAGAACATCAAATAAAATACACTCTCTTTATCCCTTAGTTACTTTGAACTTTATTTATTTCATATGCTAGATTAGGTAAATTTATATTATTTATTATATTTTAATGTAAATTTGAATATTTTCATTCCTTTAAAATGACTTTTTTTGTTAGTGTGTTATCCTGTAGAACTCCTAAATCACATAAAACATTTGGTGAACCTGGCCTCTATTTATTAAACCAAAACCCTAATTTGTATATTAGGGTTTTTACCTTCACTCAAATTTCATTTCAACTTTCTGTATTTTATTTTTCATATCTAACTTATGCTTATTTAGGCCTAGTTTATGAATGTTAAATATTCTTATTACTTTGGCTCTCTTATATGTGCTTTACAAAATTTTCTTAAAATCTCACCTCTTTATGGATTCCCTAATTTATGGCCATCCAAATTACCCTCAATAAAAAAATCCTCATCCTTTTGATCCTATTTTTAATGTACCTAATGATCTTGTATTTCATATAAGGATCTTATAGAACATAAAAAATGGGATAAAACCCTTGCCTTTCTTTAGAATTATGAAAATGAAAGAAGAAATGATGCAAATGCAAATCTTCATGACCAAGATAGTGATAATGATATTTCTTCTTATGGATATGGATATAATGATATTCCTCTTAGTTATGTTCAAACTAATTCTCCTAATCCTTTGCTTTACAATGATAAGGAGTCTCAATAACCAGAAAGCATTCGAAATGACATTATTCCTAATGTTGAAAATCTAATTATTGCATCTACACCTTCTTTGGTTATCTTTACAACTAAATGTGAGCTTCCCCCTTCTAATGTTGACAAATTCAAGTAGTTTTAATGTTACTCCAATGTATTGCATAGTGAAAATATTGATGAAGTCAAGTGTGTGGCTTCACCTCCAAATAATACTACTGTTGAAAATCTCATGTCTTTTTTACATGAATCAAACACACCTGGTCCATGTTATTCTTCTCATCAACTCTGTAATAATAAAAATACATGTCTTATATCTCATCCTTTCTTGCTTGAATTAAAAAACAAGAGTTCAAATGAACATCTTAAGGAAACACTTACAAAACTTGCATTTTTTGGGGACACACAAAAATTTCAAACTCCACTTGATGTATCTTGTTTAAAGTCTAAATCATATAAATCAAAGAAACTCAAAAGTGTTATTCTATTTTATCTTCATTTTTTGAGTATAAATGAAAGTGACAGTTGAACCCCTCCCCCCCCCCATCATGAGGTAAAAAATGTTCCTTTTCCTCCCTCTTTTGCATTTTTACCTAAATAAGAGTAAATGTTTACAAGTGAAATTATTTCACCAATTCCTATTGAAAGTAACCAAATTCTAAGTGAAATTACATCTTTTAATGGTAATGGTATTAGCCTTCAGGATATACAAGATTAAATACTTACCTATTAAACCATGAGTACTCTTTACCAAATATTTTAAACCCATGTGATTATTCTTATTTTGAGAGTGATATAAATCCTATGGACAAGGAATACGTAGAGGGGAGGTTAGTATTATGTTAGTACAATAAATAAAACTCAAATAAACACACTAAAATCCTAACACCTCTATCCTAGACACTAGATTGAGCATAACTAACAAGAAATAATATGAAAACACAATTAAAACATAAAATAATACACTCTTTTACCTTCCTTGGAGCTCTAAATGGCTTTTAGAAATGGCTTTCTTGGCTTGTACATCAATAAATCCTCATCAATGGAGTATTATTGGCTTCACTTTTCCTTAGTACCTTGGTTGTGATTACTTGGCTTAATATTTGGGCATGGTAACATTACTTTCATGAGGATTAGGGAGTAAATCATGTATAATAACTCTACAATATCCAAGCTTAGAAATAAAATGGGTATGGACTTATATTAATATCCTAAAAATTAACTCTCACCCAAGGTGAGTTAAGGTTGAGTTTAACCATGGAATGGGTTCAAACTAACCCTAGGTGGGTTGAGACTAACTCTAGTTGAGTTAAAATTTATCATGTTATGATTTTCAATTATTAGGTATGGTTCTCAAATTAGATATTTTGGGATATTTTTGAAAAGCTTGATAACTCATAAAGGCAATGATGAAAAGGCTTGATATTTTTATTTTTAGAGTTTCCATTTTTAGATATTCATTAATTATAAATAAGTAATTTAAATAAGCATTTAATTTTTTTAATTAAATGATTTATTTTGATTAGTATTTTTGCTCTTTCAAGATTCGATCAACTACCCTGCTTAATGGGTCCATAGGCTAAATTGACAGTTGTTATGTCGTAAGGTGATTGGGGATGAATTCATGAGAGGTTATTGTTTCATACATGATAGTATCAAAATAGGGATACCTCAACATGATTCTAATCATTTCTAAATGATGCACAAAAAAAATTGAGATATTGGATGTTTCTTAGGGTTAATTTGTAATGGTTGGTAGGAATCATTATGAAGTCTGGTCAAAATCCAGTTGTGGATAGAATTAGGTGCCCATAGTTTGACCCTATTTGGGAGGGAATTGAAAGCTATAATAATAGTAATATCTTCTCAAATAATTAAAATTTCATGTATTCATAATTCCATGATAGTGATGGATAAGCTCTGGATGCCCCCTTCAAGGAATGGTTGAAAAAGATGGCTGGTGATTAATCCCTTGAAAGAAGGAAAATGATGGGACCAAAAGGTAAATTGGGTGGAAAATACTAATTTACCCATAGGTAGTTATAATTAATGAAATAATGAGCTACAATAGTGGGGAAGATAAATAGCATGATTTACCCAAAGGTGGTTATAATCATCATCATAAAAGATAATGATTTTACCAAAGTTAGTTATAATCATTAACTAAGGGATAAAGGTAATAAGAGAATTATTTTCCCAAAGGAGTTCATTCTCATTAAAATTTAAAATAATTATTTGCCCACATGCAGTTATAATCATTGGTAGGATGAAAACATGCCCTTGTTGGATGGATAGAGATAATGGTTTGCCCAAAGGTGGTTATAAGCATTATCACAATAAAAACATGCCCCAATTGGGAATAAAAAAGATAATTATTTTCCCAAAGGTGGTTATAATCATTAACCTCTAGATATATTTAAACACAATTATTTTCCCATAGGTAGTCATAACCATTAGCTTTGTGGGTGGGATGATACACAATGATTTGCCCAAAGGTAGTTAGAATCATTGGAAAAATTATGAGAGTAATATGGAAAATTAGAATAGGGGGATTATGTTTTTAATCCATACTCATAGAGTAAGAGTAAGTTGGTATAAAAGAGAAAGATAAATTTGGGTGATGTTCTAGTATGGAGATGCATGTCCTAACTAGAAAGGAATAAAATTATTTAATGATTTAATTACTCTATATGTGGGGAATGATTTGGGTAGATTAATATTTTTTTAGGTGCCAAGTAGAAGTACCATGACCACATTTATTTTAAGATTTATTGAACTTATTTTTTATTATAACATGTGATGGTATGCATCATGGTATAAGACACCATGATAACCACTAAAATATGCATAAGGACTAACACGTAATCCAATAAATAATTAAAAATAATTCACCAATGATAGAAACCATGATGATAATGTTGACATATTAATATGGATTTACTTAAGTATAATGCACAAGGAATCACCCAATGAATGCAAATATACTAAGTTAAGGCACAACAAAAAAGAAAATAAATAGGCAAACAAGAAAATAAATAGGAAGGCAAAATACCAACAAACACAAAAAAATAGTAATAAATAAGAAATGAACAAAACAAACAAAGATGAAACCAAATCAAACAATGGTTAATCATAATGTTAGCATAAATATAAGATAAAAACAAGACAACAAAAATTTTCTTAAGGCTATAATTGACAATAAAACAAATAAATGAAATGGGGGAAGAAAATAAAAGGAAGGGATAGCTGAGCTAACTCTAAATGCACTAGGAAAGTGGATGCTACCTACATAGTTTCATGGATGCAAGATCCAACATAAACTTCAAGCCAAATGTAGTTCTCCCAAGAGATGGGATAGAATAAAATTGATGATCAAGAAAACATGATTATGTTGTATAGGAATATGGGAATGATCTCACAAAATGGTGAGAGCATGAGATGAAGCCTAGTGGTCATTAATGTATCAAAGCGTAATACACATTTAACAATATGAAAACTCACAAAATGGTAAGAGTGAAAAGATTAGGGGCCAACAAGGATGGGGAAATTAAAGTACAAAGGTTTTTTATAAATTAGCTAGGGTTCCCATAATCCTAAAGGCAAATAAGTGGTAGAATTGGTGATTTTTAAGATTTCCTAGATCTTTTTTAAATGTTTTTGGAATTTTCAAAGTATCTCAACTTGATTTAGAATGACGATATACTAAATGGTCCAGCTCACAAAATGGAAAAAGTATTCAAACTTAAATTAATTATAAAATGGTGAGAACATGGAAAAGGGTGACTAAGTTGATCTCAACATGAATCAAGTGTTGCTTACATAATCCCATGAAGACCTCAAGTTGCTATAGTTATGCCTTATAATAGATAAATTTGACTAGGTAGGAATAAGTAATCAAATTAGGTAAATGGCATAATATGGCATAGGAATGACAAGGTGGGACTTCAAGGCATGATAAAGATGTTGTTCCTAATTTTCCCATAAGCATTTAATTAGGAAACAATGGCATAGGTCAATGATACTAATTTTCCCAAAGGTGATTATAGTTAGTAACATAGAGTGAAACACTAATTTTCCCATAGATGGTTATAATCAAGAACACTTGGAATGAAATAAAACAAGAAATAAAGGATGAAACTACCAAACCACTCTTATACGAGTCCAAAATATGGCATTTATCTAGAATACTAAATCAACTATTGAAATTTGATCTTAATCCCTTCATTAAAGGTAGCCAAACCAATGAAATGGAACCAAGGTCAAAGGGGTTAAATAGGGAGGGTAAAAAAAACTTTAGTTGATAAGGAAGGCATTGTAGAATGGTATAGGGTATTATACAAAGAATATCATAATATGTTACAATATAAATGTGCCTCATAAACAACACTTCAAGTCTCTCAAGAGAAATAACACTTGAGGTGTATAATGTTCATTAGCTCATTAATTTCATCTCCATCTGGTGTAGTGATCTTGTATGCTCTAGATCCATAATTTGAAATAATGATATATGTACCTATCTAATTAGGTTTAAACTTGCCCTTATTATTCTTCTCATCCATGGTAGTATTTTGGTTTTCTTTGAGCACAAGGTTACCAAGCTTGAACTCTCTATGTTTGACCCACAAGTTATAGTGCCTACAGAGTCTATTCTGGTATGCTTAAAGCTTGTTGATAGTGGTTATGAATATTTCATCACATAAATATAGCTCTTGTAGGTGATCTACTTGATAATCTTTATCATTCAAGACATATTTCAATAAGATGTGTAGAGAAGGTAATTCAACCTCAATGGGAAGAATGGACTTAATGACATAAACTAGGGACTATGGAGTGGCTCCTATTGGGGTACGGTAATTATTGTAGTATGCCTAGAGGGCACAAAATATTTGGAGGTGTAAATCATGGCCAACATCATTGAAAATATTTTTAATTATTTTGACAATGGTTTTATTGGATGCTTCTGCTTGGCCATTACCTTATGGGTAATATGCGATAATAAAAATTTGAGTAATGTTGTACTCAGAACAAATCCTTTGGACATCCTTGTTCTTAAATGACCCTAAATTATCATAGATAATGTTGGATGGGATACCATAATGGAAAATGAGATGATTAAATATGAACTTGGAAATTTGTTTGCTAGTCACATAAGTGAGAGGTATAGCTTTAACCCACTTAGTGAAATATTTGGTAATGGTAAGGAAGTGTTTACGGCTATGAGATGAGGTTGGGTTAATCTTCCCAATGAGATCAAGTCCCCATGTTATAAATGGCTATGGTGTGATCATTAGTTTTAGTTTTTTGGTTGAGGCATGAATCAAATTGTTATGCCTTTGACATTTGTCACACCTCTTGATGTAAGTAGCTACATCTGCATCCATAGTTGGATAATAGTACTTAGTACATAAGCAATTTTTGGATAGGATGGCCCTAATTGTGTGGGCTCCATATACTCATTCATGAACTTATCATAACTCTAATGTTACTTATACTAGATTTAAATAATAAAATAGAGTTCCATCAAAAATACAATGGTAAAGGGTTGGTCTAAGTAAGGTACAACATACGGCTTAGTGGGTAAATGGGTTTTTCTATTTTTGTGCTAGGTCAAGTGACATAATATGGTTATGAAGATAGGTAAAGAGGTTTAAATATCATATAGAGTTAGGACCAAAAATATCATATATCATTACGATGATTGAAGGTTCTTGAGTTGGTCCTAGAATATTTTCAATGAGGAATTGATATTATTTTACCTTATCAAAATGATGGATCCAAGAGCCAATGGTTTCCATGGCATATTTTATTTTTTTACTTCACCTTGGTATATGTTCAAACTATATATTGGTGATCTATTATTTGAAAGTGTCAACCATGGCCTTGTATGATACCATTTTTTCATCTTTGGTCTGAATGTGGTTTGTAACTTGATTGATGATTAACTAAGAACCACCATAAAATTTGATATTTTTAATATTACATTATACTACCTAATAAAGCCTTGTGATGAGGGATTCATATTCAACCATGTTATTAGTGTAAGGAAATCTAATAAAAAATGATTTAGGGATAAAATCCCCCTAGGGTGTAATAAATAATAGGTCTACCTCTAATCCATGTGATGTGAATGATCCATAAAAATATAAATTCTAGTGTTGTTACTCAATATTTTTTTCAATGATGGTTATAATTGACTCATCTAGGAACTATAAAGTAAGGGGTTTGGTATCTGCAAGGGGAGATTCATCCAGTTGATCTATGAACACTTGTCCCTTTGTAGCCTTTTTTTTTGACATATTCTATCTTAAACTCACTCAAAAACATGATCTATTTATCCATGTGGGATTTTAAATTTATCTTGGATAGTAAATACTTGAGTGGATATACTTTGTAAATTACCATGGTCTTGTTGTTTAGCATGTAATGTCATAGTTTATAGACTGTGAAGACCATAACTAAACAAGATTTTCTAATAGGTGTATAGTTGTGTTCATTAACATATAATTTACAATTTAGATACTACATGGCATATTATTTTCCATTGTCATCATGTTGAGCTAGAAGTGCCCTTAGGGCTTTTTCTATGTCTGATAGGTAAAGTAGGAATGACTCTTCTAACATTGGTAGTAATAAAATAGGTAGATTGGTAAGATATTATTTTAGGTGTTGGAAAGCCTTATATAATTCTTCATCCCAATTAAATTTAACAATATTTTTAATAGGTCTATAAATGGATGGAATTTATCAAATAACTAATAAATTAAGCATCTGATGGACTAGATCTTGCCCTATAAATTATAGAGCTACTTCTAATTAGAAGGTGGTGGTATTTCAGTAATGGCTTGTACATTGGTAGGATCAACTTCAATGCCTCCATGAGAGATGATGAATCCTAATAAAATGTTTGAAGTAAATCCAAAAACAAACTTCTTAGGATTGAGTCAAACCATGTATTAACAAAGCCTCTCAAATATTTTTAGTAGTGTGGCTAGATGATCAACCTTGGTCTTTGATTTACCCAATATGTTGTTGACATAGTCTTCAACAATGTCATGCATTATATCATGAAATATAATGGTCATATCTCTTTGGTATGTGGCCCTAACATTTTTGAGACCAAATGGCATAACTTGATAACAAAACATTCCCCATGGAGTGGTGAGTGATGTTTTATGTTGATCTTCTAGTGCAATTTGGATCTAGTTGTATCCTAAGAATCCATCCATTAGTGAAATCATTTTATACCCCACTATGGAGTCAATAATCATGTCAACGTTTGGTAGAGGAAATTCATTCTTGGGATATTCCTTGTTTATATCTCAAAAATCAATGTAGATTTTGATTCCTTATATCTTCTTACTGATAGGCACAACATTCAAGATCCACTCTAAATAGTTGATCGATCAAATACATCTCTCTTCTAAGAGTTTTTCTAAATCTTTCTTTACTAATAAAAAAATGTGAGGATGCATTTTTCATAATTTTTTCTCTAAAGTTTTGGCATCAATATGTATAAAAAGGTGGTGTACAACCAAGGTGGGGTCTAAACCTGGTATGTTTGAATAGGTTGAGGTAGAAATATCAATAAATTCCTTCAAAATGGTTATAAAGACTTCACATTCCTCATTAAGGGATGCACCTAATTTGATCCATTTTTGGTCATCTGGGGTCATAATATTGAATTTTGTAGTGTCTTCTATAAGGATATTTGATCCATCTTCTAGAATGGTTGGTAACGATTTCAATTGGCCTATAACTACAAAGTCCTCTATTTGGACTGGTTTGTCAAGTTCTCCTAAGCAAGATGAATCTGAATCTCCCAATTGAAAGAATGGCCATGTTACAAAAACTATTTGAAACTCTTGGATGATTTTGTCAAGGCATGTTTTTCTTCAAAACTAAACTCAAACCCAAAATAAAGTTCATCATTAGTGATCTCCTATACTTTATTAAGGGAAAGGTCCCATCTAATAACACCAGAAACATGTTTTCATCAAAATACTAGCCTTTATCTTTCCTTTTGCCTTGGTATAAAAGTGCCTCAAAGAGGTTTTTACTTTGGGATCTCAATTTATTTATTTATTTATTTATTTGTGGCTAAGGGTATTCACCCATTCTCAAAATAGGTTTCAGGATCCAATTTTATTGAGGACCCTTATTTATGGTCTCCCTAACGAACATTGTCTCTTAGGCCTAGAAAATTGCAAAAGGCCTCATCATTCTCAAACTTATCTATAAGCACTATGGATTCTTGATGGTCTTAGGCTATAAGTCAAGGGTAATAAAAAGGAAGTCAATTATTACAAATAACTAGGGTAAGGGTACAAATAGCATGAGTATTAAATATATTGGTATGGGCAAGGTCTCCATAAATTCTATGATCAAACTCTACTTCACTATCGACATCATCATCACTAGTCATTAGCATTGGAACATGAATAAGATATGTGGGGTCACCCCTAAGTAGTTAAAATTTGAGACCATAGGTTCCCTTATACCTATTTATAGACATTGGCTCAAGTTTTCCCTGTTGATTTATCCTAAAGCCTCCTCCTTCATGGGATTGATTCTCCATGACCCTATTAAGAATGGGGTATTTGGTATTTTTTTAATAATTGACCAACTTGTCATTATATAACTAGGTTTTATTATTACCAAGTGGGTCCTCTTATTATCCAATAATGGTGTGAAAATAATAGGATGTGAACTATGAAGTTTATCTTTTCCCTTTCATTGTCATTCCATGTAAGGTGGCTTGGCTATAGGTCTTTTATAGGACTTGGGATTCTATGGAAGCTTGACAATGTCAAATGTGTCATGATTAAAATAGTCTTTTGGGTCATTGGTTGAGATAGTAAAATGATTAAGCAATTCAAAAGGTGACATATGAGAAGATGAATCTAGACTATTTGGGTTTATGCAATTATCTCTGGCACATTAACAAGTATTTATTTTCCTTTGTCTTTTTTGGGAATAAGATCTAGGCCAAAATGGTAGTTATATATTTAGTACTCAACTTCTAAATGTTTTCAATGTTCATAAGGTTACAAATCTCCATTTATGGTGAATTATATGCCTAAATATGAGAACTTGAGACACTAGTGCAATGTTAATGGGATTGTAGGAATTTCATGATTCCAAGGTCTACGTAAGAGTAAATTATATGACAAATCTAGGTCTAACATATGGTATAGTGTATTATGGGTCAAGGTCCCAATGATAATTAGCATGATTATGGTGCCTTATGATTCTCTCTCTTCATTATCGTAGGCCTTAATAGTGATCATTTCCAGTTGGAGATCAATTATTATGTATCTGAGATGCTTGATGAGCTTCAAAAACATAATATTTAGGCCTGATCCATTTTCTAAGAGGACACATTTCACTTTGTGTTGTGTTATGACAACATCAATGTATAATGTACTTTTATAGAGAGGGCCAACAGATGATATATCACTTTGGTCAAAGGTTAATTGTTTACATGGGACTAGATGTCTAACCAAAGCTTAGAATTTATCTAGGTTTGTCATTTGGAACTTGGGATTAGACTAGGAACTCTATTAAAATGTTTTTTGTGGATGGTAGATGTATGCAACAAATCCAAAATGAAAATTTGTGTAGACATCTTTTGAAGTTATTCCACAATGTTGAACATATTTTCCTTCATAGTGGTAAATGGCTTTTTCCTAGCTAGAATGGTGGTTTGGATGGGTTTTGTGGTTGATGGTTTTGGGCTAGGGATGGTAATATTTGATCATTGATTTTTGATTGCATAATAGGGATTAGATATAAGACCATTATTTCTATAAAATGATGGTAGAGGGGGGTCAGATAGAATAAGTCTCAATTGTTGGTTCACTTATTTATAGTCATAGGGTGATGATAAGTTATCAATTTAAGGTCCCAAAATAGTAGTCCTTAGTTATTGGTACACCTATTTTTAATCTCAGGTTAAGAAAGGATTACTAGCATAAATTGGTTGATTGGAATTGGTTAGCAACAATCCTATTATGTTAGCACTTGGTCGTGGATTAATGGTGATGGTAGAAATAATACCTCCCATAATATGACTTATAACTTTTTTGTAGTCATGTGCAATTGCATGGTAAGTCTATTGGTTATTGGAATAAGTTTTGCCTTGGTTCTTTCCATTCACATAACATTGTTATTGTTACTACTAGTAATGATGTTATTGTCATGGTTGTTGATATTGTTTTTGATCTTATTCTAGCCTTTGTTATTGTTGTTATTAGTTATTATTGTTATGTTATAGAAAAGGGTTTTGATAGATTATTAGGTTTTGATTGGATGTAAATTCTCTATTATCCAATGTGATCTCCTCATTTTACAACATATTTTCAATGAGATATTTTATTTGCACACAGTGACATAGATTATGCCCATGAACCCAATGGTATCTATAGAACTCATTCTCTCTATACTAGTCTGGATATGGAATGCCCTTAAGATAGTGCTTTGATATTGACCAACTAATCTTATTAGTAGTTATTAAATTTAAAAAAATAGCTTTAATGGGTTTTATAAGGTCACTAAAGACTCAAAAAGTAGGCACATCTCTCTTTGGAGGAGGGGTTTACAAAGGCAATGGTTATTATGTTTATTGAGCTGGTCTAGATTATTGTAAAGGCTATGCTTGCTAAATGGGTTGCTAATGAGAAGTAATTTTCATTTATGGCATTAGTTGAATAGATGATGGTCGCATCATTTTGACATGATACAACTCAGTTGCTCCATTTCCAAAAACATTCTTATTGCAATGAATTGTTTGGATTTTTCATAATTAATGGCCTAGGTTGGTGTTGATGCTTATGTAAACACCTAAATCTAGCCACCGATAACCTCCAACCAATCTTTTGACTAATTTACACCAAAGTACATAATTTGGCCTAAAAAAACTAAAGCACATTAAAAGCTTTGAACCTTATATATTCAAGTGCCAATTTTGGCTAGGGTATCCCTAAATGGGGCAATGAAATTTATGGGCTAGCTAACTTTGATCAAAACATTTTGAGTCAAAATGCTAATTTTGCCCCTAGGTACTTTGGATTACTCTTTTTTGTCAAATATATCACATGATACATGTGACTTTGTTATTTTGTGTTGGCAACATCCTAAATGGGATAATAGATCCAATGCATCTGACATCAACTTCCAATTCTAATCCAGTCAAATTTTGGGCCAATAACAAGCTATTTTGATCAATTTGAGTAATTTTTGCATAAAGTGCTTAATAATGCTTAGAAATAATTAATATAAGTTAAGGCCTTAAGTTAATTTTTTATGAAACTTGTTGAAAACTTGTTTTTAGAAATGAATATTGAATATTTGCATCATCAGGTGACCTCATTTCTTGGGAAGACATCCCTAGGCCATAAATGCCACAAATATCTGAATCAAGTCACCCCATATCTCATCAAAGCTCTTCCATGAATATTTAATGCCCCTCTATCCCAAATATTTATGATCCTATTTATGCATTTTAATTACATAATTAGATTAATCATTGGCCACACATCTCAATCTTGAGATGGATGATTCAGGTTGATTCTAGCCATTTTCTAAAATCTATAAATAAGAGTCCTTGCCACATGAATTTTAATCTTTAATAATCCAAAGTTATCATGCCCAAATGTATTTGAAAGCTTCATATAATTATTTTTATAATGCAAAAATATTGGGCCAATCCAAGCCAAATCCACACAAGCTACCAAGGAGAGATGGAGGTAGCCAAGCTTCCATTGATGCAAACTTCATGAGCAAAAACCAAGAAAGCCACTACAACAAGCATTTTGGAACATCCAAGGAAGGTGAATGGAAGGTTTCTCTTTCATCTTTAGTTGTGTTTTTCCACCTTTACTTTGTTAACTAAGCTTCTCCTTTAAGATAGGCTTAGGGTGTTAGTTTAGTGTGTTTTTGATTGATTTGTCTTATTCACTAACACAATACTAATCTCTCCCTATTATAATCATATGTTCACAAATGGTACACTTGGTGGGTCCTTTATCCACAAATTTGGTTACAAAGCCTCTCCAAGCAACCTACTAATCCTTTTCGTGTAGGATCTTAGAGTGGGAGGTTCACAAGATTGAAATTTTTAAGTTAAATTTCTCTTTTTCCAACTTCATTTTTTTTCTTAGAACCTTGGTTTTTTCTCTTTGGAATTATATCATTCTTACATAGTTGTGATTTTTTGTGAACAAAATCACCATTCACTAAATAATGATTTTATGGACTTTAGCTATGATATCATCATCTATAATAGTGATATCATCATCTATAGTAGTGATATCATCATTTGGTACAGTGATATCATTCTTATAGGTAGTGATTTCATCATTTTAAGAGGCAATTTCATTTCTCTGGTATTGATTTCATAAAACTATGATATCATCATTATGTGTAGTGATTTCATAGTAGATCACATTTTATGTGTTTTTCTATCTATTAAAGAGTGATTTTGTCTTGAGCAGTGATATTATCATCCAGAGAAGTGATATCATCCTTCTAGGTAGTGATATCACTCTTTTGGGTAGCAATATCGCTCTTTTAGATAGCAATTTCATAATTTTGGTTAGTGATATTGCATTTTTTTGTATTTTTTAATTTGATAGTGGTGATTTTATAAGAAACAGTGATATTGATTGGGTAATTTTGATTTTGTAATAAATACCTCAAATTTCAAATTTTTTCCTTCCATTTGCAAATTAACTTCAAAGCTAAAGGATACTCTAACATTTTTATTGTAGGATCAAGCTTGGAATTCGATAAAAACATGTTTTAGACCATATTTTGCATACTTTTAAAATGAACTAGGAACTTTGTTTTAGTGATTAATTGAACATTTAGGTGCTTAAGATGAATGTTTTCTAGTTAGACTTTCAAAGTTATAACTTAAGACCAAGGGGTCAAAATAACACCACCTCATCTTTCATTTGAGGCGTAAAATTGAACACACTTGTTAAGTTTTGTTTTCAATGGTTGTTTAGTTATAACTTGATTGGAAAAAATAAGTTTTACACATGTATGCTCTTTTATTTATCCCCTTTAGGGAACCTTTGGAATCAAAAGTGCCATCCTTGTTACAAACATGCCTAGTTTAAGTCATAGAAAGAATGTCATCTAAAGCACTCTCCAAAAACTCATCATAGTTTGGGTGATCTTGAAAATGACCCTAAAGTCTTTCTCTTATGTCTTTTATTTCATTACATCTTGGATTGTGAGGGGGACTTCATCACCTCCCACAAGTTCTTTAGGGAAGCTTTGCATCGAGGTTTCATCTCTCGACACTAACTTTAACCACTCCCACTAGGATTGAAGGTTTGAGTGGTTAAACCACCTTCTAGTGATTGAATTTCACATGAGATGTATCTACACTTTAGACATTGCACTACACTAAGTGAACAATAGGTTTTTAGTGGTTATAAAAAAGAATAGACCTTTTTGCAATAAGCCAAGTGTCACAAACAACCAATTATATATTTTTTTTGCATCATAATGTGAAAGTCATTATGTAATTGATTCCCTTAGAAACATTTGAAACCTTGTAAATCTTAGACAAACCCCCACTTTCCATAGAAGTGTTGTTGGTGCAAGGTACACCTCAAGGTCCATGTCACAATACTATCATTTGAGAGAAGCGGGGTGTAAAAACCCTACTATATAATGCACATTTTACTTTTTGGATGAACGTTGAAAGCCTCTCAAATGATGCATATTTATGGATTACAACAATACCAAGAAACCTATCTTAGTACTTAGAGAAATTAATTAGTTGGTTTTGTTTTAGTTTTAAGTCCTATTTTGGGTCAAAACTTGGTGCTAATAAATGATACAAACCAAACATATGGTCCCCAATTTTGTTTGAACAAGAGGCATTGTGTTGCCCACATAAATTTTCATTTTGCCTTGTTCAAAATCATTATAAAATTTTGGAGTCATATCATCAACTTTGGTGTAGTTATGTTGCCCATTTGAGTCTAGACATTTTGCCTAAATTGTTTAAAGTCCTTCATTGTTGATTCACATTTGAAAGTGTAATTTTATAAGTTCTAAGGGTTTGTGTGTCAAATTGGGTTCACCATTTACACACTAAACTTGTTTTAACTTGGGTTTAATTTCTCATTTGTATTGAAGTCCATTTTATAGACTCATAATCATGCTTATCATTATTATTACACTTAAGTCATTTTATGCGAAACACTTGCACTTTGAGTCTATGTACCAAGTATTTTGTGTTACTATCCTATTTCCATCTTATCTTGAGACCATTTGGGTGCATCATTTAGATATTTTTGTCAAACTTTGAGAGTATGTACACTATTCATAAAGGGTAGTGTTATACTGCCAAATTTGTGAGAAACCACCTTTGCCTTAGAGTGTTTTTGAAACAAACATTTTGTCATGTCTTTTGATTAATCCAGCATAGTTACACTACTCAAAACATTTCAAACATTGTTTCATAGACCCTCTTGCATAGGGTTCGAGGTTGTGCACATTTTTCAAGCCAATTTGAGTATACCTTTTGAGAATCTTTGTCTAGCATGGGTACGCTATTCACCTTTGTCTAGCCTATTCATCAGAAGAGCCTAGTTTTATGCCAATATTTGTAAGAAAATAAGCTACTTCAAACAATCTTTTCTTTCATATTTCATACCTAGTTGATAAAATTTATATTCAATAGTCAAATTCCTCATTTTTGTTAGAAGTGTTTCAAATCTATTAGATTAAAAACTCCTCTCTATGTTAAAGTCTAGATTTTGACATCTTTTGGCCAAGAGTCCTATCACATGCCTTGTTTGAGCTTAGATTTTGACACCATATTTGGCCAAAATACCTAGTAACTTTTTTGTTTCTTAGAATATGCTGATTTGAAACACTTCAACCTTAGATCTTGGCATTTTGATTTTTAGTCTATTTACTTGATCATCTTTGTGAAAATGTGAAGCATTAGATACTTAATTCTAGCTTATTTTATCACAAATCTTTTCATAATCCTTTTTGGATATACATATCCATTTCTTTTGAAAAATATAAACCAAGTCTGAACAACCTTTTTAGACATTACCTTTTTAGATTTTATATAGCTCTTTGACCATTTATAGCAAAACATTTACTATAGATCCAAACATGTTTTCATATACTCGTAGTGGAGTCATGTACAATATGGGGGTTATTAATGTGGTTGTGCAAAAAGAGATGGTGCAAGACCCTTACATAGATAATTTTATTTATGATATGGATCCATATCCATCTCAAAACACTCAAATAGGGGCACAAAGCCTAGATCTATTGGCTCATTACTTGATAAATACACTGCCACATTCTGAGCAAGATCAAGAACAAACTGAACAATACCTAGCTATAGTACCCACTATTGGAGAACCATTTCCTCAAAAACAATACCCTATTAATGCACCTTCCACATATGATCCTTATTTATTTGAATGGCATCTATTGGAAAAAAAAATACAATATTTTGGTTAGAGCTATAGAAGTAAGGGCTAAGTTTTTGGTAGACTTTCCCTATGAAAATTTACTAAGCCTAATAAGAAGGCCACACAATATTATTTATAGTCAATAGGCTTATTCTAGTAACCCTATGGATCTTGCTCTAATGGTATGTCAATACTCTTGTGTAAATTATAAAAGAAAGGACCTCATGGAGGATCACTTCAATCAAATGCAAATGATGTACCAAACCTACTTAAACCTAGCACATAACTTTAATTAGATGACCATGGTAAATAAACCTCTTATTGACTTAGTACCTTCAACAAGATTTTTAATAGAGTTGATTGGTTAAGAAAATTAGGGTGTAGATCTATTCAATCAAAAAATGCCTTAGGGGATAAATTGTTTCATAGACCAAACATCAAGGAAGTGTCTTCTACTTCTACACAACATAATGAGAAAAATATAGTGGACAATAAACAAGCCACAATTAATCCAAATCCAAGTGATACTAATGCACAATAACTGTTCAATAATATGTGCCTTTAGTTAATACCATGAGTTGATCTATCAACCTAGGAATAGGAGATTTTACACCCCAACCTTCACCACCTACTTCCTATCCTCAACTAGCTATTTTTTCAAAAATGCAACCAGTAAGATCAAGTAGTCAACCAATAACCAGTGCAATGCCTCAATAAAATAATGTGACAATTCCTATTCCTCCTCAATAGGTGGTGAGTAGCATTCCAAAATAATAGGCACAAATAAATGTACCAATGCATTAGAGGCCAAACATATTACCACCTCAACAAGGGGCAACTCATGTTACACCTCATCAGGTAGTAGCAAACATACCTCTTTAGTTGTAAGCTAGTTTGCCAATTCAAAACCAATCAATGTCTAACCAAAAATGTATAAATATTGGTCAACAATAGATGATTAATACCCAACATGCATCTACTTCCCAATAGGTATTTTTGCAACAAGTAAGTTCTAATGTTTTTGAAGTACCTATGAGGCAACAATTGCCTTTTGTTCAAAATGTGTCACTCATTTAGAGGTAGGGTCTTGGTTCATAAGTTCCCACTCAACAACAAGGTTTGAATAGTCAACAATAGATTCATATTCAAATGCAATAGGCATAATATGGTTATATCCCTCCATCCCAACCATAAAATCCTCCTAAGTCAAACCTTCATATCCAACCCATACCAAAATTTTGCACAACCAAACATGTAATTTCAAGTACATCTTAATACACATATGTGTATTCTTGGTCTATTTACCAACCAATACATCATACCCTAGTCTAAGTACTCCACTTATGACCACTCAACCATCTACCCAGGCTAATATTCCCACAATTTTCCTAGAGCAAGAGTTATAATAGATGAAGGATGCAATTACTACTATCCAAGAAGAGACACAAATTAAAAAGTTTAAATTAGACAATGTGTGTTCCTATCCTTTCAATATGGAATACTTATGGATTCCATTTCCTATAAGATATGAGCCACCAATGTTTGATAAATATAAGGGGAAAGGTGACCCTAAAGCCTATTTAACCAAGTTCTTTGTCACTTTCTAACCAATGACATATAGTGATATATACCTATTATTGTTGTTTATGAAAGATAGACTCAATAAACACACCAAGGTCACTAAAGATAAGATGCATAGGTACCATTCTCCTTTGAAGAGGTACTTTTAATGGCAAAGGTTGTTGTATTTTTTGTGTGGGTCTTGGTTGTTATACCTATGGTGTTGGTTGGAGAGATTATTAGGTAGGAGTAAGCTAAAAAGGTGGAGCAGGTTGAGTAGATGATGTTTGCGCTATTTAGACATGCCATGACTTGATTACTCCATTTCCCACAACATTCCCACCATTTGTTATCAATAATGGTCCAACATCTAGTCTTGATTATGCAATCACAACTCAGAGGTTAAGGATTACCATCCCAGGCCCACAGCCATCTACCACTTCACCCATTATCCAAACAACCATTCAGCCTCGAAACAAACCATTCACCATTGACCAAGACAAGAAGTTTGATATTATGGAATAATTATAGAAGACACCAACAGAATTTTCTATTTTAGATTTGTTATTAACATATACAATCCATAATAACATTTTGAATTAGTTCTTAACCCAATCCACTATTTTTAGTGACATATCCCCTAATAAATTTCAAGCTTTGGTTGGACACCTAGCTCCAACCCAACAAGTCACATTCAACCAAAGTGATATGTCTTCCCTTGACCCACTCTATAATAATCCATTATACATAAAATTTTATATAAGTGACATAAAGTGAAACATGTCCTTATAGATAATGGATCAAGCCTCAACATAGTGTCTCTCAAGATCTTTAAGCTTCTTGGGTACAAAATGGTAGATCTCCAAATATAAATGATAACTATCAAAGCCTATGATAATTAGGAGAGAGAATCACAAGGCACCATTAGTCTTCCAGTTATCATTGGGCCTTTAACCCATGATACACTTTTCCATGTGCTTGATCTTGAATTATCATATAATATTCTTCTAAGTAGGCCTTGGTTACATGAGATTTGTGTAGTCCCATCAGCAATACACTAATGTATCAAGTTCTCCCACTCAGGGATGGAAGTAAATATTCTAAGACATTTGAACCCATATGAGCATTTCAAACATCTTGAGACCAAGTTTCAAAGCTATAATTACCAATACATCATGAATCCAAGTTTCAAGTAGGATAAAGGAAAGACCATACTTATTGATTCTCTGTAAGACAATTACATAGATCCTAATACCTCAGATTCCCTTTCCCAAATGCCACCTTTTAAGGCTTCTAATCATTTTACCATTTTAGTTAATGGCCCAGGGGAATATGTGACCCATGATACCTTTCATATTTCTAATCTTCCTGAGAATCCAAATACCTTTTGAAGACCTAAAGTTACCCTACACATGCATTGGCAACAAAAGGGAAAAAATAAGGGACCTATCATGTTTGTACTAACATCTGGCCTAGAACCAAACCCTCTTAAAGGGGATGAATCATGGTTATACAATGACAACTAAGTTGATTGTTATAAAAGTGCAAAGTATCCTATTCCTAATAGGATCACGGAGAATCACAACTATGAATGAAGAGGCCTCAGACTAAATCAATAAGGAACACTGGAGCTAATTTCCATAACCAAGTATAAAAGGCCCTCTAGACTTAGATTTAAACTACCTAGGGGTGACCCTACATATCTTATTTACATTCCATTACTAGTGATTAGTATTGATGAAGTTGATAGTGAAGTAGAGTCTGATTATAGCCTCACTTTTGATGACCTAGTTGAGACTAACCTATTTGATAATAATGCCATTTGTACCCTTACCCCAGTCATTCATCACAACCCATTGCCATTATATTATCCCTAACTGATAGATTAGGACTAACAATAACTCATTATGTCGATTGATGAGTTTTAGAATGATGAGGCATTATGTGACTTTCTAAGCCTTAGAGACAATGTTTCATTGGGAGATCATAAATTAGGGTTCTTAATCACATTAGATCCTCAAGCCTATTTTGGAGGGTGGGTGAATACCCTTAGCCAAAAACAAATAAAAAAACATTGAGGCCCCCAAGTGAAAACCTCTTTGAGGTGATTTCTAACCAGGTAAAAAGTAAAGATAAAGTCCAATCTAGTGGTGAAAACCTTTTTTAGGCACCACTAGATGGGGGTGTTCATTCTTCTTTTAATTTATACCAAGAGACCACCAATAATGAAATTGCCTATGGATCTAAGCTTATTTTTGTGCAAAAATAAGTGTTTATTTGAATTCTTCAAGAATTTTCAACTATTTTTGTCACATGGCCAGATCTCCCCTTGGGAGACTCAGATTCATCATGCCTAGGAGAAGTTGAAGAGCAAGTCCTAATAGAGGACCTTAATATAGTTCAATAGTTCAAGTCTTTGCCTACTATCCTAGAAGATAGCTCAACCCTTCTATTTAAAGATACAACATAGGTAAACATTAGGACTCCATCAAACCCAAAAGGGATAGAATTAGGTGCATCCCTCACTCAAGAGGAATGTGAAGTCTTTATAGCTTTTTTGAGAGAATTTGTAGATATCTTTGAATGGGATTATTCTAACATGTTAGGTTTGGACCCCACCTTGGTTTTACATCAACTTGTGGTAAATCTTGAAGCCAAACCAGTTAATAAAAATTTATGCAATATGCATCCTTGCATTTTTGTATTAGTAAAGGAAGAGTTGGAAAAACTCTTAGAAGTAGGATGTATTTGATCCATTGACTACTCAAAATGGATATCTAATGTTGTACCTATTAGCAAAAAGCCTGAAGGAATCAAAATTTGTACTAATTTTTGAGACATAAATAAAGCTTGCCCAAAATATGACTTTCTATTACCTAATATTGACATGATCATCAAATCCATAGTGGGTTATGAAATGCTTTTCACTCATGGACAGATTTTTAGGATACAACCAAATCAGAATAACACTAAAAGACCATCATAAAATAACATTCACCACTCTATGGGGAACATTTTGTTATTAGGTAATGCCATTTGGTATTAATAATGCTAGAGCCACATATCAAAGAGCAATGACCATCATATTCCATGATTTGATGTATAATATTATTAAATACTATGTCGATGACATATTAGGTAAATCAAAAACCAGGGCTGACCAAGCGGCAGTGCTATGTAGGATATTTGAAAGACTACATGAGTACAAAGTCTAACTAAATCAAAATAAATATGTATTTGGAGTAACATTTGGCAAATTACTTATCTTCATTTTGTCTCATAGAGGTATTGAAGTTGATCCAGCCAAAGTTTAAGCTCTAATAGAGATGTCACCACTAACCACTTTGAAGCAACTCTGTAGTTTATAGGGCAAGGTCCAGTCAATCTAATGCTTCATATCTTAGTTAGCAAACAAGTTTCACCTATTTACACATAATCTAGAGAAGGGAGTTATATTCAACTAGGATAATCATTTCCAAGTAGGTTTTTAGTAGTTAAAAGATTACCTAGCACATCCACCTATTTTATTACCCCCTATGCTAGGAAAACCACTTTTGTTGTACCTATCAACTTTAGATAGTGCATTGGGGGAACTTCTAGCTCAACATGATGGCAATGAAAAAGAGAATGCAGTATACTACTTAATTTGTACATTAGTCACATATGAACACAACTATACACCTATTGAAAAGGCTTATCTACCCATGGTATTCATAATTCAAAAATTGTGACATTACATGTTTAACAATAAGACCATGGTCATTTTAAAAGTAGATCCACTCAAGTATCTACTATTTAAAATATCTTTACAAGGTAGAATGTCCAAGTGGATCATGCTTCTTAGTGACTTTGACATAGATTATGTCAATTAGAAGGCAATTAAAGGATAGGTCCTTGCACATAAGCTTGTTGAAGCACCTCTTGTAGACGTAGAGCCACTCACATTCCAATTTATAGATAAATCTATAATGACCATCATTGACATACCTCTTGAAGAGAAACATTGGAAGATATATTTTCATGGATAATTTACTACACATGGATCAAGGGTAGGCCTTTTATTTATTACACCATAGGGGGATCTAATTCCTAAGTCTTTCAAAATTAGTTTTCCTTATACAAACAACATGGTTGAGTATGAATTAATTATTTCAATACTTTGATAGGTAGTACAATGTAACATATCTCATCTCAAGGTTTATGGTGATTCTTATTTAATCATCAATTAGGTCACAGACCATTTATAGACCAAAGATGATAAGTTGGTTCCATATAAGGCCATGGTGGAATCTCTCAAACAATAGATTATAGATATCTAGTTTGAGCATATACCAAGAGCTGGTAACAAAACTACAGATGTCATGGATACTATCAACTCTATAATTTGACAAATGGACAAAGCTATAGAGTATCAGTTCTTCATTGAGAATTTTTTTGCATCAGCTCATAAACCTTTAACCATTGCAATGATTTGTGATATTATTGGTCCTAATTATATCTGGTATTTCAACCTTTGTGACTATCTTCATGACTAATTTATACCACCTAACCTATCCTAAAAACAAACCAAATACTTCATTCACCAAACCATTCACTATACCTTATTGGGATCCACCCTCTACCACCATAGTTTTGATGGAACTCTACTTCATTGTTTAACTTTAGCAAAATCTACACTAGCATTATAGGAAGTACACAAAGGAGTATGTGGAGCCCACTCTATTGAGGTAGTCATATCCAAAAAAATTACATACTAGTTATTTTTAGACCATGATGGATGCATATGTAGTTACATATGTAAAGAAATGTGGCAAATGTCAATGGCATGCTAATTTGATTCATGTCCCCACAAAAAATTTAAAATTGATGTTGTCACCATGGTCATTTGCTACATGGGGACTCGACCTCATTGGGAAAATCAATCCTACTTCAAATGGTCATAAACATATCCTTACCACCATTGAATATTTCACTAAGTGGGTCAAGGCTATACCCCTCACGTGATTGGAAAGCAAATTTCAAAATTCATTTTCAACCATCTCATCTATCATTATGGTATCCCCTCTGACATTATATTTGATAATGGAAGATCATTAAAGAATAACGATGTCAATAATTTATGTGTTGAGTATAATATCACACAACATTTTTCTATGGCATATTACCCTCAAGGTAATAGTCAGGTTGAGGCATCCAATAAAATAATCATTAACATTCTCAAAAAAATTATCAATGATGCTAGTCATTACTGGCACCTTCATATATTCCACACCCTTTGGGCATACCATAAAAATCATCATACCCCCATAAGAGCCACTCCATACTCACTTGTTAATGGTACAAAAGCCATCCTTCCAATTAAAGTTGAGTTACCTTCACTACACATATCTTTCAAGCATGTCTTAGATGATCATGATTATCGAGTAGCTCGCCTACAAGAGCTAGACCTACTTGATGAAAAGTGCATAATTTCACTAAACAATCTTTAGGCATCACAATTGACTCAAAGACCACTACAATCAACATGTCAAGTATAGAAAATTTGAACTTAGTGATCTAGTTCTTAAATAAAACCAAAAGAATACCATGGTCAAAAATAATCATAAGGGTAAATTTAAACCAAATTAGATAGGGCCTTTCAGCATTACTACAAATTATGGATCAGGAGCATACAGGCTTGCTACACTAGATGGAGATGAACTTCTTGATCCAATGAATATTATTCACCTCAAGCAGTACTATGCCTAAGCACTATGGTATATTTTTTATAAGGACCATTCCATTTGTGTCACTTTATCACTATTCTTCTTTGTATGAATGTCATTTTTATCCTTCCTCTTAGCTTATTATTTATTCATTTTACCATTCCATTCTATCAACCAAGCTCATTTTGAATCCAATCTACCTAGCTTATTTGACCTTGGTTTCATCATTAGTTGTGTATTTTTAGCACCAATGAATCTAATCAATTTCAATAGTTGTTTTGAGCATTTCAGATAGAGATAGTATTTTGGAGTAGTATGATAGAAGTTTTTGTAGTAACATCCTTCATTCATTGTTCATTTCTTATCACTAGTCTTTCTACTAATTATAACCACCTATGGGAAAATTAGTACCATTTATTTATGCCATTGTGTCCTAGTTATAATTTCCTATGGTCAAACTAGGGGAAACATTTATTTATTAAGCCATGACATACCAACTTGCCATTGCCTATGTTGTTCTATGCTTTTATACTAACTATGCCTATTTTGTTTGAATTGACTTCTACACTAGTCAAATTCCTTCGCTATAGGGCAAAACTATAGTGACTTGAGGTATTACTCTAGGACTATGTAGGAAATGCTCAATACTTATTGAGGTCAGCTCAATCACCCTTTCTAACCACACTCACCATTTTATAAGCAACCTAAGCCATGCACTTTCCATTTTATGAGCAACCTGAGCAATGCTCTCACCATTTTTTGATCTTGAACCGTTAGTGTCTCATCATTCTTGATCAAGTTGAGATACTCCAAAAATTTCAAAAACATTCATAAAACCATTTAGAAAATACCACAAACATTAACCACTTCTTTACCTTAAGGATTCTGGGAACCCTTACTAAGTCACAAGCAAATCACTTATTCCTTAGTTTCCCCATCCTTTTTGGCCTTTTCTCTCACACGCTTGCCATTTTTCAAGACCATTCCTATCATTTTATCACATTCATTATTTTATTTTCATCAATTATGATTTTATTCCCATTTCTTGTGATAACTACATTTGGCTTGAAGTTTTTGTTGGATATTACATCTATGGAACTATGTAGGTAGCATCCACTTGCCTAGTGCATATGGAGATAGCTCAACCACCCCCTTCCTTTTCTTTTATTCCCCTATTCTATTCATTTGTTAAGTTGTCACCTATTTTCTAGGGACAATGTTTGTATGGCTTAAATTAGATTGTTTGTTTCTTTGTTGTGTTGTTTGTGTGACCATTTATTTATTTTCAGTATTATTGCCTTGATTCAATTTATGTGCATTCATTAGGTGATTCCTTATTCAAATTATTTCTTGATTCTATCCATCTTCATACATCTACATTAGCATCATTGTTTCTATCATTAGTGCATTATTTTATATTGAGTATTAGATTATGGGAGTCATTCCTTATGTGTATTTCAGCCAAGTCTTCATGATGTTATGCCATGATGCCTACCAACATGTGCTACAATAAACCTCATCTTTAGGAAGTTTATTCTAAAATGGTAGCATTGACATATCTTTGGCACTAATATCCTGATTTAATCATAATCATATCCCAAATAGATTAATTAAACAATATAATAATTTCAACCATTGTTTAGTTCAGATGAGCATCTCCTTACTAGAAGGTTATTTTAATTCATCTTTATCATTTGTATCGGACTTTCAACATCATTAGCCAAATTAGTTATGTTTACCATAATTGAGGTCCAATAATTATAACCACCTATGGGAAAATCATTGCACACCATCCCACCTACATTTCTCAATGATTATAACCACCTTTGGGAAAATCATTATGTTTTCACCACTTTACTTATATTGCCCATACAAAGGCATGTTGTTATCTTGTTTGTCTATTCTAACTGGGACAACTTCATCTTCTTAATGATTATAATCACCTTTGGGAAAATCATTATGTTTTCAAGCCATGTTTCCACTATTGAGGTCTAATGATTAATGCCACCTATGGGAAAATCATTACACACCATCCCACCTGCATTTCTTGATGATTATAACTACCTTTGGGAAAATCATTGTGTTGTCACCACTTTACTTTTTTTTCCCACATAGGGGCATGTTTTTATCTTGTTTATATATTCTAATTGGGATAGTTTCATCTTCTCAATGATTATAACCACCTTTGGGCAAATCATTGTGTTTTCATGCCACATTGCCACTATCGAGGTACAATGCTTATAACTACCTTTAGGAAAACAATTAAACACCATCCTACTTGCATTCTCAATGATTTTGAATACTTTTTTAATATCATTGTGTTCTCATCCCATCATTTTCCTTTCTTTGGTCCCCACATCTCCATTATTTCTTTCAAGGGACTGCTTGTTGACCTTTCCTTGTGCCAACCATTCCCTCAAGGGGGAATCATATAGTTAGTTCATCATCATTGTAGTTGTAGGCATACAAGACCTTTTCATTATTTGAAAATATGTTACTATGCTTGCATCTTGTAATGCCTTCCCAAATAGGGGGAAATTGTAGCCACTTAATTCTAGCCACTGATAACCTCTAACCAGGCTTTTGACCGATTTATACCAAAGTGCAAAATTTAGCCTAAAAACACTAAAGCAAATTAAAATATTTAAACCTTATATATTCAAGTACCAATTTTGGTGAGGGTATTCCTAAATGGGACAATGTAATTTATGGGCCAACTAACTTTGATCAGATCTTTTCAAGTCAAAATGCTAATTTTGCACCTGGGTGCTCTAGATTGCTCTTTTATATCAAATATCCTACATGAGACATGTGCCTTTGTTATTTTGTGTTGGAAACATCCTAAATTACATCATAGATCTAATGCATCTAACATTGACTTCCAATTCTAATCTGGTCAAATGTTGGGCCAATAACAAGACATTTTAATCAATTTGAGTAATTTGTGCATAAAGTGCTTAATCATGCTTAGAGCTAACTAATCCAAGTTAAGGCCTTAATTTAATTTTCCATGAAACTTGTTGAATACTTGTTTTCAAAAATTAATATTGAATATCTACATCATCAGGTGACTTCATTTCTTGGGAAGACATCCCTAGGCCATAAATACCACAAATATTTGAATCAAGCCACCCCATGCCTCATCAAAGCTCTTCCATGCCTATTCAATGCCCTTCTATCCAAAATATTGATGAGCCTATTTATGAATTTTAATGAAATAACTAGATTAATCCTTATCCACACATCTCAATCTTAAGATCGATGGTTTAGGTTTATTCTAGCCATTTTCCAATATCTATAAATAGGAGGCCTTGCCACATGAATTTTAAGCTCTAATAAGCCAAAGTTATCGTGCCTAAATGTATTTTAAAGCTTCATACAATTATTTTTATAATGCAAAAATATTGAGCCAATCTAAGCCAAATCCACACAAGTTGCCAAGGAGAGATGGAGGTAGCCAAGATTCCATTGCTGTAAACTTCATGATCACAAACTAAGCAACCCACTACAACAAGTATTTTGGAGCATCCAAGGAAGGTGAATGGAAGGTTTCTTTCATATTTTCATTTTTTTCCACCTTTACTTTGTTAACTAAGCTCATCTTTTTAGATAGGCTTAGGGTGTTAATTTAATGTGTTTTTGATTGATTTATCTTATTTACTAACATAATACTAATCTCCTCCTATTACAATCCTATGTTCACAACTTATGCTTAGACTTGGTATTGGTTTTAATTTTTGCCTATTCCTTAGTTTTGGTTTTGATCTTGATTTTAAGAGGTGATATTAATAATACCTTTATTAATAATTTCCTTTCAATTAGTAATCTTATGTCTATTATCTCTTTGAAGGTATGTGCATACTAGAGCTCCAAATGATATGATATCTCACTGTACAATTTTTTAGTGAATATAGTGGTTAATTGTTTATCTGGTAAGGTGTGAGTGAAATAGGTGTCAATTGATCTCCATCATTATAGATAGATCATTAATATTTCATTGGATTTTTACTTGGTATGATTCAAATCTACCAATGAACTATCATGTTCAAGATTGTAAGATAAATGCTACACAAACTTATCTAAAGAAGTCATCAAAATTAGATACAAAATTCTTTTGTAATTTTAAAAACCATTTCAAATATTTTCATGCTAAAATCCAAAGAAACAAAAGTATGATGTATATGTCACTATAAGCCACTGGGTGGTAAGAAATAAATAATTCTATTAAATGGGCCATAGGGTCTCCTTTAGCCTTGCATTTATCAAATTTTGGTGGTTAGTACTCTACAGGAAATGGTATTTGTACATACTCCATGTTGAATAGGTATGAACACACATCATATAATTTTAACTTATTATTTTACTTCCCTAATTAAATGATGGCAATTGCATCCTTCATTTTTTAAAGTTATTGTGCCAAGAAACTAGATGGAACATGAGCCTAAGGTGGAGGCTAGGTGGTCAAAGGTTAGGGAACCAACCAAGAATATGCATCCATATATTAGGGTATAATGGATGAATAGTTTATTCTCAAATGTTGGTTTGGTTAAGGAACCAACCAAGAATATGAATCCATGGATTAGGGTGAGATTGTTGAAATTTCTTGCATTATGGTGTGATATTCTAGCTTGGATTTGGTATATAGGCCTAGTTTTGAGGGAATTATGGTTATGATGAAGGATATGGCTCTGAGTAAAGTATTGTGCTTGTTAAGGTTAAGTAGAGACTTGCCTCTAACTATTCAGACCTGGATGAATTAATGGGAACTTATTTTGAGCTAATTCCCTATCATTGGATTTTAGGAGCATTTGGAATAAAAGATAATAACTAACTAATTGGTACTTGTGGGATAGTGGTACCTCTTTGTTATATGAACACTTGTTGTGGAGTAGAAATTTGTAGAGTGTTCAACATTTTTATTTAACCAAAGGACATACCTTATTGATTAGATAACATTTATGATTATAAAAGCATATTGGTCTACAACTATTGAGGTATACTTGTCACTACCGGATGAGGTGGAACATTTATTTCCCCTATTAAGGTGGTAGAATATTCTACCTCAACTATATTATTATATTAGATTGTGCCTATTATCATTGAATGTTAGTTATAACCTATTGAGGTGGATTAGTATTCATCATGTTTTATTAAGGCAAAGCACTAGTCGGTGCTTGGTTAATTAATCCTTATAGTTGCATGCTTGAAGAAGCAGTTGGTTAAGGATTAGAGGTGACTTTTTATGGTTGGGATGTATAAATTATTACCCCATACTATTAAAAACCACTCATGATATTAACTAAAGACACCTATTTTGGACTAGTTGTTGGTACAGTTAAACCACTTTGGCCTGGATTGGATGACACTTATGTGTTATCCACCATGTTTGGAACAATGTTCTATGTAGGAGTAGTAGACACTTATTCTATAGAGGGGGTATTGAAAATGTCACCAAATAAAGTGATTTTCACAAATGGGTCTATACCTAATTGTCTTGACCTATCAATTCAATTAATACTCTTTTTAAAGGATTAACTCTATGATTAGAGTATTTTACATGGCCATGTTATTTAACTTGTGTGCTAGATTCAAATAGGTTTGATATGTTATTTGAATTTATAGAAATTGATCCTCCATGAGGTCCTTTCCTATGATAAGCATATTTGGGTTTTGATATGACATCAACATGATCACTTAAGGATTTATATTAGAGGCATATTTGATGGTTTGGGTATAAGGTATGTTCAAAAGCACTCTAACTAAACTAGGCAAATTTTCATGGGGGAAGTATACTGGAAACTTGGCCCCTACCTCCCTGGATCTAGCTAAAATTTCGTCATCATTTTCAATCATGTAATGATAAAAAAATTAAGGATCATATTTCCATGGAATCATACATAATAGGTTGTTATTAAACTTCTTCTATAATAAATAGTACTCTAGCTAAATACTATATGATTTACTCTTAGTCTTGCTCTAATTATGGAGATGTGTTAACCAAATAGTGGGCTAAGGGATCTTGTATTTGTTCCCTAGATTGAGTGGTGTGAGGATAAGGATCCATATCACAAACTACAGCATCACCATAGGGGTCTTGAACAAAGTCATCCTGTACGATTATGTTACCATAACCTAGATTATACATGACTCCACTATGAGTGTAACTAGACATATCCAACTCAATGATGAACATTTCATGAAAAAAACTTATAATTATACAAACTCTTATAAATAATGTCTAAAAGTCAAATGTTTCAAATTTGGTCTAACTTGTTCTAAATAATGGAGTTTTATCTCCAAAAAGGTATGTGCTAAAACTTGGTATAAATAATCTAACATTAAATGTATTACATAAAAAGGTCAAGTGGATGAAATAAAACTAAAATGACAAAATGAGGTGAAAAGTGTTTCAAACAAGTTTAATCTAGGTATAAATAAACAAATCTTTCTATGTCTTTTTGAAAATAAGGCACAAAAGCTAGGCTCAAAATAGGTATTTCTAGGCCTTTTTTAAAAGGCCCAAAAGCTAGACTTTTAAGCAAAACAAGGTCTAAAAGATAAGAGATTTAATCTAAAAAATTTGAAACACTTTGATATAAACTAGGCAATCATATTTAAACATTAAATTTATCATTTTTAAAAAGACATGAAAAGCTAGGCATATGGAAGATAGACTACTTCCCCAAATTTAGGCACAAAAATAGTTTTCAATTTGAATAAATAATCAACCTAATTTACATAACCCAAAAGTGAAATATTGATGTTTAGACCAAAATTAAGTGAGGCATAGTCATAAATCAATAAATATCTAGATTTTAACTTGTCAAGGCTAATTTTAAACTCAACTTAGAAAACTAGGCTTCTTTAAAATAGATAACAAGCTAGACAAGAACAAATGGCATGACAACACTAGGCATAGATCCAAAAGGCACACATGAATTTGGTTTTGAAATTATAATTTAGACATAAGGAAATAAGTCTTTAAATGATTTGATCAGCATAACAATGTTATCTTTCTCTAAACATATGGCAAAAGGTTTGTGTTGACTATGAAAAAGTTATGTCAACAAATCATCCCTTTCATCTTTTATGAAGATTAAAGAAAAATCATATCAGTTTAATAATTTTTGGTCTAAAAGATTATAAAGGATATATAATATGCATAAAGGGGTTTTAAAATTATTTGGAATAATAAAAATTATGTAAAATACTCAACAATATTCCATATTAATTTAGAAATCAAATATTCGCTTTGAGAGAAGGAAACAGATGTGATTATGTAATCAATCCTATCCAATAGAGAAGACCTATGAACTAGATAAACTCTTGAAGGAAAGATTTATGTTCCTTATGAATATTTATGATTTAACAACTGATATAATATGTTTATGTTTGACTCAAAATAGATCCAATGAAAAGAAACAAAAAGATCAGAAAGACAAGAACAAAATATTTCAATGAAAATCAAAGAAAGAGATAGATATAACAATAAACATTATTAAAAAGATATCTAATAAACTAAATCTAATAAAGAAAAGAAAAAACAAATGAAAAAATAAAATATAATTAATCTAATGAATAAAATAAATCTATCATTAAGAACAAGTTACAATAAAATTGAAGAAAGAATCTAATAAACTTAATTTAAACTAAAGATGAAATAAAATAAGGAAAAACTAGGTCTACTCCAAATACTAAAGGTTTACTAAGAAAATAAAGATATTAGTTAAATTACATAAGTTAATTGAAGTTAGATAACTAACACTAGCAATTAAAATTAGAGAATATACAATAATTTAAATCTAAAATTTATCAAATAAACTAACTAATACTCAAACTATACTTAATTAAACAAACTAATTAAACTAAAACCTAAATTAAAAATAAACAAAAGAGAAAATAAATTAAAAATTAAACAAATATTTTGCAAGTCTTTGAACAAAGAATTGTCTTAATGAATAAATCAAAATTTATTGAGAAACATCATTTATGATACAAAATCTTTAACATAACAATCAGTATAATATGAATTAATCAAAAAAATATGTCACACACAAAGAAGTATTTATCAATATTTAGGCCAAGTAGTCAGATCCTTCTCATATGACTACCAATCTGAAATCATAATAAGATATTAAAACTAACATTCATTAGATAATCAATTTATAAATTGAACAAGGAAACCTAAATATACATGTGTTTGTTAAGTAAGTTACTTAACCATCAGAGAAGTGTCCTTAATCTATTTGTAAGAGTTGTTTATCTCAGAGATATTACACATAAAGAAGTATGAAGATGAAATTGAAACAAATCAAATTCTTCAAAAATACCTGTGTAATGTTCCTCCCCTTCCTATGTCATTTTTATCTTTTTTATAATCAATTCCTCCAAATATAGTTGAGGAATATGTTATAACTGACTTTGATTAGTTATTAGTTATGACTTAATTGACTTTAATTAAGTGAATTAGATTTTTATTATCACTTAACTCATTTAGACTTTTAAAATGAGTCTTAAGATCAAAATAAAAAATAATATATCAAGGAGACTAAATCTAATTAGGTAGGGGCCCTTAAACATTATAATCACCTAAATAAAATAATTTATGAAAAATATCTAAAATAACATAAGTTATTAAATGAAAAATATCACATCTAATAGTTTATCCATATGAATTATATATAAGTTTAAATATCCATATCAAAATATACTATCTAAAAATGTCTTAAACCATGAAACCACTATCAAACAAAAATTAAAACAAAGTATCTAAAAAGTATCAAAAAATAGCAAAATATCCCTGAACACTTCTACTCATCATCTAAATCTGTCAATATTTAGATAATTGGATAACCCTTACAGTTATGTATTCAATGTAACTCACAGTGGTTGTTGGGAACTTGATCAACTTAATTGAATTTTTATATTCTTCATAATTTACCTCCAACTTAAATTTTTTTATCATATTGGTGACTGTTGGTGACACTAAAGGGCTGGTTTCATTCCTTTTTCAATTTAGTGGAATTGTTCTCTCTTCCTCCAACTGGTGATGAGTAAAATCTATAACTTTAAACCTAGAGCAAGTTACATATGGACTAACAAGTTTAAAATATGGAATTTTTTTATTCAAAGGCACTAAAGCATGAGAGTGTAACTTAGTAACTTGTTGTAAATAATTTTTAGGCAATCGATTATTCTGATGAGGATAATGACAGGAAACTAAATTATTTTTTATTGTAAATCAATTTACATTCTCTAAGAAACACTTGAATTTCCATGTTCATATGGATTAATTCTCTAATAAGTCTTTCTAAAATCTTGATTTTCTCTAGCATTTATAGGGTTAAATGGAAAGGATTCAAGAATGCTCTATAAAGATGGATCAACTACATCAAAGTGGATTTCCATATGAGTTCCCCTATTTAAAGGTCTTAAAAATTCATACCCAACATCTTATCAGTAGAGAAATGACATCTAAACATAAAACTATGGGAAAATGAATTTTCCCTATTCTTAGGTCGATCTATTCTCCATGCATTTCCTTGGTCATTATTTGAATTTGGGGGTGTCCACCCTGACATTCTAAAATATAAAAAGAATTAAACAAATATCTTTGGAGACCACATATCAAAATCTACAACCCCATATATATATATATATATATATATATATATATATATATTTCAATAAAGATTGAAATTTGAAAAATAATATGGCATCAAGACAAGGCATAATCTAACAAAAACTAAAATCAACACTCATAAAACTCCATTAACTATTATCAAAAGATCAATTGATAAAAATATAAACTTACTTTATAAATTTATAGAACTGACTGTCCTTCAAAATTTGTAAAACCTCTAAAACATAGTTTTCTCATATTTTAAGTGAACATAAAAGTTTCACTTCCACATATTGTGGTCTAAATTTTCTTAACACAACCTATGTATCAGTGATAAAGAAAACAAGAAAATTGCTTGAGATGAGAATGATATTAAGAAATATCATTTTTATAAACCATGTGATGAAGATCAATTTTTTTTTGAAACTTGATACCAAACCTTCTATATCTTATTTCAAAACCCAATAAAAAAATGGTAAACCAACACTTTATACACAATTTATATTCGAATGCCAACTAAATCCAACATTCTTATCAATAATTTATGGCAAAAGGCACATATTTTGAAGTCATTCTCTTCTTATTTTGTCATACAGAAAAGAATCATATTTCTTTAATGAAGATCAAAAGCAAACTATACCAAGAAATTCTATATTAATCATATCCTATGATTTTGAAACAAATTGTGCTCAGATCAAAACCATTATATGATGAAATGCATGAAAAATTTATAAATATTCTTCAAAAACACTCAAATATTTCAACAAAACTCTCAAATGTTCTACTTAGACCCACATCAAACAATTTACATCTTCTAGAATCACCTCATAATCAATTATTTCAAATAGTTTGTCAAGAATAAATAACATGCAAACATAAATTCATCAATTTCAATCCACATAATAACACCTATATATAATTCATTCTTTAAATATAATTCTTTAATAAATATTTTTTTAAATAATGTATAGTAAGATCTATATTATTCTTCATTAAATAAAAACAAACACTTGCATGCAAAACCAACTAAAGTTTCTATGTGCATTCTCTAAAGAAAGTACACCATTAAACTAGCCTCTATCAAACTGATAAATTTCATAGCCCAATCCATTTGATCTTCCATAATACTTTATACTTTCTTTCACTCATGAAAATGAAATAGAATCCATACCTCGCCTGCAAATTGTTTGACAAACTTTCAAATTTTTATCCTCTATTCTAAAGCTTTACTTCTATAATGAGCTTGTTAAAGAATGACAATTAACAGAATGAGATTTTCCTTTTGTATTATTTCAAGCTCAAAGTACTAAAATACCTATGTGTTAGACCAAGATTGGATGACAAATTATTAGTAATTATCTTCAAATCAGTCAAAATTTTAAGAATTTTAACAAAATTAGTCATGACCAAAGTTGCCACTAATCTATCACTTAAGAATTTTGATTCAATGCATAATACAAAATATGTAAATGCCAAATATTATGGATGCATAAAATAGATCCCAAAATATACACCAAATCTTGAGCACATTAAAACCACATAACTTTTTGCTTAAGGATCACTTAACCATACTTCAAACTCATGATCAAAACCAACTAAAGTAAACATTTCACCACCTTTGAATTTATCAAAATAGCCATGTAATTAAATCAACTCATCATAACCACCATTGATGTAATGAACATCTGACCCTTATAGGAATTAAATACCTTATTGTTCATATATTTATGACCTTCAACCCCTATGTCATGATGCAAAAATACTTATGTCAAATTATTTATAGTTTTTAAGTTTATTTTGAGACTTAAAAATATTTAGGTTTCAAAAAAATTAATAACACTTAAAAATATGATTTGAATAAACTATTACATTTAGCAATAACTATATTAACTTATGATCTTATAAATATCATCCATTCAAAAATGATTAAGTGAAACCAATTGAGCACATTTACATTTAACCTTTAATCATAAATGTTACTTGCTTGGTGAACCTACGTATCACACAAGATTTTGAATTTGATCATTAATTGATAATCATAAACAATGAATTCTACTAATATGGATATACTAAATATTTTCATGTAATCCATTAAATACTTTCGAAACCACTTTGTAATGCAAAGTAATAATTTCACCAAATAAGAATTCATAAAAAAAATTTAAACATAAAATGCATATTCAAATAACATAATGAACTAAGACCCCCAGCTAGAAGTTTTAGATGTTATGACAATGTCATCAATATGATATAATCATTTCAAAGTACCTATTTTAGGAAAGAAAAGGAGGGGTGTCAAAAATAGACTCAACACTGGTGACCTTTCTAGCTAATTTTAGTAATGAAATAAGGTAGCAAAATATATAATTTGCTTATTAAAGACAAAATACCTAAGAGTGTAATCTAGGTTAATTATTTCTTAGGTAGTTAGACTCAAACCCCTTTATTTATGAAATTTGAAGGGATGAAGTGTTCAGTTCGCATGGCACGAATAATCAAAATAATTAGATAGGGAATTTTAGGATGAATAAGCAATCAATTTTAAAAGCCTTAAACACAATTTCTAAAAACAAGTAATACTTTAAAACACATTAATAACCATTTTCAATTTCATTTATAAAATAAAATTGAATCATGTGATGTAAATCATCTTACCATTATTGAATACTTACAGACATATTGTAGTTTTCATCTATTTTCCTTCTTCTTGATGAACTTCGCTGAGGTAACTAAAAAATGATCCATTCAAAGAAAAAAATAAATAGGAAAGAAACACAAACCAAAATCAAATAATAAAAATAAACAAAACAAAAGACAACAAAAAAGCAAAGAGATATTGATAAAATAGTTTTAAATGATGGTCATTGACTAAATAATGTAGCCAATTTCATTTTAAATCTTGTAAATCAAAATTATTTTTACAAAGTACAATAACAATTCTATATGGTCTTAACTAAAGTGAATCAAATTTATGATGCTTACCTGGATCTTCATGAGCTTTATCCCAATAAAGAACAAGATCTCTAACCTTAAACATTTTATTTGAAACCTTTTTATCAAAAAAAAATATTTAACTTCCTTTTGGTTTTTTCCAACTTGTGAAAAGTAGTAAATTTAATCTTTGTTTAATTAGACTTGCATCTTTTGATAAGTATTATAAAGTTATATTAGTAGATGAAATTTGTAATTTTATTGGAAGTGTAGCTTCAAAATCATAAGTCAACATAAAAGGAGAATAACATGTAACTACTTTGACAATAGTTTTATCAACCCATAATGCCTCAAATATTTTAAGGTCATAATTTCGTTTATTTTTGCAAACTATTTTCTTCATGATAGAAATCATATTTTTATTTGTGGAATCAGCTTGTCTATTCTCTTAAGGATAATACTTAGAGGAATGATTAAAAATAATAGAATAACTTCCTATAAATTCTAATTATTCATTAAAAGCAAATTGAGGACCATTATCTGAGATAGTTTCATAATGTACACTGAATATTGGAAAAGATCTAACCCTCAAGAAACATAATTACTTCAAATGTCACTGAACTTTTTTAAACCTTTTATTCAAACCACATTGTAAAATAATTAGTTATTATTAAAATATATCTATAACCAATAAAAAAAAGATGAATATCAGATATAAAATAAATTCTCTATTTTAAAAATGGTTTTTCTAGAATAACGAGATTCAAAGGCATTATTGGTAATCTATCCCTATCAACAAATAATTTACAAGGCATACAATAATGTACTAACCTATAAGTATCTTGAAATAATGTAGGCCAATATTAACTTGCACATAAAATCTAATAAGTTATAGTTTTTTTAGAATAATGACCACTACAATTACCTTCATGACATCCTTTAAGAACCTTTTAAGTTTGAGCATGAGTTACACATCTTAGCAATATACCATCTTGATTTAGATAAAACAAAAGATTTTCAAGTAAACAAAATTTCAAAGCCTGCACTATTAATGACCTTATTTGTCTTTTATCTAATTTTTTAGGACAAGCTTGATTTTAAAAATAATATACAAGGTCATGATACCAATCATCTTTTGCTATCAAATAGTCCCAATCTTTCTTTTCAAGTCCAAACTTTTTTTTTTTTGAAAAATCATTAATTCTCATAGACTAAAAATGAGGTTTAGCATTTAAAGAGTCATCAACAGATAAAACTAAGACATTAATACTAAAAGAAGCATTTTTAACCAAATGTTTTGATAATCCATTTCCTTTTATAGTTTTAGATGTTTCAAATTCAAGGTCAAGTTCTTGGATTTTTAAAATCCACTTTGTTAACCTTCCTTAAATAGTAGGTTATTTTAAAAAATAAGATAAAATGGGCACATTGGATCTTAAGACAAATTTATTTTTCATTAATAAATGATGGAATTTAATTAAAGAAGAAACCAGATATAAAACAAATTTCTCAATACGAGGATACTTAATTTTTGTCTTCCAAGACTTGACTGAAAATATCCAATAGGTCTTTCATCATTACCGTTATACTCTTGTGTAATCAAATAACCTATTGCTTTATCTTTAGCATTAATATAAAGAATGAAATATCTAGACAAATCAAGTTTAGCAATCACAAGTGCACTTGCAAAAACATTATTCAAACTATTAAAAGGAGAATTATCTCTTGCATCCCACAAATATGACTAATTCTTATTAAGAAAAATCTATAAAGAATTTGATTTATTAGCAAACTCTGATAGAAAATTACGTATAAAATTTATTTTTTCTAAAGAATGACCTAAGACATGATTGATCTTTAGGTGGTATCAGCTCTTTGATTGCTTTAACACATTCAAGATCAATTGAAATTCTATACTTAGAAATAATATGGCCTAATAACTTACTTTTAATAACACTAAAAATAGATTTCTTAAGATTAATGGAAATATTGTATCTTTTACATATTTTAAATACTTTACATAAAGCTTCTTTATTTGTATAGAATGGACTGTAAGATCATCTAATTATAATTCATAATAATACCAACTAAATCATCAAAATCTACATGCATAGCTCATGAAAGGTTGTACCTGCATTCATAAAACCCAAAGGCATCTTATTAAAAGAAAAAATTTATCTTCAAGTTGTGAATATTGTCTTGTGTCTATCATTTGAGTTCACAAATATTTGACTATAACCTCAAAATCCATCAAGCAAAGACATCATTTTAGATCCTATAACCTATTGCAAAATTTGATCAATAATTAAAAGAGGAAAATGATCCTCTATACTAACCTTGTTCATACCTCTAAAATCTATGCAAATTCTAATATCTCCATTATTTTTACCTAAGGTACTAGATTAGCTACGCATTCAAAATATTTTATAGGAAAAATGACACAACCATCAATCATTTTATCAAGCTCTTTCTTGATGGTGTCTTCCAACAAAGGGCTTAGCATATGTATTTTTTACCCGATAAGCTTAATACCAATTTTAATACCAAATTTAATAATAATATCATGTCTTACATAGTTTGTATCACATCCTTTCAAATATTTATAAGACTAGGCAAAAATATCAATTAATTACTTTAAAAAATTAATAAACTTAACCTTCTCATCAGGAGTACCTTATATTCCCAAATAAACAAACTTTGGTTCTTAATCAAACCCAAGGTTTATTGGGATGGTCTCTCCAATAATCTTTCTATAAGGTTCTTCTCTCTATGAGAACTAAGGTTGATCATTTGGAGTAAACATGGATTCTAAGCTCACTAAACTAGTAGACAATTTATTAGTATTCAATTGTAAATAATCTCCATAATTAAGAACATAATCATCATTATCAAAATAATTGTCTTTGATAAAAACATCAATATGTTCTTCACAATAAACAATAGGCTAGTTTTCATTTAAGTTAAGAATTTTAGGTCTATATATTTCTATAAAAAAACTCTATAGTAGGTTCTATTTCACTTATTTTAGGGTTTGAAGTAAAAATAATAAGTTTATCAGCACGTAAATTAAATTTTTTGAGAATATTCATGATATTAAAAGCTTCAAAATGTTAAATTAAGGACCAAACCTTTTTAGTATAGTGATGAAGATGAGTCTAATTTGTCTTATAAATTTTCCTTACTTGTTTGATAACTAATTTAAATTTGTCAAAAACTTCCAAGTGTTTAACATTTAATTCTATATCCCTTTCCAAACCAAAACATAAAGCTTCAAACTCTATTGTATTATTAGTAGTATCAAAAGATAACTTATAAGCATAACAATATGTTCTATTTATGGGAGAAATAAGATAAATTCATGTGTCACTACCAACCTATGAACAAGCACCATCAAAATATAAAGTTCATAAATCATTCTTGAAAAAAAAAATTGTTTTTGTTATTTAGTTTCATCAAGAGTCATCAAATCATATGTAATAATTCTCATTTCACCATGATCCATAATAGGAGGCATTGAGTCAATAGGATTACTAGACCAATCTTCTCTTTGAATAAAGACAATTTCATTTCCAATTAGAACCCAAGTGGTATCTTTTCCAACAAATGCACCAATTACTTTAGACCATTTTATACCCAAAAGCATCACATAATTACTAAAAATATCCAATATATAAACATTAGTCATCCACCTAATTCTCTCATCTTGTACAACTTTAATTTCAAGATCCTGAAATTTACCATAACTTTTTGTTTGACATGAGTCAAAACTAGTTAACTTTCTATTATCTATTTCATAACAAATACCTAACTGATCAGCTATAAATTTGGGCATAATATTCTTTGATGTACCTATATTTAAAATGCATTTATGTATGACTTTGTCAAAAATTTTGAAAAATATATAAAAAATTGGTATATAATCTATAGGAGGGTCATAAATTTGAGCAAAAATAGTAGACTAAGTATGCTCATCATTTTTACTTTCTTTCTGAAGTCCTAGAATGTTCTTAGAATTTGGATTTTTTACAACCTCGTTAATTTTCTCTAAATATCTTGGAAAACTAATAGTTTATAATAATGAAAACCTTATCTTAATAGATGATAAATCATCCATAATATTATAAGCCCCTACATCTGGATGATGTATATGTGTATAATTTTTAAGCTTAAAAAGATGATGTTGGGAATTATTAAAACCTCTTGATAAGTATCATTAGGTTTTAGATTCTTTGCAACATTATATGATATATTATTCTATATGTTTCTGCCTTTATCTTTATTTTAAGCAAAATTTTGATTATTATTTGTTGTATTGGAATAATATGTTTGTCTAATATTAACAACATAAGCATTGGTGATTTTAGTATCATCTAAATATTCACCAATATCACACATATTTATAATGTTAACCAGATCAACTGTGATATTTTCTTTACCTTGAATATATATTTTAAAAAATTTAACACACACATATTTGGGTCATGATCTAGTTGACAAACGTTATAATATAGAACTTTTTCTGCAATTTTATTCTTCTGAGGAAATGATGACTTACTAGATAAAGATGGATTATCATTTAATTGTCTCTTGAAGGCAACCAGTTTATTGTTAATATTATGAATGATTTTTTAAAAAATTGCATTATCTGAATTTACTCTTGTCATAGCTCTATCATTAAAACCAATTATTTTTAATTTGTTTCCATACTCTATGCAAAAAAGTTGTAATTTCATCATAATCCATGATATCTTTATCATCTATAGCCATTTTATATTTTAAAGGTAAAGAATTACAAAAATATAACCTTGATAACTTCTTATATAGCCTAACATCAAGTGGAATGTTTTTGCACAATCTAGTAAATCTACTTATGAACCTATAAATGGTTTCACCCAAATCAATTGAAATATTAACTAGCTCATTTACTAGATCTAAATTATTTTTAGATTTACTAAAACATAACTCTAACCAATCTTTAATATCTTTCCAAGTGCTGATAACATTTTCTATAAGACTAATAAATGCTTGGTATGCTTTATCTTCCAAAGTCTGTGAGAAAACTCTAAGAAAAACCTTTTCATTAGCAATACCAAGGATAGTAAAAAACTAATTTGAAAGCATATAAATCATCCTTCCATGACTCACCAGGGCTTCCTAAAAACTTAGGAATATTAAGTCCCTTTAATGAAGGTAACTTAACTATATGAGTACCAATATTGATTGGATTTCCATGAATCCAAGGATTTACTAAGGGTTAAGCAATGTCTTCATTTGAGTCATTATATTCATTAGTTACTTTAGCTTGATTTCTATTATTTTAAAGACCTAAAATCAAATAATAAACCATCTATTGTTATTCTTTTTATTCCTCCACCTAAATTTTCAACTATTTTAATTACTTGATCGGATTGATCAATAAGAGCAATAAAATCTTCAAGAGGAAATGAATCTAAAAGAAAATTAATTATAGGTCAAGGATTAACATGCAAGATTTCTTATCTTTCAAATCTAATTCTATGATTATTTTCTTGAATATGAATTTAAATTTCATGTGTAAGACTTGTATGAACATCAATAATTTTTTATTCTTCTAATTATTTATTAACTACTCCAAAAATATGAAATGAATCATAAGGCTTATTATACCAAGTAAAATGAGTCAAACTAGAAGCAATGTCAACTTGTTCTTTAGCAATATAAATTAAGGATTGGATAACTAGGTGTAGACCTCCAATGGTCATGGAAAACAAAAAAAAAACAAAAAAACAAGATTTCTAAATATTTTCTCAGTGGAGTCACCAAATTTGTTGATGATTAAAATGTTACATTAATGAATCATCCCTTTCACCTATCATGAAGGTTAAAATAGAATCTTACCAATTTAATAGTTTTTAGTCTAAAAGATCATAAGAGATCTATAAGATGTGTAAAGGGGTTTTTTAATGATCTAGGATAATAAAAATTATGCCAAATAATCAATATTATTTCATTATTAATTTATAAATCAAATATTCTCTTTTAAATAAGAAAATAGATGTGATTATGTAATCAATCCTATCTGACAAAAAAGACCTATGAACTAAATAAACTCTTGAAAGAAAGATTTATGTTCCTCATGAATATTAATGATTTAATAATTGATATAATATGTCTATTCTTGATTCAAAAGAGATCTAGTGAAAAGAAACAAAAATATCAAAAAGACAAGAACAAAATATTACAATTAAAATAAAAAAAAGAGATAGATATAACAACAAACATTATTAAAATTTTATCAAATAAACTAAATCTAAGAAAGAAAGAAAAAACAAATGAAAAAGGAAAAAAAATTAATCTAATTAATAAAATAAATCTATCATTAAGAGCAAGTCACAATAAACCTCAAGAAAGAATCTAATAAACTTAATTTAAATTAAATATGAAATAAAAGAAGGAAAAACTAGGTCTACTCCAAAGACTAAAGGTTGATTAAGAAAACCAATAAAATAATTAAATAACTTAAGTTAATTGAAGTTAGATAATTAAAACTAGCAACTAAAGTTAAATAAAATGAAATAATCTAAATCTAAAACTTACTAAAGAAACTAACTAATATTCAAACTATTCTTAATTAAAAATAATAATTAAACTAAAACCTAAATTAAAAATAAATAAATTAAAAACTAAAGAAATATTTTGTGAGTCTTTGAATAAATAGCCATATTAATAAGTAAATCAAATTTTATTGAGAAACATCATTTATGATACAAAATTCTTTAACATAACAACCATTATAATATGAATTGATTAAAAAACATGTCGCATATAGTGAAGTGTTCATCAATATTCAAGTCAAGTAGTCAGATTTTGCTCATATGACTACAAATATGCAATCATCATAAGATATTAAAACTAACATTCCTCAGATAATTGGTTTATAAATTGAACAAATAAACTTGAATATACATGTGCTTGTTAATCAAGTTATTTAACCATCAAATAAAGTGTCCTTGATCTATTTGTAAGAGTTACTTATCTTAAATATATTGCACAGAAAAAAGTATGAAGATGAATTTGAAGCAAATCAAAGTATTCAAAAATACATATGTAATGTTCCTCCCCTTCTTAAGTCTTTTTGATCTTTTTTATAATCAATTCTTCCAAAGATGGTTGAGGAATAAGTTATAACTAACTTTAGTTAGTTATTGGTTATGACTCAATTGACTCTAATTAAGTTAATTAAATTTTAGTTATCACTTAACTCATTTAAACTTTTAAAATGAGTCTTGAGATCAAAATCAAAAATAATAAATCAAGTAAACTGACTCTAATTGGGTGGGGGGGCCTTAGACATTATATTGACCTAAATAAAACAATGTATGTAAAATATCTAAAACTACATAAGTTATTAAATGAAAAATATCACATCTCACATTTTATCTATATGCATTATATATAGGTTTAAATATCCATATCAAAATATAATGTCTAAAAATGCCTTAAACCACAAAACCACTATCAACAAAAATTAAAAATAAGTATCCAAAAAGTAGCAGAATATTCCTAAACACTAATACTCATCATCTAGATCTATCATCATTTCAATAAGTAGATAACCCTTATCAGTTACATATTCAGTGTAATTCATAGTGGTTATTGGTAACTTGATCAACTTAACTACATTTTCATCTTATTCATCATTTACCTCTAACTTAAATTTTTTTACCATCCTGGTGACTGTTGATGACATTGAAGGGTTATTTTATTTCCTTTCTTGGTTTAGTGGTACTATTCTCTCTTCCTCCAATTAATGGTGAGTAAAATCTAGAAGGTTAAACCTAAAGCATGAGAGTGCAACTTAACAACATGGTGTAAATCATTTTTAGGCAACTGATCATTTTGATGAGGAGAATGATAGGAAACTAAATTATTTTCTTATTTTAAAGTAATTTTCATTCTCTAAGAACCACTTGAATTTCCATGTCCATATGAATGGTTTCTCCAATAAGCCCTTCTCAAACCTTGATTTTCTCTAGAGTTTACAAGGTTAAATGACAAGGCTTCAAGAATATTCCAAAAAGTGGGATCAACTACATCAAAGTGGATTGAAATACGAGCTCCTTTATTAAAAGGCCTTGATAAATTCTTACCCAACCTCTTACCATCAAATAAATGACCTCTAGTCACAAAACTATGGGAAAATGAATTTTCCCTACTCTCAAGTAAATCAATTATTCATATATTTTCTTGGTCATTATTTGAATTTGGGGATGTCCACCTTGACATTCTAAAAGATAAAACAAATCAATCAAATCTCTTTGGAGACCACATATCAAAATCATGTGTGTGTGTGTGTGGGTACACACACACACATTTCAATAAAGATTGAAATTTGAAAAATAATGTCATCAAGACAAGGCATAATCTAATAAGAACTAAAATCAACACTCACAAAACTCCATCCATTGTTATCAAAAGATTAACTAATAAAAATATAAATTTATTTTATAAATTTATAGAACTGATTATCTTTCAAAAAATTTAAAACCTCTAAAAAATAGTTTTCTCATATTTCAAGAAAACATAAAAATTTCACTTTTATATACTACGGTCTAAATTTTCTTAACACAACCTGTGTATCAGTGATAGAGAAAATAAGAAAATTGCTCAAGATGAGAATCATATCACCAAATATCATTTTTTAAAACCATGTGGTAAAGATCAAAATATTTATGAAACTTAATACCAAACTTTCTATATACTTAATATATCTAAAATTTTAGCAAAGATTGTCTTCAACAAAAAATCAAAGATTTTTATCTTACTTCAAAACCCAAGAATACAAAATGGCAAACCAATACTTTGTACAAAATTTGTATTAGAATGCCAGTTGAATTCAACATTTTCATCAACAATTTATGACAAAATTCACATATTTCTAATGCATTCTCTTCTTATTTTGTTATACATAAAAGAATTATAATCTTCAACAAAGATAAAATGAAAAATATACCAATAAATTTTGTATTAATCATATATTATGATTTTGAAACAATTTGTGCTCAAACTGAAACCATTATATGATGAAATACATAAAAAAATTACAAATATTTTTTACAAACACTAAAATATTCTAAAAAAACTCTCAAATGTTTTGCTTAAACCCACATCAAAAAATTTACATCTTCCAAAATCACCTCATAATCAACTATTTTGAATAGTTTGTCAAGAATAAATAACATGCAAACATAAATTCATAAATTTCATTCCACATAATAACACCTCTATATATTTCATGCTTCAAATATCATTCTTTAATGAATTTTTTTTAAATAATGCATAGTAAGATATGTATTATTTTTCATTAAAGAAAAATAGACACTTGCATGCAAAACCAACTAAAGTTTCTTTGTGCATTCTATAAAGAAAGTAAACCATTAAACCAGTCTCTATCAAACTCATAAATTTCATAACCCACTATATATGAGCTTCCATAATAATTTTTACTTTATTATGCTCGTGAAAAGTAAATAGAATCCATACCTCATCTACAAATTGTTCAACAAACTTTCATCTTTTTCTCCTTGGCTTCAAAGCTTTGCTTTCACAATGAGTTATAATGAGATTTTCCTTTTGTATTATTTCAATATCAAAGTACTAAAATAGCTATGTGTTAGACAATATTGGATGGTAACTTGTTAGTATGTATCTCCAACTCAGCCAAAATTTTAGGAATATTGACAAAATTAGTCATGACCAAAGTTGCCACTAATCTACCACTTAAAAAATATTGATTTGATGCATATTACATAATATTTAAATGCAAAATATTATGGGCACATAAAATAGATCCTAACATATACACCAAATCCTAAGCATATTAAAACCACATAACTTGTTGCTTAAGGATCACTTAACCACACTTCAACCTCATGATCAAAACCAACTCAAGTAAGCATTCCACCACTTTTACATTTATCAAAATAGCCACATAAGTTAATCAAATTATCATAACCACCATCAATGTAATAAACATATGACCCTTATAAGAATAAAATACCTTCTTATTGTTCATAGATTTATGACCTTTGACCCCTATGTCATGATGTTAAAATAATTATTTCATAGTATTTATGATCTTTAAGTTTATTTTGAGACTCTTAGAAATATTTAGGTTTCTAGAAAAAAAATAACACTGATAGATATTGATTTGAATAAACCATTAGATTTAATAATAGCTATTTTAACTTATGATCTTACAAATATCATCCATTCAATAATGATCAAGTGAAACCAACTAAGAACATTTACATTCAACCTTTAATCACAAATGTCACTTTCTTGATTAACCTATGTATCACACAATATTTTGAATTTGATCATTAACTAATACTCATGAAGAATGAATTATACTAATATGGATTTACTAAATATTTTAATTGAATCCATTAAATTCATTTGAAACCACTTTTTAATGCAGAGTAATAAATTCACTAAATATAAAGTCAAAATAAACATTTAAACATAAAATGCATATTCAAGTGACATAATAACTAAGAACCACAACTTGTAGTTTTAAAAGTAATGTTAATGTTGTCAATATGATAGAATCTTTTCAAAGTACTTATTTTAGGAAAGAAAAGGAGGGGTGTCAAAAAAAGGCTCAATAGTTTGTTTCAAGACTCAAAGGTATAAGATTTGAAATGAATTGGGTAACATAATAACACCCTTTTCAATCAAGTGAACACACAAAGTTTTTGACAAAAGTTTAAAGGTAAAGGTGTGATGTTGAATAGATGGCATATCACCTCTTCAAATAAAGGAGTGATGTGTAACAAGACTTGTTTGAGATGTGTTATGATAAATAAAACAATTTAGACTCAAGACCATGTAAAAATGGATAAAATGACACAAATACCTAAGTGCAACATCCTAAATTCTTAAATTGACAAGGTTACATCATACTATCAAATTTAATTTATATACTTCTTTCTTGAGAGAATTTAAACTTGTTAATCTAAAAAGTAAAAGTAAATGAAAATTAGGGTTTTTAGGCCCCCTCTTATCTCAAGAGTTTATACAATGACATGCTATAGACACTTAAAATTGGCCACAACTGACTTATACTAGACTTCATACTAATTATTACTAACCATTGCAAATTAAACATATGAATAATTAAACATCCAAAATTTGCTTGCACATCATTCATCAAAACTCAAAATCATGTTGAGACATCCCTAATTGGGGCATTCTATCATATGCAATAATAACCTCTCACAAATTCATCTCTAAGCACCTTGCAGCATCATAATAGTCAATTTGGCCTATAGACCTATCAAGTGGGGAACATGAACAAATATCAAATCTTGAAAGAGCTAAAAGGCTAATTAGAATTAATTAACAAGCTAGACCAAATTACTAAACCAAATTTTACAAATAATTTTGAGATCTTAAGGTAAAGGATTTGTTATCTTTTGTATTTGAGTTATGCTTTCATTTATCTTTTATTACTAAGATCACCCTTAAGATCTAGGCTTGGAATTTAAGTGTTACTATGTTTTTATTGAGTTTTCTTACTTGAACTAACATATTAATAACCTCCCTTATTGGATTCCTATCATGACAAATGGCATGCCTAGTTGGACCTTCAAGCATCGCATATAACAAGGAGATGAAAATGTTGATCTTAGTTTTTCTATTAAGTGCTTGACAATCTTCAAAATTCAAGTTTTTAACATTATTTTTCATGTATAATGTTTTTAGTCATATATAGTTTTACATAGAGACCAACATCAGTTATAAAAGAACCAACATTGATCATTATAGGCTTTTCAAATATTTTTTGGAATTTCTTATTCGATCATATCTTCTTTTTGACCTATTTCATTATTTGAAAAGACATTACTATGCCTATAGCTTGAAACACCTTTCTAAATAGGGAAAAACTATAGACACCTAAAACCAGCCACAACTAACTTTTGATTAGACTTCAAACTGATTCCTACCAACCATTACAAATTAAACCTAGGAATCATGAAACGTCCCAAATTTTCTTGTTCATCATTCATAAAATATCGAAATCATATTGAGACATCCCTAATTGGGGTATTCTATTATATTTAATAATAACCTCTCACAAATTCATTCTTAAGTACCTTGAAGCATCACAACATTCAATTTGGTCTATGGACCTATTAAGTGGGGCACATTAACAAATATCAAATCTTGAAAGAGCTAAAAGGCTAATCAAAATTAATTAACAAGCCAAACCAAATTAAATGCCTAGTTGAATTATCCATGTGCAATTAATGAACAACTAAAAAAATAAATTCAAAATATCCTAACCTTTCATCATTTCCTTTATGAGTTATCAATCTCTTTGAAAATATCCTAAAATATCTATTTTGGAGATCGATGCCTATTCATTGCAAATCATGATTAATTAATCATTCTAACTCTATTTGGGTTATATTTGACTCACATAAGTTATTTTTGAACTCATTTCATGTTTAAACTCTACCTTAACTCTCCTAGGGTTGAAGTTAAATCCATTTACTATAAATAATATTTCATGACAAGTGAATTTTAAGCTCTCATAAGCCAAATTTATAATGAAAATTTAGAGAGAGACAAGCCATTTTATTTAGTATTATAATGCCAAAATTTCATTTCAAGTAGTGTTATAATGCTAAAATCTTGAGCCAAGCAACATCAATCAATATCAAATCCAATGGTGCCAAAGAGAGAAGGATCCAATCATCTTCATTTTCCAAAGACTCTTTGATGCACAAGCTGAGTAAGCCTCTCAACAAAGCATTTGGAGTTCCCAAGGAAGTAAAAGGATTTGTTGTCTTTTTAATTTTAATTTTGCTTTCATTTTTCTTTTATTACTAAGCCCACCCCTATGATCTAGGCTTGGAGTGTAAGTATTAGTGTGTTTCTATTGAGTTTTCTTACTTAAACTAACCTCCCTTCTTGGATTCCTATGATCACAAATGGCACACTAGGTGGGACCTTCAAGAATCCCATATGAGAAGGAGATGAAAATGTTGCTCTTAGTTTTTATATTGAGTGTTTCATAATCTTCAAAATTCAAGTTTTAACATTATTTTTCACATATTTTATTTTTAGTCATATATAGTTTTACATAGAGATCAACATCAGTTCTAATAAAACTGGTGTTGATCCTGCCAAAACTGACATTGGTCCACCTAGGACCAACATCTACCTCTATGTGTAGAATATAGCATACAAAAAATGTGTTTTTCAAGTTTAGCTTAAGTCTTCTAATTTTTGTTTTGTTTCTAAGACCCTAAATGTTGTTTTATTAAACATCATCTTGTAGGATTCAATATTATTTTTTAGGTTTGAATGCATTGGCCAAAAATATTTTTTGTCAAAATTATATTATTAGTTTTCTATGTTTTGCAAGACCAACATCGAACCCTTTTTGACTGACATCGGTTACCCATATACTAACTGACACTAGTTTCTACAAGACTGACATTGATCCCTGCATGGACTGACATCTGAATCTGTAATAAGAAAATGGAGACAACCTAAGAGCAAGATTTAAAAATTTATTTGGTCACTCATGAAAGTGATCCAAGGTAGTAAAAACCCTCTAAAAATTTTAGGACCTAAGGAGGAAAGAGGCATAAATTTGAAAGTGGTTAAGTCTTGAAGATTTTATTTGGTGCCTAAAAGGAATTTAGTTGTTTTTGTGCTTAGTTAAATTTGTGCAATTTTTTACAAGTTTTCAAGAAATGCCAAGGGGCAAAATTTAATAAACATTTCATTTTGGTGCATTAAAATAAATACTCACACTTTATATTACATACTCATAAGAGTATTTTGTTTTATGCTTGTCTTTTCAAAGTTATTTATTTTTACAAAATGCTTGACATGTGTATGCTCTCACCCCCTCCCTTTTCTAGAACTCGGGTGACTAAAAGCACTCTTTTTATGATTTGTATAAAGGCATGAAAATAATTTCACTAAGTCTCTCCTCAAATATATATGGTTTGGTTGATCTAAATGAAACCTTAAAGTTTTTTCAATTGTCATTTATTTTCATGCATCTTGGCTTGTGAGTGGGATTTCATCAGCTCCTCATAGGTTATCTAGGGAAGCATTGACCTAAGAATTCATCTCCTAACATCATTTCAACCCCAATCCATAGTGAGGTATAAAAATTTATGTTAATACATAGGTATGTTTGTTTGAGTTATTAAGCAAACTTTATTAGTAAGATGCTACCTTAGACCATAGGCATATCTCAGACATCGCACTACACTGAGAAAGTGATGGATGTAGTGGTTGTTAAAATGAAAATACATTTTAATAATAAATTGGTTGATGTGGATCCAAATTATGTGAGCATATATTATGTTAGCAACACTTGGGACCATCTAGAAATGCATGAAAAATTACTTTCAGAACAACTCTTGTCATGGGCCTATTGTTGATGCAAGGTGAGTAGACCAAAGTTTCATGTCACTATAAACTCTCTTGAGATAAGGTGGTGTAAAAACCCTACTTATTCATGCACTTTTATTTTTGTATTAACACTTAAAATCCTCTCAAGATCACTTATGTAGATGAAATTTGACAGTACTATGCAACCTTGCCAGTTTTAGGATCTAGGATGTTACACTTAGGTGTTTGTGTCATTTTATCCTTTATTGCATGGTTTTGATTTTAAAACTATCTATGTTTATTTTTTATGCCACATCAAAACAATTTTTTTGTACATCAATTAATTTTTTTAGGAGTTGTTATGCCATCCATTTGACACCATACCTTTGCCTTAGTGTTTTGACAAATATTTATATGTGTGTCACTTGATTGAAAAGGGTAATGTTACACTACCTAATGCATTTTAAGTTTTTTTTCCTTGGATTATTGAAACCAACCATTTATAAAATATTTATATCATGATAACATTTTTACACTACTTGAATCATTTCATAGACTTGTTTTCCTTGTGCCCAATTCAGTTTTTCAAAATTGAACCATGTGTGTCTTTTTAGATCTATACCTAGTATCATTATGTCATTTAATTTTGTCTAGCTTGTTATTTATTCAAATAATCCTAGTTTTCATTATTTTTTTCCTTTATTTTGGATAAATATCTTATCTCTTCATATTCTTTTTGTTTCATGCCTTATGCCAATTAACCAAGTGAATATTTGATTTTGAGTGCCTAGTTTATGCCAAAGTGTTTCAGATTTGTTAGGTTAAATCTCACCTTGTTTTTAGGTATAGATTTTGTTCTTATTTTTCTAAAATTCCTATCACATGACTTTTTTTATGCTATCTTTTGATTTCATATTTGTCCAAAATACCTAGCAACTTTTGTTTATTTAGATTAGACTTGTTTGGAACACTTTAGACCTAGAGTTTGACATTACAATTTTTATTCAACCAATTAATATTTTGTGTGAGACATTTGATGTTAGACATTTGACATTATACTATTTTATACTAAGATTTATCACAAGCCATTTTGGAGATACAGCTCCCCTAGACTAAGTTAGACTAAGTTCTAACCATTTATCCTTTGGAAAATGTTTCTAAGAGTTTATAAAACTCTAGGTCTTTTATGGAAATTTCATTATTGATGTGGATGTATCATTACACTTATGTTAGAGCCATGTATAATAAAATTTATGATATAATGGCTGCACAAATAAACTTTGTTCAGACCCTTATGGTGAATAAGTGGTTTGTGATATGGATCCATATCCTCCTTACAATACTCAATCTAAGAATTAAAGCCAAGCACTAGATTTGGTGGTACCTTCTTAAGGTTGGTTAACGTACAATCTTCCACCCCTTACCACTCATTGCATACAATACTCAACTTATACCATTAAACCTCATTTATATTGTGTGAGCCACCAAGATCCATAGCATCTAAGGATTACCATTCCAAGACCTCATCATTTGGCTTGTGTAAGCAACTAAGTTCATAAGGTCATATTATTTCTATACTATGATCTCATCTTTTTGATTGTGTGATCAACTAAGATCCACAATACCCTACCATTTATATACCAAGACCTCATCCTTTGGCTTGTGATATAAACCAAGATTCATAATGCCCTAACATTTCTATTCCAGGACCTAATCCTTTGGCTTGTATAAGCAACCAAGCTCCATAATGCCCTACCATTTTTATACTAAGATCTCACCCTTTGGATTTTTCAATCCACTTAGCTTTATAACACCCTAACATTTATATCCTAAGACCTCATTCTTTATATTGTGTAAGTAACCAATCTTTTTAACACCTTACCATTACCATTCCAAGCCATTCAAAACAAGGTTATCCAATCATAACTCGATAGGTCATAGTTATTATCCTAGGCCATAAACTAGTGTTTATTAATCCTATCATTATCCAAACACCAACCATCCTTCATCCATTTCTAACCATTCCCCACTTTATAAAACCCCTATCAATTGTCTATCCCTTATCGAGCCAATCAGTACCTCTCCAACTGAGATAATAATTTGAAGACCAAGATATATTCAAAAGTTGTATTTTACAACTAATTATAAGCCAAGGCCAAGACAACCAACCAATTTGAGATGTTTTTGTTGGAACACCTATTTTTGATAAGTCCACCTATGATGAATCACCTCTTAGTACTATAGCTTTTATTGAGGAGTCTCACTCTGACAAGCTAGTCTTTGTTGAGTTACTTCTTAATGATTATAACCACCTTTGGGTAAATCATTATCTTGACCATATGCCATTTTTAAAAGAGCCTTCCTTTGACAAACCAATATTTTAGGAGTTATCTCTTGACTTTTTTCCTATTATAGAGAAGTCTCACTTTGACAAATTAGTCTCTATGGAGCCCATCATGCCATCACAGGCTATTCCTTGTCCAATACCAAACATTCAACAAAATATCATTATAACAACATCCACACAAAATGAAGAATCAAAATTAGAGTTAGGTTTTATTCTTAAACCAACTTCATATTTAGCATCAAAAGTAGAATCAATGGGAGTCTCAACATTGGATTCAAAGTCCCTTGAGTCAAAATCAGCTTCAAAATTATAATATGTTTGTGTTTGTTACAACATTAGTTATGCAATTCCTTGTAGATTAGTTTGAATACATTTGTGATCCTTCTATAATTTTTTAGGATGACTAATTTTTCTTTGACACAAGTTATCTTAGTATCTTCTATGAGGATTGTGTGGCCTCTTCCCATTCCATTACTATTAAGCATTCCATTACCAACAACCAACCTAGCCATTATATTAACCTTACACCTCCCATAAGTGTCAATTGGTACTGACACAATCACACCTTATTGAACTACTTCTATAGTGACATTTCAGTTTTAGAATATCAAGGGGGGCAAGATCACATTCATTTAAAAAAATAATAATCTCTTAGTGAAACCTTTTCAAAGGTGCTAAGGTGAAATCAAATTACAAACTCAACATCTTCTAGAGAAACCTTTTTGGATGTGATATAAGACAATCAAAGATAAAATTCTACATTCCTCAGTGAAACTTTCTCAGAGATGCTAAGGGACAATCAATATAACTTCATTGGTGAAAACCTCATCAAAGTGCCAATAGCTAAGCACAACAATTCTTCACTACTTGATGGAGATATTATCAAAGATAATATCATTATGGAATCCAATCTATAGCATAATTAGATGGTAACTAATCTCAATCCTAAATAATAGAAAAAATTGATGGTCCTATCAAGAGAATATTCATAAGTCTTCGGCCCTACCATAACCAAAATTATGTCAAATCCAAAATTAGAAACATTATGTGTGCCTAAAAATATTGATATTCATTTATCACCCAACCATTATACATTCCATTATCATTCACCATTACATTTCCAAATCTATTACAACCCCTCAAATTATACTTAAGAAAATATAGTAATTTTTAAAAAATAACAAAATAATTAATTTAATGTTCACATCACATAATTAAACAATACAACATATCTAAATCATAACCAAGAATAATAATACTTCAAATTCAATTACCGCATCAATATACATCTCTAAGTAAAGTAAACACTACAGGACACAACTACAATTGGTCTGACAATAAAAAATTTATTGTTCAAATATACAAGTACATATTATAATTATATTCCTTCAAGCATATAGCTTAATATAATAATGAATACCAAACTCTCTAGAGCTTGATTTATGCTAACTCATGTATTTTTGATAATCTCAAGTGTCATCTCCAAGTAGTAATATAGTGGGGAGGGAGAGTATCATCTGAGTGTTTTTCCACTCCAACCATAGACCGAAAATTCCCTGCATAATTTTCTAATAGGGATTAGCCCTCCCTTCATGAATAGGCAAGAATCTAGTGGGACATTTTAGGACCCCACGTGGTGTAATATTTACTACTACTACATGATATGTATTAAATAAAATATGTTTCAAACATGATATCACACTATATTCAAATCAAACATATGAAATGATAATGTACATCTAACATTACTTTGACCAAAGTTTATAAATAACATTTGATCACTAGATCGATCAATTTCATAACACACCATATGATCAGATTATCTATTGATGGTACTACTGAGGCTAGTAGAATCCATCACACTACCTATTAACATCATCAATAATTTTTTCTAAAATAAATATATATAACATAGTTTATATTTCTAAGATTCATGCATATTTTTCTCCAATACTAGGAATAGAACAATCTTGAACATTCTTTTATTTCACCAAATATTAATGAATATGAAATTTTCTATTTAACACAATATAACATTTTGATAACAACACATTGGATACAAGGTCATACCATCCAGGTATGCTCTATATAAAGACTATCTATGCATGCATGTCAAAAGTAAACTAATATTTTAATTAACCATTTAAAAGATCTATTTATTCCTTTATGAAAAGTAACATAATTGTTACTATAAATTACACAATGGATCTAACCAATTATTTTTGCATATCCCTTCTTACACAAATGACCTAGGCCCTTGATTTATAATTTAGCTCATTAGTTTTCTTAAATATGAATAATTATATTGCTAAGCTGATTTTTTTTTAAATAAACTTAAAATATATTCTTTCATATTTTAAAAGGACACATCCTACTAAAAGGTTTTAATTATATTCATTTATCACTTTTCATCTACTATTATAAAATCACCAAAACCTAATCAAATCAATTTTCCACATTATCCAACTTAATTTCAATGTAGCTTTAAATATAAATAATATTCAAGGTCTAAACAAGTTATTTGCAAGTCTAGAATAAGATAGTCTAAATTTTCAACATATGGGTATCTAAACATACAATAGTCTATAGCATTTGACATAGCTTTATAGACAGCAATGCTTAGCATTAAATCAAAATACAACCCTTTATTTAAAACACAGCCTCTTAGGATTTGAACATAGCCAAGCAATTAGTAACATAACCCATATAATTAAGAATCCACACTAAATATCAAGGCAGCCCTCTATTTTTAAAATGTAGACCTTTAATTATAAAATGTAGTTTCTAAAATTTAGAGTTTAATCCTAACATCAAAAGGTATAAGGAGAAGTTTCACAAGCTTAACCAACAGAATGTAGTTCATAAATAATTAGTATAAGAGATGTTAGTATAATCCTAAAATGTAGCACTAGATATATTAAAATGAAATGTTACTATTAAGCTAGATGCAGGTCTAAATTTCAAATGTATACTTCTCCTTTGATAACACACTGACCCTATGGAGATAATAGGCTAGTTAATCTCAATGTTACCTTTTAAAAAAATATACAAATCATAAAATATTGAAATGCAGCCTTTACTAATCACTACATAGCTAAAACAACACCATACAGGCTTAAATGGAATAACTATGTTGGTTTCAAGAATTGAACCTCTAACCTAAAGTTATGAAGGCAAACACAACATTATAACTTAATATGTTGCACTAAATTTAAATGCAACATATATACATATAGAAGTCAACACAATTAAATCCAATGTAATTAAACAATTTGTAATGCAACTTTCTTGATTTTTATACATAGCTAGGAGAATGAAATGCAAGTTTGCTATTAAAATGTAGTTCTATAAAAAGGGACATAATCTTATAGGCTTTTTCCAAACAAATGCTACATAGGCTTATAAAATAAAATTCATGTCTTTCTATGAGACTCTGGATTAAATAATAACTAGTTTCAATAAAGAAAGAGACACTATAATAACAATTTCTTTATAGTTCTAAAAATACAACCCAGCTTACCTAAATGGGTAAAACATAGGCTTAAAAGATCATAATGTAGAATTGGACAGTGTTTAGCTTTTAAACATAATGATATTCAACCAAAAGATCTATAAGGAGGACACATCTCTATCAATTATAATTCATCCAAGAAAATACATAGATTTAAATATATAAAAACCATAGGTTCTTTAAAATAAAAAACATAGTCTGTAAATCAATACATTGCCCTTCAATTTTCAATGCAAATTTACAAGAAATAAGACACATGGTTTAAGATAGAACGCATCATCATAAATATCAAAATACACTGGTCAATGGGATCACATTCTAATAAAAAGGATGCAACTCTATAAAATCAATGTGCAGGGTTAAAAATAATTCAATGAAGCAATTAAATGATAATGTAGTCTTAGAGTCAAAACAATTGAAAACTCAGGCCACAGAATAAATATGCATCACCTAAAACAATATCATACTAGCTAAATGGGATAACACATTATTAAAATATTCAAATGCAAATTCAAATTCAAAGAATTATAATACACACTTAAAATCCATTTGCACATAAAAATTAATTACATAACCTACCTTGAATGTTTGCTAAAGATTTATCCTTTCCCTTTTCCTTCCAACTCCCTTCTTCCAAATTCTCTTGCTTTCTCTTTGTCTCAATGTGTATTTTTTAATTCACTATTTTAGTTTTTCCCTTAAATGTCAATCTAATCTTCTAAATTTATATTCATCATAATTAAAAAATGTTTTTTAAATTACCACACCATCTTTTTCTTTGTTTTCTCAATATTAACTTAAGTTGACTCCTTAAACTATTTTCCTAATTTTTTGAAGTAAATTCATGCATGTTAATTCAAGATGAATCTTTGAATTGCATTAACTCAACTTCCATGTAATTTTTAAAACAATGTTAAAATATTTAACTAAAAGATAAATAAATCATTAATTTTTATTTATAAGATAATTATTTCCACAATAATAATATATTTATAACAATTAATACACATTTTCCTAATTTAAATTCAAAAATCAAGTCAATTAGACTAAATAAATATAATGCATACTAAAACTAATTCGACACACACAAATATAATCACATGCAATACCCACTAACATTTTTATACAAATATCATTTAAAATTTACTATGCATGTGTATGGTTGGTAGCATTTTCCATTAATATCTCCCCAATCGTTCAATCTAGTTGATCCTCCCCAATGATGCTCTACCTCATCAATCTTTGAGGGTAGGAATTATCATGCATCCACCTCATAACAAGTAGGTAGTTAGTATGAGTCATCATAAATATCACCAATGATGTAAAAATTAACTAATACATATCCATAGTGTATGGAATATAACATACAGTTATCACATCATGTATTCTAATCATCAATATCACTATCTCATTATAGTATATGTCATAAAACTCAAATCAAAGAAATAGTAATTAGATATTAACCATACTAAACAATAGATTAAAAGTTTATAAGTCATAGGGTGAAATTAGAATGTAACATCCTCTCCCCCTAAAATTTGTCATCATCTTGATGACACTTATTCAAATAATAGTTTTGAAAATTAAAAGAGTCTAATAGAATTTAAAAACATAGTATCAATTATCTATCAAGAAAAAAAATATAGAAATAGCCTAAAAAACTCATCAAATTCTTTCCAAGTAGTACTATCTTTAGAGTATTGGTCCCACAAAACTTTACACTAAGACACCTCTCTATTATGTAAAGGAAGTTTGAAAGTGTTAATTATTTTTATTGGTTCTACCATGACCACCCTGAAATCTAAAACTTGTAAAGCATTCCAATCCAAAACATGTGAAGGATCATCTATATACTTATTAAGATAAGATACATGAAAAGTATTATGCAATAGAGCTAGGGCTAGTGGCAATACAAGCCTATATGTAATAGGATTAACCACTTCTAATACTTCGAAGGGTCCCACATATCTTGGTGATAGTTTTTCTAACTTCCCAAACTTAATTGAGATCTTTTATAACTTAACCTGCAAGATCACTTTATCACCAATAGAAAACCTTCTATTTGTTCTCTTCAGATTACCATAACTCTTCTATCTATCATTGGCCTCAACCAATATCTATATGATTAAATTAACTTGATCTTCCATTTTAGAAATCATCTCTAGCCTAAATACTACCCTATCCTCTAACCTATCCCAATTGAGTGGTGTCTTGTACCTCCTTCTGTACATTGCCTTAAAAGGATCCATCTTTAATGCTGACTGACATGAGTTATTATATGTAAACTCAACTAATGAAAGATAATCTTTCCATTTATATTTTTGATCCATGCAATACATACGTAGAAGATCCTCTAAAAATTGATTCACTCACTCAATCTAACCATTAGTCTCTAGATGATATGTAGAACTAAAATTTAACTAAGTACCCAAAGATGATTTTAGAGTTACCCAAAACCTAGAAGTCATTTTTAGATCATGATCCAAAATGATCTTCTCTAGAAACCCATGCAACCTATAAAATTCCTTTATAAACCTCTTTGGAAGGGTAGGAGCATCATCTATCAAATTTCCTAGTATAAAATAAGCCATCTTGGTTAGTCTATTCATAACTACCAAGATCATATCATGCCTATTTTATGACATCAGTAAACCTTGGAAAAAATCCATACTGATCATATACCACTTCCACTCTGGCATATCATGTGGATATAGAAATCTAGTCAGGTACACATGTTTAGCTTTAATTCACTAACATTCTAGACAATGTGACACAAAATCTACCACATCCTTCTTGATTCCCTTCTATAAATACAAAGGTCTAAGCAATGCCATGAGTTTTGTTACTCCTAAATGTCCCAAATAAGGAGCATTATTTAACTCTTTCAACACTATAGCCCATATATTTTCTTGATCTAGTACATACATTCTCCCATTAAAACATAGAAGACTATCACTCTCAAAATTGAATCTTTTATACCAACGATTTTGATCACTATCAGAGAATGATTTTTTAACCTACTCATAGTATTCATCTCCTAGTGAGAACTTAACCACTTAATCTCTAAAAGTACTCCTAATAGTAGTTATAACTTCTATGTACCTTTTATGACTCAAAGCATCAGCTACTCTATTCTTTTTACCTTTGATATAATTGATATCAAATTCATAGTCAAAAAGAAACTCTAACATCTCTGATGAGCATTACAATTTGGTTGGGTGAAGATATATTTGAGTCCCAAGTTATCAGTCTTGAGCTCAAATGGTTTTTCCAATAAACAGTATCACTAAACTTGTAAAGCATGAATGATTGTTGTAAATTCAATATCATGAGGGGAATAATTTACCTCATGAGTTTTCATCTTCCTCAATTCAAAATCCACTACTACACCATCCTACATAAAGAATCCACCTAAACCCTCTTATAACACATCTATGATCACTAAAAACTAACCATTAGGATCAGGAACTCTTAGCACTGGTGTTGGCATAAGCCTTCTTTTTAACTCTTGAAAAGCTACTTCACACTTCTCTAACCAGACAAAATTTTGATTCTTCTTTTGTAAGGAGGTAATTAGATTAGCTATCTTAGAAAATTTCCAAATGAACATCTTGTAATAACCTGCTAACCCCATAAAGCTCCTTACTTCATACACATTTATAGGTGTTGGCCACTCCATAATGGCCCTTATCTTATATGGATCTACAAAAATACCATCTACATAAATAATATGCCCTAGATATTGCACTCTCTCTTATAAAGATGCACACTTAGACAACTTATCATACAGCTTGTGCTTATGTAACCATTTCAAAACCAATTCTAGATGTTATAGGTGTTCTTATTCATTCTTAGAATATATAAAAATGTCATCCAAAAAGACCAAGATAAAGTGATCTAAATAATCTCTTAACACACTATTTGTGAGGTTCATGAAATCTGTTAGTGCATTGGTTAACCCAAAATGTAACACGATGAACTCATAATACCCATAGCAAGTTTAAAAAGCTATTTTTTAAATATCCTCATCCGAAATCCTCAATTGATGATATTCTGATCTAAGATCTATCTTATAAAAGAGCATTTCTCCATGTATCTAATCAAAAATGTCATCTACATGAGGTATAAGATACCTATTTGTGATAGTTACCTTATTTAACATTATGTAATCAATGCAGAGTTAAAGAATACCATCTTTATTCTTCACAAAAATAATTTATGCACCCCATGGTGACACACTAGGCCTAATCAACCCTTTTGACAATAGTTCTTAGAGTTGAGACTTCAATTCAATGAACTCAATGGTTATCATCCTATACAGTACCTTAGATTGTGGTTTTGATCTATGTATGATTTCAATAGAAAAATTAAACTCACGTTTAGGAGGTAAACCTAGTAATTCTTCTAGAAACACGTCATAGAAATCTCTAAGAAATGGATAATATTTGAGAGATGGTTCCATAGGTTCCTCCATCTCATTTATCTTGATGATAAATTCTTGACACCCTTATGTTTGATCCCTTTTAAGTTGCATTGCCAAAATCTACTTAAGTCACAACTCTCTCATTTCTCCCTGAATTTGTGTCTAATTTCCAAGATCATCTAGACATTCAACTTTTTATAAATAGCAGTCAACCTTGGCCTTGTGTTTATCAAGCCATTTGACTCATAGGATCATGTCATATGATCCTAATGGTGATATATATAAATCCACTACAGTTAAATATTTAGGTAACTCAATCACAAATTCATCTAGACACTTATTAACCATGACTTTTGAATCAATCACATATTATACCGGCCATGAATTTACCATAAATCTAGCTTTTATAGGAAATTTCTAAGCATTCTAGGAGATATAAAACATTTAGTATCCCTTGTATCTATAAAAATATAAATTGGATGTTCAAATAAAATACCTAACAGCTCTATGGGTGATGCTTGAAATTCAACTTGTCGATTATCAATCACTGCATGAATATGTCATTGAAAATTCCCCTATTTAGTATTAAGACCTTTATTCTTTGACTTGTATTGAGGACATTCATGAGTATGATGATTTCCTCCACAATTGAAATAATCACCTGGTGGTCCTTTCCTATTAGTTTGAGTGTTTCCCTAGAACCTACTTTTGGAGCCATTGCCTAGTTTCCTATCACTAGTTTTATTGTTGAATCTGGTATTCTAGTTACTAGACTGCCCCTTAGAGTTTCCTCTCCTTTGCTTATAGGTCCTCTTAAAAGGTGGCTTATAATTCTTAAAATTCTTCTTGAACTTTTCCATAGCCTATGTAAGAGACTTCAACTTCTACTCTTACTTCACTACCTTCTCAAAATATTGGTCCATGATGAGAGCTCCATGAACATCTACCTCGCCACTGATATGGGGTTTTAATCCCATCTTGGTACTAAGGAATGTAATTTAAAAGTTTGGTGAACTATTCCTAGTACTCATTCATTTAAAACTCTCCTTGCTTCAGATTCTAAAAATATGTAAGCTTCTGATCAAAGTAAAGTTGTGAAAACCACCATGATCTGAACAATGGCATGAATTTCTCCCAAGTTGTGGTGTTTGAATTAAAGTTCATCTCTATCTTCTCATTAGCCCACCAAGTAGTTACTTCACCAACCAACTGGTAAACTCCCCAAAATACTTTGTTGACTTTAGAGTAGTTTTAAATCTTGAAATACTTCTCCATTTTTGTCAACCATACCTTAGATCCATTACCTAGGATAGTTCCATAAAAATTTGGTGGATTCACTTTTTTCATGTCCCTCAACAACTTTAAAACTACTTGAGATCTTGCATCCTACTAGTTTTCCTATTCAATGAGGTACTCAACAGGTACTTCTTAACATTGTTCCTCACCTTGGTCATGAAATTATTAGTCTAGGGCTATAATTTGATCCCTAATATCATTCGTGACTACAAAAAATTGATCTAACTTTGTTGAATGCTCAATGGCAATTAGGTTAGGATCAATGGGAAGGTCATTATCATTGACATATGAAGGACCCTCACCTAATGATCTTGTTTACACCATTCTTCCTTTTAATTTAAAATTAGAATATGAAAATGTTAGTGGATTCATTTAGTCCTAGAGTTTGAGCCTAAGCTCTGATACCACATGTTATAACCCCTCAAGTTATACTTAAGAAAATGCAGTAAATTTTTTTTTAAAATAACTAAATAATTAATTTAACATTCATATCAAAAAATTAAATAATACAACATATCTAAATCATAACCAAGAATAATATTACTTCAAATTCAAATACTACATACAATATATCTCTTATACATCTCCAAATAAAGTAAACACCATAGGACATAGCTATGGCTAGTCTAACAATACAACATCTATTATTCAAATATATAAGTACATAATACAATTACATTCCTTCATGCATTTAGCCTAATATAATAATGGATACCAAGATATTTACAGCTTGAGTCATGTTAACTCATGTATCACTGATAATATCAAGTGTCATCTCTAGGTAGAACTATAGTGGAGAGGGAGAGCATCATCTGAGTACTTTTCCACTCCAATTATGGACTAACAATCCCCCACATAATTCCCTATCAATGAATGGCCCTCCCTTCAAGAATAGGTAGATAAAATAGTGTGAGAATCTAGTGAGACATGTTTTTGATAAAATAAGGTGGAAAAACAAGGGGCCGAACCCTTAAAAGTAGCAAAAAAGTGACAGAGGCAACCAGCACAAAAGGTGCCTTAAAATAGAAACATCACAGTCTGAGATCCAAAAGACACAACAAACTAAACTATAAGCTAAGATAGTTTTAACAGAGAAGTACAGTATCAAAATAATAGCAAAAACTGAGGATGGTTCTCTTCTTTCTTAAATATGGATTTAATAAGGTCATCCAAGTTTGCAAAGTTATCCTCTTTGCCAGGAGTAGCAGTAGCACCCAAATCCTGCATCACAGACATGTTAAGGAAAATAGAATTCTAGAGCATAGTAGAAAAGTTTTGTTCCAGTTTCTAAATGTGACCCCTCAGGACTACAATTTTAGATCCCAACCTAGCCTAAATTTTGATTTCATCATCAACTTCCTCCACAAACATCTTTCCCACTTTGCCAGCCTCTTCTACAAAGTCAATCGCATCCTCAATAGTAGCCTCTAATTCTTTAGTCTCCTGCTTCCCCTCAATATCCACAAAGATTTCTTGAATATCCATGTCCTTGGCCTCATCATCCTGAGTGGATTCATTTGAGGCACTCTTAGAGTAGTTGATAAGCCTAGCCTTGGAGCTAGGTTTGCTAGCAATGCACCCCAACCACCTAACTCCTGAGGAGAAACCCTCTTTAATAGCCTTAGTAGATGAATGAGACTTACTTCCTTGACCCCCAAGGGTCCTATAGAGATTTTTTATGGTCCCCATAGTAGTCCCCATAGTTCCCACTTCACCAACATATGTCTTCCTCTTCTTACACTTCATACTCATAGTAGAGCCCAGAGTGTCTATGGGAATCTCCTCGGGAGTAGAAAAAGAAACTTCTTTAGTTTTAGTAGAGACAAGGGAAGGGCAAGAATATTTGACAACATCGATAGCATTTTGGTTAGAAGAAATTCCCCCACTATCAATTTGAGTGGCCTTGGAAGGCTCGAGAGCATGATGAAAATTGTAAAGATAGAAAATAAGGCCCTGATGAAGGGGGATAGGATTCTTATCAGGTTTCTTAGCCAATTTAGCTCTAACCCTAAGGATAGAATTATCAAGGGAAGAAAGCAAATAAAAAGGAAAGCTAATGTGAGCATTTCACCTAAAATGGTTCAAAAGAGGAAGATGATAGTTGTAAAACCTAGTGAAGCACCCCTTGAGAGTGAAATACTTCATGAGGATAAAACACACGCCATCTAAAGGCTCAAGCAACTTGGCTCGATCAAATCCCCCTGATAGGGTACAAGTTCTTCACCTTCTCCAATAAAGAACTTCTGACTAAAAAGGTCCACAATTTTGGTTTTTTGTTTCAATTTAATCCCCTAAGTAGACATGCCAGTACTTATAGCAATCACATTCTCTGAAATCTCAAAGCTAATTCCCCCCACAGAGACTCACTAGTTTAACCAAGACCTAGAGAATTATTCAGAAAGGTTCTCATCATACCCATTGAGCCTCTCCAAATAAGGACTAATCCCACCCTCTTTGTAATAGTGCTAGACCACTAGGTTGTCTTTGAACTCGTAACAAGAAACGAGTTCTATTCGTATTCTATCACCACCCATGTTGGACTTATAGAACAGACTGTAAAAACCCCAAATTTTCACTAATGTATTAGTAGTAACTTCAATCCCTTGATCACAGATATTGATAATGGTGATGAAATAGCACATAATTAGGAACATCATGCCCATGCTTAAACATAATTTCACAAAAATCTCCATAATGATGGATTAGTCTGCTTGCCTTATCAAAGAGGCCTAATAAATCAGAAATGATAATCAAAAAAGTACAAAAGGACCCATACTCCAAGATACACGTCGACACCCTCCACAAGGAATGATGAAGTGAGCTATCTTTCCAATATATCTAACTCATCCTTAACACGTCACTTCCTTTTGAATGAGATCCCTAATATTTAAAGGGATGTGATCAATTTGGCACCAACATTGCCAATTTGAATATTGTTGGCCAAGAGCGGCACAGGCATTGGCAACACCATTACCCTCACAATAAATATGTGAGATGTCTACCTTGGTAAACTTTTGCAGGAGAATTTATATATCCATAATAATATCTTTCAACTTAATACCAATAATTGATACCTTATTAACCGCATCAATAACCAATTTAGAGTCCCCCTAGATACTAAAATTCTTGATATCAAGGGATATAGCCAATTTAATCCCCCATAGGAGAGTAGTTGCTTCAGCATAATTCTTGCTCTGATAGCCCATTCCACTAGCATAGATAGTAATCATCCACCCTTTGTCATCTCTTATAATCCCTCCCCCACTAGCTTTACCATCAACCTTAGAGGCCCATCAAAGTTAAGTTTTAACCAGTTAGGCTTTAGGGGATTCCATCTAGTATTGAGTCTCTATAATATTTTGGAATTATTATGAGTAGGAATAAGATTTAGGATCTTCTAATTAGCCATAATTTGTTTGAGACATGTTACTACCCTATGTAATATAATATTTACTACTTCTACATGATGTGTATCATAAATAAAATACATTTCAAACATGATATTGGACTACTTAAAAATCAAACATATGAAATGATAGTGTACATCTAACATTACTTTGGCCAAAGTTTTCAAATAACATTCGATCACTAGATCAGTCAATTTCATAACCCACCACTTGATCAAATTATTTATTAGTCGTACTAACCATGCTAGTGAAATCTGTCACACTGCCTATTAGCATCATCAATACTTTTTCCTAAAATAAATATATATAACATAGTATATATTTCCAAGATTCATGCATATTTTTATCCTATAATAGGAATAAAAAAATCTTGAACATTATTTTATTTTATCAAAGTTTAATGAATCTAAAACATGTTATTTAACACAGTATAACATTCTAATAATAATACATTGAATACAAGTTCATACCATCCGGGTATGCTCTATATAAAGACTATGTATGCATGCATGTTGAAAGTAAACTAATATTTTAATTAACCATTTAAAATATTCATTTCTTATTTTATGAAAATTAGAATACTTGTTTTGACAACTTACATAAATGGATTTAATCGGTTATATTTGCATATCCCTTTTTACACAAATGACGTAGGCTCTTAATTTGTAATTTAGCTACTAGTTTTCTTAAATATGAATAATTATATTGTTAAGCTGATTTTTTTAAAATAAAATTAAAATATATTCATTTATATTTTAAAAAGGGCCCATCCAACTACAATATTTTAATTATATTCCTTCAACACTTTTTATCTACTATTACAAAATCACCAAAACCTAATCAAATCAATTTACCATGTTGTCTAACTCAATTTAAATGTAGTTTTAAATTAAATAATATTCAGGGTCGAAACAAGCTATTTGAAAGTCTTGAATAAGACAGTCTAAATTTTCAAAATGTTGGTCTCTAAAGACATAATACTCTATAGCATTTGATGCAGCTTTATAGATAATAATGTTTGGTGTTAAAGTAAAATACAACCCTTTATTTAAAATATAGCCTCTTAGGATTTGAACACAGCCAACCAAATGGCAATGCAACCCATAAAATTAAGACTCCACACTAAATATCAATGCAACCCTCTATGTTCAAAATGCAAACCTTTAATTATAAAACATAGTTTCTAGAATTTATAATGCAAGCCTCACATCACAAGGTATAAGGAGAAGTTACACAAACTTAACTAATAGAACACAAGTCATAAATAGTTAGTATAAGAGATGTCATTATAATCTTGGAATGCATCACTAGATATATTGAAATGAAATGTTATTATTAAGTTGGGATGCAAGTCTAAATTTTAAACATAGACTTCTCCTTTGATAACATACTGACCCTATGGAGATAATAGGCTAGTTAATTTCAATGTGCCCTTATTAAAAAAAATGTAGATCATAAAATATTGAAGCACAACCTTTACTAGTCACTACATGGCTAAACCAACACCATATAGGCTTAAATGGAATAACTACACTAGTGTTAAGAATTGAACCTCTAACCTAAAGTTAAGAAGGCAAACACAACATTATAACTTAATATGTTGCACTAAATTTAAATGTAACATATATATGTCAATGTAATTATGCAATTTGGAACACAACTTTCTTGATTTTTATATGTAGCTAGGAGAATGAAACATAGCTTTTCTATTAAAAACATAATTTTATTAAAATGGATGCAGTCTTTAAATAAAGCATAGGCTTCTAAAAAATAAATGCTAGACATGCTTATAAAATAAAATGCATGTCTTTCTATGAGACTCAAGCTTAAATAATACTTAGTTTTAATAAAGAAAGAGACACTATAATAACAATTTTAACCTAGTTCTAAAAATACAACCTGGCTTACCTAAATGGGTAAAACACAAGCTTAAAGGATCATAATGTATAATTGGATAGTGTTTAGCTACTAAACATAATGATATTTAGCCAAAATAGCTATAAAGAGGATGCATCTCTATCAATTATGATTCATCCACAAAAAGACATATTTACATATTTATAAACCAGACGTTCTTTAAAAGAAAGAATGTAGTCCATAAAGCAATATGCTTCCCTTCAATTTTCAATGTAACTTAACAAGAAATGAGATGTAGGGTTTAAGATAGAACACAACCTCATAAATATCAAAATACACTAGTCATTAGGATCACATGCTAATAAAAAGGATGTAGCTTTATAAAATCAACATGCAAGGTTAAAACCAATTTAATGAAGTAATTAAATGATAACATCATCTTCAAGTTAAAACAATTAAAAAATCAAGCCATAGAATAAATACGAAGCCCCTATAGTAATATCATGCTAGCTAAATGGGATAACATGTAGTTAAAACAATCAAATGTGGATTCAAAGAATTATAATACACAATTAAAATCCATTTACTTTCCATAACCTACCTTAAATGTTTGTTGAAGATTTTTCCTTTCCCTTTTCCTTCCAAATCCCTTCTTCCAAATACTCTTGCTTTCCCTTTGTCTCCCTATGGTTTTTTTAATTCACCAAATTTTTCCTTTATTTACAAATTTTACTCTCCTTCTAAATTATGTGCTACCCCTTTGCATGAAAAATCTCTATTTTAGTTTTTCCCTTGCATGTCAATCTAATCTTCTAAATTTATCTTCATCATAATTAAAACATGAAATTTAAATTACTAAGCCATCTTTTTCTTTGTTTTCTCAATATTAACTTAAGTTGAATCCTTAAACTATTTTCCTAATTTTTAAAGTAAATTCATGCATGTTAATTCAAGATTAATCTTTAAATTACATTAACTCAAATTTTATACAATTTTTAAAATAATGTTAAATTATTTAACTAAAAGATAAATAAATCATTAATTATCTTTTATTTTTAAGATAATTATTTCTAATATAATAATATCTTTATAGTAATTAATACATATTTTCCTGATTTAAATTCAAAAATCAAGTCAATTAGACTAAAAAAATCTCATGCATACAAAAATTAATTTCACACACACAAATATAATCACAAGCAATATGCACTAACATTTTTACACAAATATCATTTAAAATTTATGTGCATGTGTGTAGCGTCACTATCATTTTCCATTGATATTCCCCCAATCATTCCATCTAGCCTATCCTCTCTGATGATGCTCTCCCTCATCAAGCTCTGAGGATAGGACCTATCTTGCATCCACCTCATAACAAGTAGGTAGTTAGTCTAAGTCATTATAAACATCATCAATGATGTAAAAACTAACTAATACATATCCATAGTGTATGGAATATAACATACAGTTATCACATCATGTATTCTAATCATCAATATCACTATCTCATTATAGTATATGTCATAAAACTCAAATCAAAGAAATAGTAATTAGATATTAACCATACTAAACAATAGATTAAAAGTTTATAAGTCATAGGGTGAAATTATAATGTAACATCCTCTCCCCCTAAAATTTGTCATCATCTTGATGACACTTATTCAAATAATGGTTTTGAATATTAAAAGAGTCTAAAAGAATTTAAAAACATAGTATCAAGTATCTATCATGCAAACAAATGTAGAAACAACCTAAAAAATGCATCAAAGACTTCCCAAGTAACACTATATTTAGAGTATTGGTCCTACAAGACCTTACACTGAGACATCTCTCTATTATGCAAATAATTTTTACAAATGTCAATTAATATGATTGGTTCTACCATGGCCACCCTGAGATCTAGAATTTACAAAGCCTCCCAATCCAAAACATGTGAAATATCAACTATATAATTTTTAAGATAAGATAAATGAAAAACATTATATAATAGAGCTAGGGATGGTGGGAATACAAGCCTATACATAATAGGATTGACCACTTCTAACACTTTTAAGTGTCCCACATATATTGATTATAGTTTTGTTGACTTCTTGAACTTAATTTTGCTCGTCTGCAGCTTAACCTACAAGAACACTTTGTCACCAATAGAAAACCTCCTATCTATTCTCTTTAGATTAGCATAACTCTTTTATTTATCATTGGCCTTAACCAATCTCTACTTGATTAACTTAACTTGATCTTCCATTTCATAAATCATCTCTGGCTTGAAGACTACCCTGTCCTCTAACCTATCCTAACTGATTGATATCCTGCACCTCCTTCCATATAGTGTCTCAAAAGGAGGCATCTTCAATGTTGACTAAAATGAGTTTTTGTATAAAAAATCAACCAATGGAAGATAATATTCCCATTTTTATTATTGATCTATGTAATATATATGTAGAAGATCCTTTAAAACCTGATTCACTCGCTTAGTCTAACCATCAGTCTCTACATGATATGCGGTACTAAAATTTAACTGAGTACCCAAAGTTGAGTTTAGAGTTACCCAAAACCTAAAATTCATCTTTTTATCATGATCCAAAATGATCTTCTTTGGAAACCCATGCAATACACTTCCTTTACAAACCTCTTTTCAAGTAATAAGAGCATCATCTATTAAATTGCCTAGTATGAAATGAGCCACCTTAGTTAGTTTATCCACAAATACCAATATCATATCATGCCTATTCCATGACATCAATAAACCTATAAAAATTCCATATTGATCACCTACCAATCCTATTCTAGTATATCATGTTGATAAATCAATCTAACTAGGCGCACATGTTCACCTTTAATTTGCTAACATTTCAGATAATGTGACACAAAATCTCCCACATCCTTCTTGATTCCCTTTCTAAAATACAAAGATCTATGCTCTACCATGAATTTTGTTACTCTTGGATGTCATAAATAAGGATCATTGTGTAACTCTTTCAACACTTTGCCCCACATATTTTATTGTTTTGGTATATACACTTTCCCATTGAAATGCAGAAGATTGTCACTCTCAAAACTAAATCCTTTATACTGAGGATTCTAAGCATTATCAGATAATTCTTTTTTGACCTTCTCATAGTATTCATCTCTTAATTATAACTTAACCACTTTTTCTCTAAAAGTACTCCTAATAGTAACTATAGCTACTATGTACCTTCTACAACTCAAAGCATTAGCTACTATGTTCTCTTTACCTTTGATGTAGTTGATATCAAAAGTGATAGTTGAAAATAAACTCTAACCAATGTCTCTAATGAGTATTAATATTTAGTTGGATGAAGATATATTTGAGTCTTAATTTATTAGTATTGATCTCAAATGGTTTTTCCAACAAATAATGTTGACAAACTTGAAAAATATGAATTATTGATGCAAGTTCAAGATTATGAGGGGTATAATTCACCTCATGAGTTTTCAACATCCTTAATTCAAAAGCCACTACTATAGCATCTTGTATAAGGACTCTACCTAAACCCTATTCTGATGCATATTTGATAAGTAAAAATTGACCATTGGGATTAGGAACTCTCAACACTAGTGTTAATGTAAGCCTTCTTTTTAAATCTTGAAAATCTACTTCACACTTCACAATTCTTCCTTTGTAAGGAGGTAATTGGATTAGCTATCTTGTAAAATTTCAAAACAAACTTCCTATAGTATCCTTTTAACCCCATAAAACTCCTTACCTCATGCACATTTATAGGTTTCAGCCATGCCATAATGGCCCTTATCTTATATGAATCTATAAAAATACTTTCTATATAAATAATATGCCCTAGATATCGCACTCTTTCCTAGAATAATGCACACTTAGACAACTTTTTGTATAGCTTATGCTTCCACAACCATTGTAGAACCAATTCTAAATGTGTAGGTGCTCCTCTTCATTCTTATAGTATATAATAATTTCATCTAAAAATACCAAGACAAAGTGATCTAAATAATCTCTAAAAACATTGTTCATGAGGTTCATGAAAGTTTTTGGTGTGTTGGTCAACCCAAAAGGTAACATCGTGAACTCATAATGCCCATAGTGAGTATGGACTGTTGTTTTCAAAATATCCTCATCCTAAATCCTTAATTAATTATATCATGATCTAATATCTATCTTTAAAAATATATTTTCTCCATGCATTTGATCAAAATATACAAGGTAGTGGATACTTGTTTTTTATAGTTTCCTTGTTCAACATTCTATAATTGATGCATAGTCAAAGAGTACCATCCTTATTCTTCACAAAAATAAATGGTGTACCCCATAGTGACACACTATGCCTAATCATCTCTTTTGAAAATAGTTCTTGGAGTTGAGCCTTTAATTCAACCTAGAGATTGTCATCTTATATGGTGCCTTAAATTATGGTTGTGATCTAGGTATGATGTCCATAGTGAAATTGCTCTCATGTTTAGGAGGTAAACCTGTTAATTTTTCTAAAAGCACATCATGGAAATATATAAAAAATGGATAATCTTTGAGATATTTTTCCATAGGTTCCTCCATTTCATTTATCTTGATGATAAATGCTTGACACCCTCTTACTTCAGCCCTTCTGAATTGCATTGTAGAAATTTGCCTGAGTCACAACTCTTTCCTTTCTCCCTAAATTTGTGTCTAGTTTCCAAGATCATATAGACAATCAACTTTATTTAAATAGTATTTAACATTGGCCTTGTGTTTATCAATATAGTTGACTCCTAGGATCATGTCATATGATCCTAGTGGTACTACATATAAATCCACTATAGTTTAAAATTCAAGTAACTCAATTACTACTTTAACTAGACACTGATTAACCATGACTTTTGAGTCATTTACATATTGTATAGACCATAAATTTTCCATATATCCAACTTTTCTAGGAAATTTTCTAAGCATTATAGGATCTATGAAACATTTAGTGGCCCTTGTATCTATCAAAATAGAAACTAGATGTTTAAACAAAATACCTGATAGCTTTATGGGTGAGCTTGAAATTCAACTTATCGATTATCAATTGTTACATGAATACACTACTAAAAATTTCCCTAATGAGTATTAGGACCTTTTTTATTTGACTTGTTTTAAGGAAATTTATGAGTATAATGATTTCCTCCATAATTTAAACAACCACTTGGTGGTCCTTTCCAGTCAATTTGAGTGTTTCCCTAAAAACTACCTTAAGAGCCATTATCCAATTTCCTATCACTAGTTCTATTATTTAATCTAGTATTCTACTTAGTAGACTACCCATTAGAGTTTCCTCTCCTCTACTTTTAGTTTATCTTGAGATTTGGCTTAGAATTCATGAACCTCTTCTTAAACTTTTCCATGGCTTGTGCAAGAGACTTCAACTTCTACCCCTTCTTCATTGCCTTCTCAAAAACTTGGTCCATGGTGTGAAGTCCTTGAACATCTATCTCACCATCAATCTAGGGTTTTAATCCCATGATAAAATTCTTGAATTTGAACCCCTCATTAGCTATTTATTAAGGTATGTAATTTAGAAGTTTGGTGAACTATTTATAATACTCATTCACCGATAACTCTCCTTACTTCAAATTCTAAAAATCTATAATCTTTTGATCAAATTAAAGTTATGACAACCACCATGATCTGAACAACATCATGAATTGATCCCAAGTTATGGTGTTTGAGTTAAGGTTCATCTCCATCTTCTTATTATCTCACCAAGTATTTTCTTCACCAACCAATTGGTAAGCTCCCCAAATTACTTTGGTGACTTTAGAGTGGTTTCAAATCTTGAAATACTTCTCCATTTCTATCAACCATGCCTCATCTCCATCACCTAGGATAGTTCCATCAAAATTTGGCAGATTCACCTTTTTCATGTCCCTTAATAACTCTATAGCTACCTGAGCTCTCACATCATGTTGTTTTTCTTATTTAGCAAGGTGTTCAATAGGTACTTCCTGATGTTATTCCTTGATTTGGTCATGAACTTCTTGATCTAGGGTTGTAATATGATCCATAATATCATTCATGGCTATAATAATCTGATCTGACTTTGTTAAATGCTTAATGGTAATTAGATTAGGATCAATGGGAAGGTTATTTTCATTGACATATGAATGACCCTCACCTGATGCTCTTGTTTTCACCATTCTTTCTTCTAATTAAAAATAAGAATATGAAATTGTTATCAAAATCATTTAGTCCTAGAGTTTGAGCCTAAGCTCTAATACCACATGTTACAACCCCTCAATTTATACTTAAAAAAATGCAATAATTTTTTTTAATAATTAATTTAACATTCATAGCATAGAATTAGACAATACAACATATATAAATCATAACCAAGAAAAATAGTACTTGAAATTCAAATACTATATATAATATAAATCTTATACATCTCTAAGGAAAGTAAACATGACAAGGCATAGCTAAAATTGGTTTGACAATACAACATCTATTATTTAAACATATAAGTACATAATATAATTACATTCCTTCAATAATATAACCTAATACAATAATAGATACCAAGCTCTCTAAAGCTTGAGTCATGCCAACTCATGTATCGATCATAATCTCAAGTGTTATCTCTAATTAGTACTACAGTGGGGAGGGATAGAATCATTTGATCACTTTTCTACTCCAACCATGGATCAACAATCCCTTGCACAATTCCTTATTAGGGAATGGCCCTCCCTTTATGGATAGGTAGATAGAACGGTGAAATAAACTAGTGAGATGTGTTAGTACCCCATGTGTTATAATATTTACTACTACTACATAATGTGTATCATAAAAAAATACATTTCAAATATGATATTGCACTACATGAAAACCAAACATATGAAATGATAATGTACATCTAATATTACTTTGGCCAAAGTTTTCAAATAACATTTGATCACTAGATCAGTCAATTTCATAACACATCACTTGATCAGATTATATATTGGTGGTACTACCTAGGCTATTGGAATTTGTCACACTACCTGTTAGCATCATCAATACCTTTTTCTAAAATAAATATATATAACATAATATATATTTCTAAGATTCATGCATATATTTCTACTATACTAGGAAATAGAATAATCTTGAACATTCTTTTATTTCACCAAAGCTTAATGAATCTAAAATGTGGTATTTAACACAAGATAACACTTTGATAACAATACAATGCATACAAGTTCATACCATCTAGGTATGTTCCATATACAGATTATCTATACATGTATGTCAAAAGTAAACTAATATTTTAATTAACCATTTAAAAGATCGATTTCTTATTTTATGAAAAGTAACATACTTATTACTACAACTTACATAAATCTATCTAACTAGTTATATTTGTATATCCTTTTTACATATATGACCTAGGCCCTTAGTTTATAATTAAACTCACTTAGTTTCTTAAAGATGAATAATTGTATTGCTAAGCTGATTTTTTTTAAATAAAATTAAAATATATTCATTCATATTTTTAAAAGGACCCATCCTACTTCAAGGTTTTAATTATATTCATTCAGCACTTTTCATCTACAATTATAAAAGCACCAAAACCTAATCAAATCAATATGCCACATTGTCCAACTCAATTTCAACACAACTTTAAATATAAATAATATTTAGGGTCTAAACAAGCTATTTGCAAGTCTTGAATACGACATATTCTAAATTTTCAACATGCATGTCTCTAAACACACATTACTCTATAGCATTTGATGTAGCTTTATAGATAATAACATTTGGTTTTAAATCAAAATACAACACTTTATTTAAAACACAACCTCCTAAGATTTGAATATAACCAAGCAAATAGTAATGTAGCACATACAATTAAGACTCCACACTAAATATCAAGTAACCCTCTATTTTCAAAATGTAGACCTTTAATTATAAAACATAGTTTCTAGAATTTACAATGCAAGTCTAACATCACAAGGTATAAGGAGAAGTTCCATAATCTTAACCAATAAAACGTAGGTCATAAATAATCAATATAAGAGATGTCAGTATAATTTTGGAATGCAACACTAGATATATTGAAATGAAAAATTACTATTAAGCTGGGATGCAGGTCTAAATTTTAAATGTAGACTTTTCCTTTGATAACATGTTGACCCTATGGAGATAATAGGTTGGTTAATTTTAATGTTGCCTTTTAAAAACATATGCAGATCATAAAATATTGAAACACAGCCTTTACTAGTTACTACATAGCCAAAACAACACCATACAAGCTTAAATGGAATAACTACATTAGTTTCAAGAGCTGAAACTCTAAACTAAAGTTATGAAGGAAAACACAACATTATAACTTAATATGATGCACCAAATTTAAATGTGGCATATATAAGTCAACGTCATTAAATCCAATGTAATTAAGCAATTTGGAATGCAGATTTCTTGATTTTTATATGTATCTAGGAGAATGAAACATAGGTTTGCTATTAAAATGTAGTTTTATAAAAAGGGATGCAGTCTTTAAACAAAGTTTAGGCTTCTACCAAATAAATGTTACACATGATTATAAAATAAAACATAGGCCTTTCTATGAGACATAGGCTTAAATAATAATTAGTTTCAATAAATAAAAAGATTTTATAATAAAAATTTCAATAGAGTTCTAAAAATACAACCCAACTTACCTAAATGGGTAAAATGTAGGCTTAAAGGATCATAACATGGAATTGGATAGTTTTTATCTACTAAACATAATGATATTTAACCAAAAGATTTATATGAAGGACACATCTCTATCAATTATAATTTAGCCAAGAAAAGACACAAATTTAAATTATATACAAACCACAAGTTCTTTAAAAGAAAGAACATAGTCTATAAAGCAATATGTTGCCCTTCAATTTGTAATACAACTTAACAAGAAATGAGATGTAGGGTTTAAGATAGAATGCATCCTCATAAATATCAAAATACACTAGTCATTGGGATCACATGCTAATATAAAGGATGTAACTCTATAAAATTAGCATGCAGGGTTAAAAATAATTCAACGAATCAATTAAATGACAATGCAGTCTTAGAGTCAAAATAATTGAAAACTCAAGCCACAAAATAAATATGCAACCCCTATAACAATATCATGATGGCTAAAAGGGATAGTACATAGTTAAAACAATCAAATTTAGATTCAACGAAATGTAATACATACTTAAAATCCATTTTCACATAGAAAGTAATTACATAATCTACCTTGAATGTTTACTAGAGATTTCCCCTTTCCCTTTTCCTTCCAACTCCCTTCTTCCAAATTCTCTTGATTTCTCTCTGTCTCCCTGTGTTTTTTTAGTTCACTAAATTTTTCTTTTATTTATAAATTACACTTTCCTTCTAAATTTTGTGCTACCCCTTTGCATGAAAACTCTCTATTTTAGGTTTTTCCTTGTATGTCAATCTAATCTTCTAAATTTATCTTCATCATAATTAAAACATGCTTTTTAAATTACTACACCGTCTTTTTCTTTGTTTTCTCAATATTAACTTAAGTTGACTCCTTAAAATATTTTCCTAATTTTTAAAGTAAATTCATGCATGTTAATTCAAGATTAATATTTAAATTTCATTAACTCAACTTCCATGAAATTTTTAAAATAATGTTAAATTATTTAACTAAAAGATAAATAAATCATTAATTACTTTTTATTTGTAAGATAATTATTTCCATAATAATAATAATAATATATTTATAGCAATTAATACATGTTTTTCTAATTTAAATTCAAAAATTAAGTCAATTAGACTAAATAAATCTAATGCATACTAAAACTAATTCCACACACAACTATAATCATAAGCAATATTCACTAATATTTTTACGCAAATATCTTTTAAAATCTATTATGCATGTGTTTAGGGTCACTAGAATTTTCCACTAATATTACCCTAATCATTCCATCTATATAATCCTCTTTGATTATGTTCTCCCTCATCAATCTCTAAGGGTAGGACCTATCCTACATCCACATCACAACATGTAGGTAGTTAGTCTAAGTCATCATAAATATCACTAATGATGTAAAAACTAACTATTACATATCTACAATATATGGAATATAACATACAGTTATCACATCATGTACTCTAATCATCAATATCACTATCCCATTATAGTATATATCATAAAGCTCAAATAAAAACAATAGTAATCATAGATTAACCATACTAATCAACATATTAAAGGTTTATAAGTCATAGGGTGAAATCAGGATGTAACAAAATCAAACTTATCATCCACTATTTATCTACATTTACCATTCTTGGCCATACTTTCCTTTGTAAAGGCTACAAATATACCTTGTCTCAATGTTTATAGGAAATAAAATCAATGGCCAATGAAGATCACAATAACATTATTGGCATCCAAATCTACATTAGGTTCTTGACAAAGAACTATTCAGAAGGGGTCTTGGTTATCAATTTACATGATTGATTATATTAGTTGTATCATATGTTGATTAGGACATGCATCTCCACATCAGTAGGAATAACATAAAAATTTACCTAAACAAACATTTACCTAGCCAAAAGCATTTACCTTGGCCAAAAATATTTACCTTTCTATTGCCATTTTCTAGAATCATGTGCCTTTTCCATTTTCCATTTACCTTGTCATTTCTCTTATCATTTTTTCATACCTTACCATTTTCATTGCCTTATCACTTAGGGGAAACCCTCTTGCCATTTTTTCCAATCTTCATACCATCATCATCCTAACAATGTTGTACTCCATGCCATTTTACCAAGCCATCCCTATTAGACAAAAGCCTATTTTTGGCCATCCTAGCCAACCCATTTTTATCTTAGTTCCTTTGGTTCATCCCACACCTTCCACAAGGGGATTCTAATCTAGTTTCAGTAGCTTTTAAATTTCATGTTTAATTGATAGTTTATGAAAGTAATATGATAATAGATCTGGCAAGTTATCTTTCATGATTGATTGATTGGTACCATTGATTATAACCACCTATAGGAAAATCAATATCTTGCATGTGTTATTAATTATAATTACCTATGGGAAAATTAGTATCACAAACCTATGTCATTATTTCTTAATTATAATTTCCTATGGGAAAATTAAGAACAATACACTTACCATGCATTATCACATCACCTTGCCATTACTATTCTCATTTGTCTAGCCCTTTATCTCAATTTTAAAACTTATTGTGACCTAGTTAGTTCTCACCAAATTTTGTGTGGGCATAACTACTATGACTTGAGGTCTTAATGGGACTATGTGTTCATTTTGAGGTTAGCTTAGTCCCCCTTTCCATACACTCTCACCATTTTGTAAGAAACCTGAGATAATGCTCTCACTATTTTGCAAGTGGTATCTTGTCAATCTCTAATGAGTTAAGATATCTCAAAATTTTAAAACCATTCAAAAATTTCAAAATCCAAAATCATTTGTCCTATCTAAGCCTAGTTAGTCATCCTCAATCCACCCTAATGGGGCAAATCCATTGTTATGATGTTTTCTTTTGCTTTTTCTTTCAATTTTTTTGTGTGTTTATTTTCTTAGTTGTTTGTTTGTTTACTTGCATGTTTGTTTGCTTTCAATTATATGCCTCAACTCTATCTATATGTGTTCATTGGGTGATTCCTTACACATTATTCTTGAGTCTAACCATATTCATATGTCAACATTTTCATCACAGTTTTTATCATTAGTGTATTTTTTTCAATTATTTATTAGATTGAGAGTCATTTCTTATGTATATTTTGGCAAATTTATCATGGTGTTCAATCATGAGGCATATCATCACGTTTTATATAAAAAATAATCTTTGGAAGTATTGTAAGCAATGGATCCATATAATTTTCTCTTTGGTAACCTTAGAAAATCCTCCCACCCTCCTTGATCAAATCAACCCATTGACCATTTTGGTTATATCAATGCTAATAAGGATGAGCATCTCCACATTTGTAGGTATAACTTAATCATTTCCATTTATCAATTATTATTCTTGTAGTCATCTCTTTCATCACTTTATGCATCCTCATGTGCCTGGTTGTTTGTGGCTTTTTCAATCATTAGACCATTGCCTCTACATTTTGCACCCACTAATATTTAATCTGTACAATAGGTTATATCCTTGATTTATGCTTGCCAATATGCCCCACTAGGGCATAATCAAAAATAATTTTTTAATCTAGGACATACTAATGATTATAACCTCTTGTGGGAAAATCATTATTCTAACTCACCATCCCTAATTGGGGCATATGTGATTGCCACTGATTATAACCACCTTTAGGCAAATCAGTATCTCAACCTTTATTACTAATTATAACTAACTTTGGGAAAATTAGTACTTTTTAAATAAATGCATGCAATAATTTTCTCATTTGGATTAATCTCACCCATGGGTTAATTTCATTCTTCTTTTTTATGAGGGACTATCCATCAATCATATGTGTCAACCACTCCCTCAAGGGGGCATCATTATAGGCTTCCCAAACATTATTTTGAGTTTTTCTTCAATAATATCTTCTTTTCAACATGTTTAATTATTTGACAAGATGTTAATATGCCTATATTTTTCAACACCTTTCAAAATAGGGGCAAACTATAGACACCTAAAACTATCCACAACTTGCTTTTGACCAAACTTCAAACTGATTCTTACCAACCATTATAAATTGAACCTAGGAATCACTAACCTTATCAAATTTCCTTGCACATCATTCATAAAATCTCATAATCACAATAAGACATCCCTAATTATCTCATTCTATTATATTCAACAATAACCTCTCATAGATTCATCCTTAAGCACCTTGCGACATCAAAATAGTCAATTTAGCCTATGAACCTATTAAGTGGGGCACATGAACAAATAAAAATATTGAAAGAGATAAAAAGATAATAAAAATTCATTAAGGAGCTAAACTAAATGTTACAAATCATTTGGATATCTGAAGGGAGGTAAAGGATTTGTTATCTTTTGCATTTTAGTTGTGTTTTCATTTGTCTTTTGTTACTAAGCTCACCCTTAAGATCTAGGCTTGGAGTGGAAGTGTTGGTATGTTTTTATTGAGTTTTCTTAATTGAACTAACATATTACTAACCTTCATTATTTCTTATGATCACAAATTTCATGCCCAATGGAACCTTCAAGCATCCCATATAGCATAACTAAAATGATAGTGATGTGTGATAAAAGGTTTTGACAAAAGTTTAAATGCAAAGGTGTGATGTAGAATGGATGGCATATTGCCTCTTCAAACAAAGGAGTGGTGTGTAACAAGAATTTTTTGAGATGTGTTATGATTAAAAAACAATTTAGACACAAGACCATGTAATAAAGGATAAAATGACATAAACATCTAAGTATATCATCCTAAATCCTAAAACTAATAAGGTTGCATCATATTATCAAATTCTATTTATATACTTTATTTTTTAGAGGATTTTAACTTGTTAATCCAAAAAGTAAAATTTCATGAAAATTAGGATTTTTAGGACCCCTCTTCTCTCAAGAGTTTATATGGTGACATAGAAATTCAAGCTACTTACCCTACATCAATAGTATGTATGGGGTAAGTGGGGTTGTCTAAACTATCATTTTTTCTCATTTTTAGATGGTTCTATATGTGTGGCAAACACTATGTCACAATCATGTCATTTGAATCTACATCAAATATTTTTTTATGAAAAGGTCATATCCTTTTCATGACCACTACATCCATCAATTACTCAGTGTAGTGTGATGTCTAAGTTGCCCTTATGTTTTGAGGTTGGGTACCACTAATGAAGCTTATTTTAACTGCTCAAAATAATCATCCTAATGGGTCACCCTCAATTTATATACCCCACTATGGAATGGGGTTGAAATAATGCTAGAAGGTGAATTCTTGGGTTAACTCTTCCCAATATAACTTGTGAGGAGGTGATGAACTCTTGCCCACAAGCCAAAATGCATTAAATAAAGACAAGTGGAAGGAATTTAGGGTTGGTTTTAGGTCACCCAAATCATATGTATTTTAGGGAGGGCCTTAATGAATTTACTTACATAATTTTGGACCAAATAAATAAACTCAAATAATGAGCATTTTTTTATCACCCAAGTTCTTTAAAGGGGATGGAAGGAGAGCATACATGCATCACTCATTTTGCTAAACAAACACTTTAAACAAATAAGTATGAAAATGAAACTCTTATGAGTATTTAACTAATGTGAGAGTTCATTTTAATCACCAAAATGAAATGTGTTTTCAATTTTGATCCCCTTGGCATTTATTTTTTGAAAAAATTGTAATAAACTTAAAAATAAACTAGGAGACAAAAATAACCAAGTATGTTTTAAGTAGAAAAAACAATGTGTGTAAGATTTAACCATGCTTAAACTTTACTTAGAAGTTTAAAGTCAAGTGAGAAAACAAAATTTCAAAATTATCTCTCAGGTCTTCTATTTTTTGTCTCAAAGACACATCATCATCGATCCACATAGATCAAAATCAACACTGATATATAGAGATCAATGTTGATTAAGTAGATCGTAGATGTTTCCATATAAAATATAGAAAAATAAACTATGTTTGTATATAAAAATGGTTAATAACAAACAAGTATAAAAATAAGATATGTCACTAGATCTTGCAAGAAATGGGTTCGACAAACAATATGCAAATCCTCAAACACAAAGTGATGGCCAAGAAAACCTAATAAAACCACTATTATCCAAGTTCTTAATTTCTTCTATTTTTCACATAAATATCATGTTCAATCCCTATAATCAACATTGATCTATAAAATTGGCATTGATCCCTATCAATCTTAGAAAATTGGTGTCGATCCCTACAACCTATGACTTGGTTAAAATAGAAAGATAGAAAATTAAGTAAAAACTTGAAAGATGAATATTTTTATGCATTCATTAGAAAAACTAAAAGTATCATATCAATCTCTTTATTTATATGGGATGTTTGGTCCCACCAGGTGTGCTAACATATGGATAAGGAATATGTAGAGGGGAGGTTAGTAACAAGTAAGCATATGAAAACACAACTAAAACATAAGAGAATAGACTATTTTACCATCCTTGGAGCAAAAAGTGGCTTGGAAAAATGGCTTACTCAAATTGTGCATCAAGAAATATTCATCAATGGATCTTTGTTGGCTTCACCTTTCCTTGGCACCTTGGCTTTGACTGATTGTCTTAAGATTTGGGCATGGTAACATTAGTTGTATGAGGCTTATGGAGTAAATCTTGCATAATAACTCTACAATATCCAAGCTTAGAAATAAAAGGGCATGACCTTGTATTTATAGCCTCAAGAATTAACTCTCACCTAAGGTGAGTTAAGGTTGAGTTTAATCATGGAATGGGTTCAAACTAACCCTAGATGAGTTGAGACTAAATCTAATTGAGTTAAAAGTTTCATGTAATTATGATTTTCAATTACTAGGCATGGCTCTCAAATTAGATTTTTTGGGATATTTTGGAAGAGCTTAACAACTCATAAAGGCAATGATGAAAATACTTGATATTTTGATTTTTGGAATTTTCATTTTTTGATATTCATTAAATGTAAATGGATAATTCAAATAATCATTTAATCTTATTTAATTATATGATATATTTTTATTAGTATTTTTGCAAGGTGATTGGGGATGAATCCATGAGAGCTTATTGTTATATATAGGCTTGTATCCCAAATAGGAATACCTCAACATGATTCTTAGCATTGATGAATGATGCACATAGAAATTTGGGATATTTAATAATTCCTAGGCTTATTTGCAATGGTTGGTACGAATCAATTTGAAGTTTGATCAGAACCTAGTTATGGTTGAAATTGTGTGTCTACAAATCCCACCATCCTTATGTTTCATGTGAATGGTATCTTACAACCTATAACACAAAATTGAACCTCTATTCATGACATTTTATCTATTATGACCACCATGATATATTTTCAATAGCAAGTCAATGATCTTAAGTTGAAAGTTCCTTCTCATGAAGTTCTTTTTCAGGAGATTACATTATCAAGACAACATATTGCTTAGCATGTAGTTGAATATATTTATCCACAAGACTTTATCATGCCCAATTTATCCTTATTTTATGATCAATGGGACCTTTATAGTCATTTTCTCCAATCTATACACTCTTTTGAACATTAGACCCAAAATGGAAGCTTGTTATTAAAAGCAATCCATCATAGTTTAACAAAAGGATCTCTTGAATGGTTTTAGAACCTATCAAATGGTTCTTTATTGACTTTAAATAAGCTTGAGGATGTTTTCCTATCACATTTTCACCAATTTACCTTACCTAAGTTTCCATTGGAACATTTTCAATAATTGACCCAAAATGAGAATGAATCTCTACAAGACTATAATATTTGATTTAAGGATGTTTTATATTCAGTAAACTTTACACCCTCAAATTTTGAAATATAATTTATATTTAGTAGGGGTATTATCTCTCCACTTGTAGAGAGATCATTGCACAATAAATTTAATTTATTCTATGATTTATATTGGGATGTGCATAAATATGCATGTAATCTAACCAATACACAAACTTAGTTACCTATTTTTCCATCACCAATTAGGCATGCTAAGACTTATGTTTCAAGGAAACATAAACAAGTTATTAAGGATCATAAACCACTTCAAAAACATTCTATAGAACCACCAATAACATAAAATCACCAATAATTAAAGTATTGAACAAAGGAAAGGAGCATGTTTTTCGATTACCTCCCATAGAAAAAATAACACCACTAGATGTTAGCCTCTTCAGTTTGATTGGTACTGAGATAGACCACATGATATATTATGAACTTTTTTAGATTAATGACTAATCAAACTCCCTCTTAATTCATATTAACCACCTCATATATTTGATAAGGTAAAAGGACACCATGTTTGCACTTATCATGGTATTAATGGGCATCAAGATAATGAGTGTTTTACCCTTGAGAAAAAGCCTACACAATTTTGAATTTAAAAAAGAGGCATCTATATAATTCTTCTAGATACACATATAATAGGGTAAAACCATCCCATGCTAATCTTTCTAAGGAAAACATGGTCCATCGACTTTCATAGATGAGGTCACTAGTAGAATTCCTTCTCCTAGTGTGTTGTCTACCAGGATTGATTTCTCCTACATTGATCCTACCAAGGAACCATTGTTTGATCATGTTTATGATAAAGGAATTTGTGGAGGGTATGTACCTATATAGTATATATGGGTTCTTAAATAGGTACCTATTGGTGGCATAGATTGCACCTTAGTCAAAAGTTGAAGTGTTCAAGTCTTACTTCAAAATTTAGCTCAACATAGGACTAACCTCAGACTATGGGTATCCTATAATGGGGTCAAACCTATAGGGATTTTAATGAGGTTAGCTCCTCTAATACATCATTTTATCGCATTTCCACTACTAAAACCTACTAGTGACTAGGGAAAAGGGAGAAAGAGAACACTTAAAAGGGAAACTTGAGCTAAAGATGGTGATGCACCTAAATTATAGTTGATCCACTTTGTTTGAATCTTAAAAACTAATAAAAAAGCAAAATACTAGATCCAAGATTCTAAATATCTATCATACATCATTTTTTTATGAAGAGGTTCACCAAATGATCACAATATGAGGGAAATGATGGAGAGATCTAATGCAAGACACTACTAGTCATGGTATCCACATGTGAGCTTCAATCAAGAGATGTAAAATACTACATATGAATTGCATAACAAGATGAACTAGTAACTAGGTGAGATCAAGACTTGAAAAGGGAGAAAAACTCTACCACATATGTAAATCTGACATGTACACACTATACAATAATAATGAAATCTAAAAGTAGTCTTGTACTCATCTCAAGAGGTTATAAGATCCATATTGGTAGAGTTTACTCATGCCCAAGAGAGGGAGGAAAGGGATACCAAGAACATCATAGAGGATCCATTTTTGGCTCAAAATCCTCTACATATAGTAGAAAGAGAGAAAAAGAGATGGGAACATCATATAAGGGAGTGGAGAAAAGTCATTAAGATTAAGAAATGAGGTGGGAATTCATTGATTGATTTCTATATGTGTTTTTTGATCAATAAATAAACCTCCTTTTATCCCAATAATCCTTGAGATCTTCTCATTGGCTAAGATATCCTACTAGAGACAAGGTTTAGTTTTGCATGATGACAAAGTCTACTTAAATGGAATCAATGCTCTTAACTACTTCTCTAACTACCAACTCACCACCTTGAGACCCTAATTCCATTTGATGTGTTCATGAGGATAAAATCCTTGAATCATGAAATTGACAATGTCATACCATGAATGGTCATTAGTACCTGCTTTGTCAATTATGAAGTCACATTGATAGATGAGACCCTTTGCATTAAATGTATATCTACTCCATTTCCATATCTAGATCATAGGTTCATCTATATGTGTAAAACCAATCTAAGAGTATTGGTTTTCCTATAGTTTTTATGGATAAAATAAGTTCATAGGTGCATGTTCTTAATTTGATAATAAGTTGTCACCCCTTTTGGTCTATATTAGGTCTAAAAGACCTATTTTTCCTCCATGGATCTCTACTGGTAATTCTTGGTCCCATTTCATCATTTAAACTATTGACCCTTTATCTATATTAGGTCTTAAAGACCTATTTTATCCCTATGGATCTTTAATGGTGATTCCAAATCTTGTAATGTCTATTTAGTTTAGCTCAAGCTGAGATCAAGCTAGGTTCCTTCATCTTTACCTTACCCAGGTCTAAGAATTTCCTATTAACTTTATTCAAAATATATTGGGCTCACCTTTGTTTTAATTGGTTTTCAATATCTAACTCAGCTTATTGACCTATTGACCTTTGCTCAAACTATCAATCTTGATATGTACGATTGAGCAAGAGCCATCGATCTTGTCCTTGACTTATCAACTCTATCTAACTTGTGCCACATGTTAATCACACATTGATTTCAAGATCTTATTTTCAATATGTCAACTTTAGTACTTACATCATGTGTCAATCTCTTGAGCTCCTTGACCTTTTGACTCATTTGGTACTATTGGCTCAAGATGTATAATGCAACATTGATTGTTATATCTACTTAAACCCATTGTTTGAACACTAATGGCTATTTCATGAGCTTAAATTTGATGTCTATGATCCCATTAAATTATTTTTATATGACCATCATATATGTTCATACAACCATCAAATTTAATCTTAAAAGGGTTGTTTTTTCTCAAGCTTTATTTTGACATTTGTGTGGATGTCTTACTCTATTGGTTCAACTTTGAAGCTTCATAACTCAAGATAGAGAACTCACACAGGTATGAAAATTTTAGAGCATAATTATGTAATGAATAACTACATGGTGATACAATCTCTTGGCTCGTCAGGGTTTTTGAGTGGACTTATAAAACATACAAGATATCTAGTCCATTTGTTTTTTCATGACATCTTGGTGATGGTCTTGTTATTAAACTTTCGTAGTTCATATTTTGATCATCCTTTCGAGGGTTGATGGATTCCTAAGATTTGTGCAACTTGGTCCATGATTCTAAATGATTAGAACATATGAGAACCTACTTGGCTCCTCCATTTTCATTGTTGGACCCATCTCTAATCCTTTGATCCACTGCTTCATCAAACCATAAAAGAGATTCATTTGTGGGCCATATTTGGCCAACATATTTGGTGACTCACAGGGGTTGCATGTCTATCTATGTAAAATAACCTAAACCATGTGCCTAGTCTAGTCCATTGGGTATGGAGTCTCTACTTGGATCCAACATATTGACCAAGATATAACACTAGCTACTAATCTTGTTCTAACCTCTATTAAAATGAATAAAGACCAAAACAAAAACCAAAAAAAAATAGAGTTCCCAAGGCACTTATTGAAAGGAAACACATAAAAGATGGGGAACTAACCTAATGAAGCAATAATGAAGCAAGGACAATAAAAAATGTGCCAAAACTGCACTTAGAGGAATTTGAACAAAACTATCCTAATATATATAGCTTGAAACTATGTGTAACTTTCCTCCTGGATCAAAAGGAAAGTTTGACAACTTTCCTTCTTCATGGGATGAGGAATTGAATGAGGCATGCAACTTCTTGACCCTTGGTCTTGATGCTTGACTCTTTTTTGTTGAAAATATTAGCTTCTTTAGCATGATGTTCAATGAGACCTAAGCAATTCCAAAGAGGTCAACTATGTACATCCAAACAATCTCAATTTTTTCATATGGCTCCTTAACTACAACCTCTAATGGTGGTTTAATAAGACATACCTCTTTGATTTCCATGGTGCTTCAAATAAGATTGGGATTCTTCTTGGTTGTAAGTTCTTTGGGATCATCAAAGAGCTCTACATTTTTTTCCCAATCTTGGTTATTATCCTCTATGGGAAACTCTTTGTCCACCTTCTTAAGCACTTGATCCTCATCTTGATAGAGATTTTCAAGCTCTTGAAAGAACTTAATTTGTAGCTGTAAATCATCCTTTGGTTCTTCACTTTGATCAAACTAGATAAGATCAATTTGATGAGCATATTAATCCTTTTTAATAAGAGATATCTCAATCACATCCATGTCTACCATTTTTACCAATTATGAACTAGGAATTTGACTAAGAAGAGGAGATTAGTATGGTTTTAGTGACAAAATCCACAAAAAATTTTGACAAAGAACACACTAAGCTAACACCTTCATGCCTAGTTACTAGGGTGAGATTATTAAAAAAAACAAATGAAAAACACAACTAAAAAGTAAGGAAAAACACAAGAATTCCTTCACCTTCCTTGGATGCTCCAAATGCCTTTGTAGTAGTGGCTTACTCAGTTTTGTGCTCATGAAGTCCTTAGCAATGGAATCTTGTCTACCTCCATATCTCCTTGCCACCTTTGGCTTGTGGTTTGGCTTGGCTTGGAATCAATTTGGCATAGTAACACTAGTTGCTTGAAGCTTTTGGAACCAATCCTACATTATAAATTTACACAAATTAAGCTTAAAAATAATGTGGTAAGGCCTCCTATTTATAGATTTTTACAAATTTCTAGAATCAACCTAAACCATCCATCTCAAGATTAAGATGTGTGGCTAAGGATTAATCCAATTATGAAATTATAATTGATAAATATGTTCATCAATATTTAGGATAGAGGAGCAATTAAGAGGCATGGAGGGCTTTGATGAGGCATGGGAGGCATGAAACCTAATATTTGTGGCAGTTATGGCCTAGGGATGTCTTCTCAAGAAATGAGGTCACTTGATGATGTAGATATTCAATATTCATTTCCAAAACAAATTATTCAACAATTTTCCATGGAATTCTTGATTAGGCTTTGATTTGGATTAATTAGCTCTAAGCATGATTAAGCACTTTGTGCATAAATTACTCAAAATAATTAGAATTATTTGTTATTGGTCCAAAATTTAACTTGATTAGAATTAGAAGGTGATGTCAAATGCATTAGATCCATTATCCCATTTAGGATAATATCAATATCAAATTACAAAGGCACATGTCTTGTGTAAGAGATTTGATAGCAAAGATCAATCCAGATCACTTAGGTGCAAAATTGGCATTTTGACTAGGAACGATCTGATCAAAGTTAGCTAGCCCATAAATTGCATTGCCCCATTTAGGGATACCCTAGCTAGAGTTAGTACTTGAAGATATCAATTTTAATGTATTTAATGAATTTTAGTGTTTTTAGGATAAATTATACACTTTAGGTGGAAATTGATCAAAAGCCTAGTTGGAGGTTATTAGTGGTAAGATTTAGGTGTCTACACCAATATCTCATCAAGACTAGCCTTCTCATTTTACTTGGGAATCCTTAGATTATCATTATCTTCTAGAAACTCCAAAACATTAATGAAAACTTTAGGAGATCCAACCTACCATACCATCTCATCATCCAACTCTGCCATCTTAATTTCACCAATCTCACTCATGAAATCATGGTATAGTTGTTGCTAATGGTCATCTTCCTATTGGATCTCATCTCCAACCTACACTTAGTCTTATAACTAATCTTCTTTGACATTATGAAAGAATGAAACATGATCAATATTTCCAAGTGGTGTCCCAATAATGATTTCCTCTTCTAACTCTGACAATACATCATTATTAGTTATGAGCTCAACATGGAGTTCACTACTTACCTCTTTAAAAAGTGGCATAGGATATTCTTGGGATGACTCCAAGGGAGGTGAGACACATGTGGCACCTATCTGGTCCAACTATTTATCTTTGATAGTCATGCCCTCCTCCTTCTTTTGCATGCTACTCTAGATGGATTTCCAAGAAAGAAATGACCTAGATTATTGAGGAGCGAGGGATGGTGGTTGAATGACCTTGGATTTGCTTAATTACATGACTTGTTTCTAAGATGGAAAAGATAGAGGTTTCTTTTTAACCTTTTAATTTTGGTTCTCCTCCTCTTTCCTTATTTTTAGCTCCAACTCTTTGATTTGCCTATCAATATTCTCTTAGAATACCTTCTCTTTAAGGTAGTCAATGGCTTCATGAAGATAAGGAACATAAGAAGAATCCTAAGGGGGGATGAGAAAGGTTTGCATAGGTTTAGATCCTCATTTAACATGGGCTTTCAAATCTATATTTGTCTCATTTTTCCCACCCTGTGACTTCACCACTTGATTCCATGTTGGAACCTTGAAGGACTTTATAAGGGGTTCTTGAAGAAGGATGGAGTCTTGGATCTTAAAAGCAAGTTGTTCCACAACAATCTCCTTCTTTATTTGATAGCTCTTTTGGATAGATCTCCAAGAAAGAAAGGACTAAATAACATATGAGGAATTTGGCATACTCAAAGGGTCACTTGGAAAGGTCTCTTGGGGAGGAATGGGTATCACATAAAAAGGTTGAGGTGGTGTATATGAAGGCACATAATATTCGTGAGGTTGGACCTCTTATTCCTCAAGGCCTTTTAGCTTGTCCTTAATGCTTTGAATGTAACCACCTACATCCATCATCTCACCTATGAGCTTGTTCCAATTTTCTCTCTCAATAGGTGTCCAATGCTCTTTTATTTTCTATAATGACTCCCTCACATAATGGATCTGGTAAGTAGGGACATCTTGGCCATAATTTTTTTGTCAGCATAATTCTAGTGCATGCTTTTCAAGGTTTATTAAAGTTTGCTTAAGTAATGGTATGGATTTCTCACGATAAGGTTGATGAGGAGCAGTATTATGATGGGATTGATGTCCATAAGAAGGATCAGGGCAATGTTATTGCATATATGGTTGATATTGGTCCCCATATTACTAGTAATGACCATTATGTGATTGATTACACTCATCATAAGGCTAATACAGATTTGGGTAGGAGTGATAAGGGTCATATGGATTATGAGGATCATATGGGGGTTACTAACAAGAAGGTGGATAATAGGGATATTCACCATAGTTGTCCATTTTAACCTCATATGTCAAATGAGATGAAAAAGTTGACTAAAATCTTCAATGAGACATACCTCATCTTGTCATAACTAGAATATTTGATTTAAAGTCACCATTGGTGCTAATTTGCTTGCTTCCAAAAGTTGATCAAAGGAAAGACACACCAAGATATTTCCACTCTTTTAGACCCTTGTCCCACCAGGCATGTCAGAACTATTGGTGGCTTAGGTTATACCCTAGTGGGAAGTAGAAGTGTTCATGTCCTACTTCCAAATCTAGTTCATCATGGGACTAAACCCAAGCTATGGGTATTCTATCTAGGATTTTTAATGAGGCTAGCTCCTCTGATTCATCATTTTATCCCATTTCCACTACTAAAACCTACTAAAGACTAGTAAAAAGAGAGAGAGAACACTTGAAAGGAAAACTTGAGCTAAAGATGGTGATGTACCTAAATTATGGTTGATCCACTCTATTTGAATTTTAAACACTAATGAAACAACTAAAAAACCAAATTTAGGATTCTAAATATCTATCATGCATCTACGTTTCATGAATAGGTTCACCAAATGATCACAAGCTGAGGGAAATGATGGAGAGGTCTAATGGAAGACACTAAATAGACATGATATCCTTATGCAGGCTTCAATCAAGAGATGTAGAACACTAAAAATGACCTTCATAATAAGATGAACTAGTAACTAGGTGAGATTAATACTTGACAAAGGAGAATAGCTCTACCACATATGTAAATCTGACATGTACACACTATACCAAAATAATGAAATCTTAAAAGTAGTCATGTACTCATCTCAAAAAGTTATAAGATCCATCTTGGTGTATTTTAGTCATGCACAAGAGAAGGAGTAGAGGGATACCAAAAGGATCAGAGAGGGTCCTTTTTTTGGCTCAAAAGCCTCTATATATAGCAAAAAGAGAGATGGGAAAATTGTAGAAGGGAGTGGAGAAAATTAATCAAGATCAAGAAATGAAGTGGTAATTAATTGATTGTTGTCTATATGTGTGCTTTGATCAATAAATAGACCTTATTTTATCCCAATAATCCTTGAGTTCCTCTCATTGGATAAAAGATCCTACTAGAGATAAGGTTTAGTTGTACATGATGATAAAGTCTACTTGAATGGAATCAATGCTATTAATTTCTTCTCCAACTACCATCTCACCACCTTGAGACCCTAAGTCCACTTGACATGTTCATGAGGATCAAATACTCAAATCCTAAAACTGATAGTGCTATGTCATGAACGGCAGTTAGTACCTACATTATCAATGATAAATCCATGTTAATATATGATACCCTTTACATTAAACACATATCTACTCCATTTCCATATGTAGATCATAGGTTCATATATAGGTAGAAAACCAATCTAAGATTATTGGTTTTCTTATAGTTTTGATTGATAAAATAAGTTAATAGGTGCATGTTCTTTATTTGACAATAAGATACCACCCCCTTTGGTATATATTAAGTTTGAAAGACCTATTTTTCCTCCATGGAGCTTTGATAGAAATGTTTGGTTTCATTTCATAATTTAAATTATAAACCCTTTATCTATATTAGGTTTGAAAGACCTATTTTGTCCTTAGGGATATTTAATGGTGATGTTATATCCTTCAATGTCTATCTGGTTTAGCTCAGGCTAAGCTTGAGCTATGTTCCTTCATCTTTACCTTACCTAGGTCTAAGAATTCCCTATCAAGTTTCATTGAAATGTCATGGGTTCACCTTTATTTTAATTAGCTATCGATATCTGACTCATCTTGTTAACATATTGACCTTTACTCGTACTATCAATCTTGATCTATATGATCAAACAAGATCCATTGATCTTGCCCTTGACTTGTCAACTCTATCCAAGATTATGCCATGTGTCAATCACAAATTAATGTTAGGATCTTGTTATTAGTCTATTAGTTTTAGTGCTTATGCCATGTGTCAATCTCTCTAGATCCTTAACCTTTAAACTCATCTCACACCATTGGATCAAGATGTATGATGCAATGCATATCATTAGATCTACTAAGACCCACTATTAGAAAACCAATGGTTATTTAATGAGTTTAAATTTGACATCTAAACTCCCATTGAATGGCATTCACATGACCATAATTAATGTTTGTACAACTATAAAATTTAAGCTTAAAAGTTTTTTTCTCAAGCTTTATTTTAATGTTTGTGTAGATATCTTACTCTGTTATTTCTACTTTGAAGCTTCATAACTCGATCCAAAGAACTCACGTAGGCATGAAACTTTCATATCATGTTCCTAGCATGAATAAATACATGGCACTATAATATCTTGGCTCACAAGCCTTTCTGAGTTGACTTATAAAATATACAAGATAACTGGTCCATCCATTTTTTTGTGATGTTTTGGTGATGGTTTAATTATTAAACTTGTATAGATCATATTTTGATCATCCTTCGGGGTTTGATGCATTCTTAAGATTTGTGTAATTTGGTCCATGATTTTGAATACCCAAAACATGTGAGAACGTACTTGTATCCTCTATTTTCATTGTTGGACCCATTTATAAGCCTTTGATCCAATACTTCATCAAACCATGCAAGAGATTCATATGTGGGCCAAATTTTGCCAATAGTACCTACATATTCATTGATTATGCCTATAATTCCAATAGAGTTAACTACAAAAGTAAACCAATAGTTACTTTACCACATGATCATTATAGTAAATAAATCTTAATTCTTATAGGGTTTCATTTCATATGATGAATGATTTGTTTATTCAAATCATACAAATAGTTCATTTAGTGTAAATATTTTCTATGCCTTTTACCATATCCACAACATACACCATGTTAGTCAAATACAATTAACAAATCATAAAATGATCGACAGAGAATAAAGTAGTGCAAATATATTATACAATAAATTAAATCTATGTAAATAATACCATATACATATAAAATGATATAAATGTTCTAAAAAGAAACATATTAATCATAAGTATATGGGATATCCCCTGGGGTATACTCCTAATCACTATTGACATCCATAAATCTAGTACCTCTAGAGGTAGACATACCAGGATCAAATTGTGGGCCTCATATATGTGAAATCACACATACTCTCTCCTCAAAAACACATAACCATCATGTTGTATCCTCATGCTCCCATCTCAAAGAATCATAGTGTTTAATCAGTGTCTAGATGATCTCAATGGAACCCTACTCTAGTATGTCCAATCTATATAGTTATGTGTGTAACTCTTCATTATTTATGATTGTCATATGGTATGCCACAACAACTCTCATAATCAGGTCAAAAAATGGTGCATGTGCACTAGTAATATCAAAAACTCTCTATATAAATCCATGCCCATCTATATATATTGGCACACTATAATTAAGGACCTAAATTGTTTGATTTACCATACTTGACCACTCTTAGTTACCTACACACATTTTAGATAATACACTAGTTAGAAACATATATAAAATCTAATAATTTTATAGAAAACTCAAATACAAAAACTCAAAACTAAGATACTCACATGTGGTTATAATGGATGTTTTATAAGCTAGTGTTGGCCCTACTAGATCATCATCTCCTCCATCACCACCTATCTCTCCACCACCACCCTATGTTTCAAGAATGTCACCTAAAACTCAAAATATAATAGGTAAAAATAAATTCCATTAGGCCCTAGCCCATAGTTAAAATGATGATATTAATACACAAATAAACGTTTATAGTCATGGAACATCACCATTGATAATGTTATCAATCTTAATCATACTACTAAGATTTGTCCCTAGGATCCCTCTTACCATTAAAACATACAAGTGACCATTGAATATAACCATGACTACCATCGCTGATAACCTACACCTTCTCACCCTAACTAGCAGTGGAAATATCTGATATAATTCTTCCAAGATGGTGGTCATATCACAAGTAGGGAGTCAGAATGTATAGGTATTTAGGTTTCACCTCTCCACTAGAGTGGTGACGAAGTGGATGTCATATGTAATATAGCCCAAGTAGACCACATGCCCTAATCCTACGTGATCAATAATATCCCAATCAACCACATCTAAACCTAGCTCTACCAAAGTTAATTAGTGTTGGTTGTGCTAAAACTCCAAAATATGCACATCCTTATACAACCTAGAAAATAATAATAAAAAATCATCAGTGATCACATTTTGTTTTAAAAATGCATAAATATCAATTAATTAATCACAATATACAAATATTCTAGTGTCATATGTTATGTCCATATAAGATAGTTGTAGCAGATGCTAACATCCACATCGGACACATATGTAGGATGATAACATCTAATAGTGGATGGTTGCATCATCGTCCTAACACAAGCAGCTCAAATGTTGATGCAAGCATTTAATAGCCTAAAAAATGTCAAAAAAGGCTCAAAATGTACATTTTCATAAAAAAATAAAATTAATAATAAATTATCAAACAACTACTTACCAACTCAAAAAAGTCTTGGTTAACTAGCGCACTCAGGAGCATATCAAACCATAAAGGATGAGGATATCTCCCTCATGGTATTATTTCTCTCTAAGCTTAGAGCTCAAAATTTAGAAAGGTTCAAAATGTAAATCATTTAAAAATTATATTCCAACCCACTTAATATATCACTTTGGCATAACTTAAAATGACCATAGCTTGAGCCCTAATTATCCAAATTAGAAATTTCAAGTTGCATTGGGATCAAGGTAATGATCCCTTCCTTATCATACGAAAATTTTAAATTTTCAATTAGCGTCAAAAATAACTAAAAATTTTACTACACAGATATCCTACAACATTCTAAATACTACCAAAAATAATATTATAAATTATTAGCTATGACATTACCAAAATATTACCAAGTAATTTCTTTATTATTCATTTTATGAGGAGACCACCAGTAGGCACTATGCTCTCTCCTCCTAAAAGGGGGGCATATCAGTAGGGGCATGTTTACAAACATGTTCTACACAATTGAAATACCCTTGGCATAATTCTCAGATATAGTAAGGGCAAGCTTTGGAAGCATATTCTCCATATTCATTCATTATGTGGTACTTATATTAGATTTTAGATATACTGGGGGAATGTCATATGGGCATGGATTCCACATATTCATAATTTCTAAATTACAATGGGGGCATGTTTTGGAAGTATGCTTTTCACAATTATTCAGTATCCATCATCTCCAATTCATAGTGGGGGAACATTTTGGAAAACATGTCCTCTTCATTGGTACTTATTCTAGTTTAGATTCTTTTATACATATTGGGGGCATGCTTTGGAATCATGTCCTCCATAATTATACAAATTTAAAAATTGGTAAAATGTAAATAATATATTTTTGAGATTCATAATTATGGCAAAATTCTATACATTGGAACTATTTATTATACATAGTTCTAGCATGAGATATATCCAAGTTGCATATGTTATGCAACATGCAAATTATATTGAAAAAATACAAATTAGATTCAAAATTCTAAAACTTCTATGTACTAATACCCTGATGTACTGATACCTCAATTAAGCATTTATGAATTGTATTGAAACTTACCCATCTATAGCAGTTGATTCTTCTTTTTGTTGTGATTGGAGGGATTAAATAATTTAGTATTATCAAGTTTTTTGGGTGTGCTTGATTATATCACTCACCCTATATTGAGATATACATATAAATATCTTTTGAACTCATGTTATACTCATTGGTAAATGATACTCGTGAATGTTGAAGCACCACTCTTCCTATTTTAGGTTGGGGACATGATCACCTCCCAACTCTTTTTATTCTAGGTACAACACCACCATGGTGAAACACACTTTTACCACTTATATACTCACTCATATTCCTAGCCATAATATGGATGACGTTTCAATTTTCCCTATCTTCTTTTCCAATTTCCATCACTCAAGTTTCTATCTCTTCAGACCTAGTTACTACATGACACATACACAAGTGTATTTTATCCATTATCTTTCTTTATGATACTCTTTAGTATTGATCACATACAGATTATATATTATTATTTATATTTTTTGGCATATGCTTGGTTTTATATAATGCTCAAGGGATAAAAGGTTGAAGGCACAACTCGAGAAAAGATAGGGTGTGTTGTCCACACTATGGTATGAATTTTCCTTTCCTTTAAACTAATAATTACCATTTTTCTCATATTACTATATTAAGTGGGGAATGTAGACACCCATTTTGGTATAGGTACACATATTACTAGTGTTCTTGTATGAATATACCTTTTTACTAAGAATTAGACATTTAGTGATGTAGTCTCTCAAGGACCTCTTTGGTTTCATCTTATTTCACTTGATTTACCTAGTCTTTGGGCATGTGTGTTATGTTTGTTTATCTTCATATAGTGTATACCAGAGACCCTTACCTATTTTTCTTATTTTATTAAAAAAATTATCCCCTAGACACTTGTGCTTACCGTGGACACTAGTATCAATGTTAGTGTCCAGGATTGATGCAACTATCCAGTATTATATTTTTATCTTTTATCCTATCTTTTATGTTATGACCATTTTTTTATCCCTATTTTCTCATCATATGGTTGGATTTTTTTGCATCATAATTTATATTTAAAATTCAAAAGTTTTTTTATATATACAAAGGCCATGGTCTAATTAATAGGACCTTTTAATTTGATAAGGCAATTATGTAATAAAAAAGAACTATCTATTTCAAGCTATCAAATTTCACTATAACACTCTTTTAAATATTTAAAGCATTCAAAATGTCAAATATACTATTACATCACTTGTACCAAGGGTTACTCAGAGAAAGAGAATATATTTATACTATTATAATTCAACACACATGAATAGGAGGAAGAACTACATGTGAATCTGAGACCCTCTTAGGAGAATTAGCTATGTAGGTAGCACTTAACAATAGTAGGGTTATTAAGGCTAGCTCAAATCATGTTACTAATCCCTTTTTACCAAGTTATGATAGGTATAATGTAAAAGAACTAGGTTTTGCTTATTATCTAGATCTGGCCCATAAGCAATCATAATTTAAGACATAGAATAATTACATAGGGGTAATGCAGGTCTGATCCAAATTTGAGGTCACTCCTATGTATATCTCTCACTAGACACTAGCATCGAATATGGACATAAACGTTGACATTATTGTGCTAGATCGATGTAACTATCTAAAGGTCAAAAATAGTCAAAACACAAAATGAACAAAATCTATATCTTTAACACAACACTATGATGACTCTTAACCATTGTCATGATCCAAAATAGAACATCAAATAAGATATGCTCTCTTTGTCCCTTATTTTATTTGTACTTACTATATTTATTTCACATGCTAGATTAGGTAAATATGTATTATTGATTATATTTTAGTGAATCTAACTATTGTCATTCCTTTCAAATAACTTTATTTGCTAGGTTATTATCGTATAAAACTCCTCAAGCACATAAAACAAATTGTATGTAATTAGGAGTGGGAGAAATAGAGAATTTGTTCTCAATGTACAATTAGAATTATGCTTCTTTTTAATATAGAAGCCTCTTGTGTGCCAAATGGTTTTAATGTTTTAATATAGTCATATCTTTAAAATTCATTTAAATGGGTTTATTAGGGACATAATACAACCTTTCTAAAACTTTGAATTTTAAACATTAGTTATTTTTTGGTAGGAGGAAAAGAGAGGGGGATTGGACAACATAGTGGGGTGATCCTATCCACGAAGGTGTTATTATCCAATGGGGATAAATAGCAATCCTAAGGTCTAGCATGGCCTAGATGATGACTAAAGTGGATAACATGATGGAAAAGTGCATTCTCAGGTCATCAATCACCTTAGAAGAGTGAGTCCACATCTAATGTGGTTGAAAATGATCAAAAGACCCTAGAATAGGTTCAGATCAAAGTGTGTAAAGCAATGGTCACAAGTTCATTCTTTTAGCTTAAATGTTAATGTCAAAATCCCCCCTTTAATCTTATTAATGTAGAAAAGTGAAAGTACTAGAGTGAAAGGAAAAAAGTGTACTTGAACTTGCCTCTGAAGTTTAATCTCAAATGTATTCCATAACATTAAATGTTACTCCATGCAAAATTATAATGAAAACTTTATAATATCAATCCTTAATTAAGATGAATATCAAAAAGTAAAAGACAAAAAACTAGAGAATTACAAGGAGTAAATACACTTAATTAGGTATACAAATTGTTGTGTTTCCCTAAAGCAAAAATTAGTGCAATATTGGTGACTATATAGGGTATGCCTTTGGAGATTTCATTTGCATTGAATAGCTTGGATTTCACTATGCATGATCTTAATTATCATAAATAAGCAAGTGTAATTAAAAATTCAAGGTGTGTTTGACTCCATCATTACATAATTAGATTAATAAAGTGATTTAGAATCCATGTATGAATCCCAATAGATTATTCTAGTGTAAAATTAATGTGAATACTGGTGTTAATAGCCAACAAACTACTACAGATGGAATTGGGTTTAATTTTGGTGAAAAACTAGTGAAAATGAGTATAATTTGGGTCTAGTGTATACAAAATGGAGAATGCATGGATTTTACATTCCATCTATGAAACTAGTGTAAAAATTGAGAAGTTAGGAATCCATGTGTCGTGTACCTACCCCTAAACTATCTAGTTTATATAGATTCTAAAATTGAGTAATAACAACTATGATTCTAATCAAACCCATATGTTAACCTAAAAAACATGCCATGCATGATGCCCCCAAACTAAGAAAATCTAAGGCAATACTAAGTAATTATATAAACTAAGTTTGTAAAATCATTACATACTAACCTAAGTAAACTAAGATTTGATAAAAAATTTAACTGCTTATTTTTTAGGCATTTAGACAACAATAGTGGGAAGGATAGGAGAGCATTACTCTCTTGTCTAACAAGGTGCTCCTATCTAAAATAATGGTTTGTGTATTATTTGAAACTAAAACTATGATGTGTGTAATAATTTCCAAATTTTGTTTAAGTGTTGACCTAGGAGCTGTAGTCTCTAATATAAACCTCTATGATTGCTCCCCATTTTGAGGTGATTTGTTTATCCTTCACAATAAGTTAACTCAAAATTTAAAAAATATATGTGATAGATTTTTATAAAATAAAGATGTAAATCTATGTAATAGTGATAACATGGAGAAGTATGGAATAATCATATAGGCAAACTAAGCATAATAGTAATGTGAGATGAAAGTATGAGCAAGCATTCATAGCAAAGTTGTCTAAATATATGTTAACATTTAGGCATGTGGATAAGTGATCAAACTAAGTTGTAATATTGAATATAATTACTTGGGTAGGAATGCATGATATCCATCATGACATTAGAATGGGTAGATGGATGCATGATGTCCATCATAGCAAATAAATCTAGGTAAATATCAAGCAAGGTGTTATGGCCATGATGCACATAATTAAAGAGCACATGCAAATCACACAAAACACACAATAGAAGTCCAAGGGACCACATACAAGAGATATGTTCAAATGTCACTCACTTGAATAAAATCACACATGATGACATTATCAAATGTCCTCACATACATAGAAGTAAGTAATGAAGGCTTGCAGTCATATATAAGGACATGTTCAAATATTTACATGCACATAGAATACACATAAATACATATTCAATTGTCCTTACATGCTTAAAAATAGAGTAGGAAGGATTAGATCCACATGTAACATAGACACTAAAATATCCTCAATTGTAAAAAGAGAATGATACAAGCCATTAATCTAGGAAAGCAACATGAAAATTATGCATGATAGTATGTGATTAATCAATAATCGCTAAGTTGTAACATGAGCAGAATTAGTAATTGAGATAAATAGTAGTATATCAATATGTTAGTGAGTGATCACTATCAAAATTTGTAATTCTATGTAAATAATTAATCTATGAGTAAGATAAGGTGGCTAAATAAGGATAAAAAATGTGTATAATATATCCCCAGTGAGTTATTTGATGAATGTACATGCTATAGAAAGCATGTATGTGGTCTAAAACTAAGTAGTTATAGTTTGAGCTCACTATGACAATAGTGGGTTGATTAACACTAGAGTAAGGCACTTATATCCAATAGGGTGATCTTGTCTAATGGTAATTTATGAATGTGTAATAGTCATATTACTTACAACTGAATCTAAAAATAATGTAGTTTGTATTTCACATAAATAAATTGATGTATGATAAAGTACATATAAGCATGCATAGGTCCTAAATTTGGTATTTTATAATGTGTGTGTGTGTGTGCACGCACGTGTGTGTGTGTGTGTGTGTGTGTGTGTGTGTGTGTGTGTGTGTGTGTGTGTGAGAGAGAGAGAGAGAGAGTGTGTGTGTGTGTGTGTGTGTGTGTTTGTGTGTGTGTGTGTGTGTAAATAATATGTACAAAGTGAAGTATATATATTAACCAGTGATTCCTATAAGGGACACACAATCAATAGTATTTATATCTAGAAAGGAATGGTAACCTTTTATGAAGATAAATTGTTATGATGTGGTGACTACACTGATATCAATAGAGAATATAAATATGGAATACCCATTGTATTATATTTATGACTTCCATACTAATAATTTATAGCATGTTGTATTTTTGGTGGATCATGATAAACTATAGGGATTTTTAGAACCCATCTTGAAGTATGTGAATCTTATGTTTGTACCTTATGTGAAGTACCTTTGGTGTTCTATAATATCAATCAAGGATGTGTAAAAGTAGAGAGAGGCTCTCTATAATATATAACAAATATCTATTAAATAGGTATCTTAAGGATAGGCCTCCATGTAGGGTTATATATATGATGTGGAAGTATATTAAGTAAGTTGCACCTTTTGAGGTGTCTCAACTAAAATCTATTATGTAGCAACAAAATATGTTTATGATAGAGGGTGATCATAAGTGATACCTAACACTACAATGGCCTCATTATCATATATATACTTTAACCATCTATGAATTATAGAAGGAATAACATGAATCTAATGAATCTAAGGGTATCATAATAATATATCAAAGACCTCTACACTAGATACTATTATGAATCTGGTGGCCACATGTGTGGCACCAACCTTTAATGGTAATTTAATCTCACTAGTGGAGCTCTAAATGTGACCATTGAATATTTTTATGGTTGTGGTTATGGGAATAAAATATTGAAATGTGCATTTGAGATGATAAATAAGTGTGTTTGTAGACATGTTCACACTTAAACCATTATCAACCATGACACTCTAAATAGGATAGTGATCAATGTGAGTTCAAATAAATAGAGAGTGTAAATATGAGCCATTATCTATTGTCTCATGTTCTAAAAATATGATGAATGGCCTAAATATCACTATGGTGTAATAGGCACCTATGATTCCATTCAAAGGATGTTATTCCTTTTCATGTAAATGATAAGGAACTAGTGGATGGAGTGCATTATATGCATAGTGCATGCCCAATGTATATGTTTTCTCATTATTTTTATGCTTAGGAAAGGATAATTGAATATTTTCATTTCCTTAATTTCACTTGGTTTTGTCTTTGTACTTTATGTTGGGGTGCCCACATCAATTATGTTTACATCTATCAAATCTTGAATCTTGTGTCTCAAATTGATACATATGCTAGTAGTATGGCTTGGTGCCCTATGATAATCACAAATAAATATAGTCAAAACCTTTTGGAATAGTTTTATTCACATAATCATCTTTAATGGGATGGAGAGATATGACATTGTACTCCAATAGCATTTTGAGGACCTTATATGGAACTTATGGTAGATTAGTGAATTGTCTCATTGAAGGAGCTTATAAGACAATGTGTGGAGTAAGATTTTCAACTGCATGTATTATAGCCTTTTGATCATTATTATTATCATTTCACCTCACATTTTATGGTGGCTTACTTGAACTCTTTTTATTTGAATTTGAACTAGTTGTATACTTAAGCTTATTCATTGTCAATAACTTAATTTCTCTTTCCCTTATTGTGTGACACAAATCTATGACTGAGATAAAAAACTTGAACATAATTTGATTAAATATGTCTTGTAATTCTGTATTTACCATAGGCTTTTTCATTTTAGACAACATGGTCTTGTACCTTAAGATATATTTTATGATAGGTTTGTTAGTTTTTTGTTTGAGTTGGGAAATCTGAGCATATGAAACCTTCTCACTGATATTAATTGATAAATGTGATAGAAACATATTATACAATGGATGAAATACATGTACCAATTGGTGTGGTAAATCATAAACCATTGTAGTGAATAGTCTTTGAGAATTCTTGGAAATAACTTATTCAATAATCTATCATTAGACACATAATCCAAACATGATGTGTGAAATGTTTTGAGATGTTGTTCAGGGTCACCCTTTCCATTATATAGTTTAATATTAGGTGCCAAAAAACCTATAGGTAGTGATATACTACTATATGTTGTGCCAATGGAGAGTGAAATAAAATATGAGAATCTAGTGCCTAATTAGGTTTTGAATCACCTTCCTCTAAATGTGACACCTTAGTTTGTACACATTTAATCTCTTGACTAAGGGATTGTACATTAGGAGAAGAGGAATGTGTGCTAACCAAAGGTGGTGTTCCCAATGATGGATTAATATTTGGTATAGTAATATATTGAATCCTTTGAGTTTCCCCCATTATGAAAGGTGGTACAAAAGTTTTATCCAATGGGGTTGTAGGGTTATAATTCTCATATGATTATTTGTCAGATGATTTCTTAAGTTCCTCTCTCACAATTTTGACAAAGTCATATTCCATATCCTTATTATTGGAGATAAACTCTTGTAACTATCTCTTATATGTGTCATTAAATATATTTTATTATTCTACCATTATGGATTTATTAATTGAAATCTTAAAATATTCAACTTGGGAACAACTTGGTGTGATACTTTGGTTAAATTAATAAAAATAATTTTCTTAACTTGTATGCTAGAGAAATAAAAATGATGGAATATTGAAGCTATTATAGAATTTATCAGATAGAAAGATCCTAAAATAGAAAATTTATACATCAATAATAAGGATACAAACATAACAACATCTATGGTTAGGTTTTTATCAATATTCAAATAATAAATAAGTTCACCAATATATTTTATCAAACTTGGGGAAATTTAATAATATGTCTATTACCATAAGTGATCAACTAATGTGTAAAATAAAGATAATAATAATAAAAATATTAAGTATTCAGTGATGTATGATCAAGAATTTTTAAATTCGAATTTCATAGACAAAGAGCTATTAAAATCTATCCAAATCTAAGAATCACCAAAAGAAAAGGCGGATAGCAATCAGCATATAATGGAAAGACTTTACCATCATTTTTCTCCTAAATATACATTACAAGACTTAGTAATGTCACTTAAAGACTAAATTGACAAAGTGAATGACTAAAATTAGATATGGGATTAAAAAATGTGCTCAAGATTATAATGACAATGGATACTCAGGAGATGATTTTGGTAGCATGTTGATGCTTATCATTGTACCACAGGTGCTCTTAGTGTTGAAGAACACTTCTCATTTTAGGATTTTGAGAATCCATGGCATGAGTTGTAGTTTGTGACTATTCAGTGTTTGTCTGTGGTGGAATAGAAGCGTAGTATGAAAACTATCCACAATATTTATTTGATTTAGTGGTTGGGAGCCACCAGGGTCTATACTATTTGAATACTTAATAATTTTGAGGATTCGGTAATTAATTGAAATTATTTTTAAAAATGACCTCTAAGCTAGAGTGAATCTTGATAAAAATAATAAAAAGGAAGGGTAAGGAAGAAAGAAACATAATTGTAGGTTTTCATCTCAAATATTATGATAAAATTCCAATTACTTTGAGCACATTTGAACCAATTTATGTTATAAAATAGCATAATCTCAAATTATATCATAAATTAGGGAAAACTCAAAGGAAAAATATGAATCATAAGTAAGAACCAAATTTGCTTTAAAGGTATGCTATTATGATCTGAATAACCTAAGTACATCCAAATACAAAGCAAATAAAATAATGTATATTTGAGATATTTACAATCAATTTAGCATTTAACACAAATTAATAGCCCTATGATAAAGAATGTAACTCAAACAATAATAATCATTCAAATTCAAGATAACTCCCTATAATTGAGAGATAGCATAGACATTTAATAAAAACTATCCAAACAATCTTTTCAGGATTCCTTAGTTGTATTAAATACTCTTGGTATCAATTGCTCAAAAAAAACTCTCTTTACAAATGGTAACCATCTACCTATTTATAGGAAACATATGTGGTTAACTAATTAACTTTTAAAAATATCTTGATGTGGATAATGACAGTTGTCTTTGATACAAAGCTACAATGCAAAAAAAAGCATGCCAACTTGACAAGAAAGAGTATATGCTAAAACACTAGCATATACTTTACAAAAAGAATATTCTTTTAGGAATTTATTGATGGGTCATTCCAATTAAAACTATTTTATGAAATATTTTACCTTGGTGTGTTACTCCTTGATCAGCTCAAAATCCATTGTAGCCTTCATTCGACAATCCTCCTATTTATCTACTAACTTGTCAAATTCACTATCTACCCAAGATACAAGTTCCTTGACACATTGTGCTTCTATAATTTACTTCCCTACAAAATTAATGGTATCAAGGGTCTTCTAGTTGTCCTTAACTAAATGACCTTGGCTATCTTTTATGCCTTGGATGTGGGTATCAACCCTCTGCTTGAATTCTTCATCATCAATCAGGCCTAAAGTAGTGATTTGAGAAGGGTTATTTAATAGATCCCCCACAAGTTTCTCAATCTAGTTTACCAAGTTTGTGTCTCTCTTGATGAAGTCCTTAACATCACTACTCTAGGTGATCAAATCTTCTTGTTTATCTACCAAAACTTCTATGAGGATGTCTAGATGTCTGAGTTTGATAATCTTGAAGTTTAAGGCCTACTTTGTCTTATGCACCTTGATGAGCTCCTCCATTTGAGCTTGAGAATTCTACCACTGGGTGATTAAGGCTTATTTCATCTCAACTTGATGGTCCAAAGCATTCAATCTATACTTAATGCTTTTCAAATTCTTGAATGCATCCATCAAGTATTTATTCAACATTTACAATATATTTTTAGGAATTATCAATAAGCCCTAAGCTTCCAAATCTTGCTTTTCTATTTCCAAGTTGAGAATCTTCTATTTCAATCCTTGAACTCCATCTAAGGCCATTATTGATTGGGCCAGTACCACACTAGCTACTTCCTCTTGGAGAAAAGGATGTTCCCCTATTGCCTACCCTGGAATAGGATTTAATCATGTAAATGGCTCCACCTTCTGAAAGGTGAATTCCTCAGTACCAACAGTAATTTTCTTGGTCACTACTCTTTCAAGAGTTGATGTCTCTGGATTAAATTGGACTTAAGGATAAAAAAATTTCACCTATGGTTGTTTAAAAATATCTACATTTGAACTCTCAGAGGATCCTAGGGTACCAACCCATTGGCTTTCCTTATTGTAAAGAATCTAGATGTTTCTCTCTACTTACTTGATCGACATATCCTGAATCCATGGCTTGACATTATCCTGAACACCTATGTCTACTAGAGTCAAAGCCAGTGAAGGAGAAAGAGATGGGATTTTTTGTAACTTCCCATAAATAAACCAATCAAGAATGGTTCATCCATAAATAGGATTCTCATCACTGAAGAGGTTTATTTCACTAGTAGGGTGAGTGAAAGTTAACCTAAGCCTCTTTCTTGGAGCTAGAGGAACTAAGGATAATTATGCATGTCTCTTTCCATTTCCCAATGGAATGAATTCCTTGCTTGCTTCCTCAAATGGGTCTTTTTCCTTATCTAAACCATAAGTAGCCATGATGTTAGCAAGGGCACTCTCCACCATTTCTCTGGTTTCCAAAGAAATTATGCCAATAACTTCTATTAGGGAAGAAGGCCTTAGTGGGGATGCCTAAATTTGGAGGATTTCAATAGGTCTTTACTCAATTTTGGAATCTTCACTTATAGCTTTACCTTTTCATTTTACATCCTCAAGTTTCTCAATCTAAGATTATTTTGTCAATTATCCCTACTGAGGCTTAGAAGATTGTCCCTCAATAGGTGGTTCTTGATGTGTAGTCCTAGATGGTCTTGGAAACAAGTGATACTGTAAAAGATGTAACTACCATATTTCTCCTGAAGGCTTATTATCCCTGACCAGCCTACATTCTAAAGTTATGTTATAGTTTTTTAACCCTAGATAGGACTTCTTCAATGTTTTTTTCCTTTGTGTAAATACCATTTCCCACACCTGGTTGATGCTTGTACTCAATCTTTGGGATCCTCCTATCCTAAATATGGTTAGCCACTCTATTATTAGGGTCCCACATCTTAAGATCATCTAATTGGAAATCAAAAGAGTTCCTATGTACCACCATGATCTCTAGCTATTTCCAATCCTTGATTACAATTCTACCAATGTCTAGTGAGAAGGGATGAACTTGAGCCTTTTTATTCTTTTTCCAGTGCTAATATATGCCCTAAATGATTTGATAAGCAATTTCTTGATCTATAAGCTTACTAGGAACATATTTGGGTAGTTTGTATGGTTGGACCATGATTCCCTCTATCCTTATTATAGTGCAATCTAAATATAACCAAAAATTCCCCATGGTCTTCACTTATTTTTTTATTAGAGGATGAAGTCTAGGTATAAGAATACCAGTGATTGTCTCAAAAATTACTAGGAAGACACCATCACATATGAATTGCATATGATTCCTATATTTCAAAATATGTAGTTTGGAATAATGATGGGAAATGGTAGTCCTACCATCAGGGGACCAATTTCAAATTCCATATAAATTAATAAATGCCAAGAGTGAGTCTAAGAGGTAAGACATCATAAAGAAATGTCTAGAGGTATTTCTCTTGATGGTTGTAAATTTTTTGGCCAAAAAGAAACTTATTAAGTTTCCAATGGGAGGAGTTAGGTTCTACTCCAACATGTAATGGACATAAGACAATTAGACCTTATCACATAACTTATAGAAGAGGCACCAAAGGCTCTTTTCAATAAGGTCATAGCTAACCTAACACCCCATCTAAAATGGGTAATAGAAATCTTACCATTAGGGGTCCTAAAAACACGAAAACCTTGGATTAACCAAGGTGAAAGAACTAAATCCAAGTTTTGCAAATTTGTCCATTATCTCAAAGATGGAAGATAAACATGAGGTAAAGGGGGCTTATAATAAGTCTCAAAGGCCATGGGAGCTATGCATGCAACTTTAATGACATTTCCTTCATGAATAATCCATTCTCTATCTACTCTACAGTCAACAAAAATAGGAACAAGAAGGTTGATGTAATGCATTACCTCTAGTTTAGCAGTTACATGATGAAGGCCTACCATTTGAATTGATACTAAATCCTTGTATCTTTGGTACATTGAAGCATTCCTCTTTTCTTCCTGGAAAATTGGTTATAACTCTTTGACAAAGAAGAATAATTCAGACCAATTCCTAATACCATGTGCATTCAATGTTGTTGAATCTAACTCTATGTCTCTAAATAACCTTCCTTCACCATCTGAAGTTAGATAAATCTCTTCCTCAATATTCATCTTTTGCCTACGTGATGCCATTGATAACATTGTATTGTAATTACAAATCTATCAATTTTTTTACTAAGGCACATGCTTTGAATTTAGTTTGTAATAATCTCAAGTGTCACATTTCTTGGAGGGCTAAAATTATTATTGCTCATCTAAGAACCAACTCTCACCAACTTCGTTGTGAGACCGGGTGTTGGAAGAGGCCAAAGGAGGCTTGGGAAGAGAGAATTTGCAGATTTTGCAATTCTGGGAAAGTGGAAATTGAACAGCACTTTATTCTAGAATGTGAGGCCTACAAGGATAGCAGAGATAAATTTGTGGATACTATATGTGACAGTTCTTGGCATAACCTATTCAATGAAGAGTACATTGAGAAATTAGGGGGGCTCATCATCAACCTACATAAGAAGCGAACAGTGCTACTTAAATCTGCTTGAGTTGCCTTGCTGTCCCATAGGCTATTTTTAGTCTCGTGGATGTTAAAATTTTTATTATTATTATTTTTATATCTAGCCTTCTTTATGGAAGGTTTAGGTTTTTTTTCTTTAATGACCAAAACATCCCACTTTCATCTCACACATTCCTTAGATATGATGGAACCTTACTTATCATATCTCCTATGTTTTCAATCATGAGATATATTTCATCTAAATCCTCCATACTTACGTGGAACTTATATGGTAGGGTTTCATGCCCTTTGTGGAAATCTTTCATTAATGTCATTTGAAGAGTGGCAGTTGGTTTTCAAAAGCCCATTTTATTTTGCTTTGAAAAGCTAAATCCAATTCCTTGCATTTCATTGGTTCTTGATCTTTGAGCTTATTGATTATGCCATGTGTCAAGCTTTCAAGGACTTTGAAAAGTCTTCAATTTTATCACACCATTACATCAAATCCAGTGAGAAAGTGATCACCATTGGATCCTTTGAGAGATCTTGAGGCTTCTGGGTTAATGTGCACCATTGGATCAAATCCAGTGAGTAAGCAAACACCATTGGATCCTACAATATGCTTGCCCTTTTAATTAGTAAAAATGACTTAGGCCAAGATTTTTTTGTCTCAATCTTGCCTTCATAAGAAAACTAAGAATTTCTTAAAAGGATTTAGAAATGCCCAATTTGATTAGGCATTAAAAAAATTCTAAGTTAAATTTTATGGGTTTAGTCCTGTTAAATACATCCTCATAGACATCAAATGATAGGGGCAAACCTGTCAAATTTAAGACAATAAAATCTTTTTGTTTCAATTTAAATTTTATGGGTTTGATCCCATAAAATACATCCTCATAGACATAAAATGACGGGAGTAAACCTATTAAATTTAAAATAATTAAATTTATTGATCCAATAACTGAATGCCATATGTTAAACCATCGAGAGATCTCAAAGCTTCAAAGATTGTCTAAGTTAAATTTGATGGGTTTGGTCCTGTCAAATACATTCTCATAGATGTCAAATGATGGGAGTGAACCTGTCAAATTTAAGACAATAAAATCTTTATCCCATGAATGAGTGCCACATTTAAAATCCTTCAGGAGATCTTAAAGCTTTAGGGATTGTCTAAGTTAAATTTGGTGGGTTTAGTCCCATTAAATACATCCTTGCAGATGTCAAATGATGGGAGTGAACCTGTCAAATTTAAGATGATAAAATATTTATGTCCAATGAATGAGTGCCATGCATAAGAAACTTTGAGAGATCTTGAGGCTTCTGGGTTGATGTGCACTATTGTATTGAGAACCTCTGAGGCAATGTGAAGAATTGAATCAAGTCTCAAATGGTTAACAGTTACTAACATCCTTTCAAGTGTTAGATTTAATTTACACCATTGGATTGAAATCTCCAAGTAAACAATCACCATTAGATCAAATATTGAGTGGTTAATAGATGTTAACTTCCTTTTGGGTGTCATATTTAATTTGCACCATTGGATTGAAACCTCTTAGCAAATGATCACTGTTAGATCTACAAAAGGGCATTTAAGTTTTAAATTAATACCCGGTCATGTTTTAAGTTTAGTCTAAGGTTTTATATTAATATTTGGTCATGTTTTAAAGAAAAAACATATTTGAAGCTTTATATAAAGTTAGACTTAGGATCATTTAATCAAAAGGAAATAAAATTTCTCACTAATATTTTCCCATAAGTGTTTAAATTTAAACCCTTTTAGGGTTCATTCCTTAGAAACCTTAGCTTCTTCCATGGAACCTACAACTAATCACCTTGAAGATAACTATTAGCAATTTTAAACCATGAAACATAAACATGATCAAATATATCAAAGCACATGTTCCTCTTTTAGAATTGATTTTCCTTTAAAAAACCAAGATAAGATAACTCTTCATATTCTATCTAGAATATATACTTTTTGGAAACAAATACAGGGGTCCTCTTTTCAAAAAAGATAGAGGGTGTTGGTCTCAACAAATGGTGACTCACAGGGGCAACATAGCAATATGTTGGAACACAAGACTCTAGTTTAAACTTGTACATGAACTCTATATCTCATTCAAACATATGATCTTTCCTAAATCAACCTTAAATTGAAATAAGTTCCTTATGTATAAAATCAAAACTTAGGTATTAGAACACAAACATGTAGTGTGTGCTTTAATTACACTTACTATTTATCATAAACTCAAAAAACAACATCTGGGTTCATGTCCTTTTGGTCCATAGCATTTAATTTTTAGAATTTTTAGATATTATTTGAGAATAAAAACTCTTAGTTCAAGGAATGCTTGGGCATTTTTTTGCTACTGGCCAAGCATCTATAACCCCAATAGAGATACCTTTGGTTCCACTCAAGGTCTTGCTCCACTACCAGCTAGGCATCCATAGCCCCGGTGAAGATTACCTAAATCAAATTTGATTTAGAAGCTTTTAATTTTATAATAAGCTTTTTTTTTGGCTTCTAATGAAGGTTGGGAACCAGATTAGCCAAGTTTAGGGATTTGATCAAATTTTTTGGCCGTAGGATAATTTCCTTTAATTGAAACTTGAGTTCATGATAAGGATATGTTTTAAGTGTAAGCATGAGTATGAGTTAACAAAATAAATTCAAATCATATATGTATGATTCTTCTTAAAACCAAGTTTTAATTCAAAATAAGATTTAAATCTTTACAAGACAATAAATTTCTGTACCAATTTATGCCAATACCCCTGGTTGCTTCATACTACTTTATTGCCAGTCATGGTCACCTTTTGTAAACTTCACTCACACTCTCTTAAGAAATTTCCAACCAAAAAAATAATACCATGAGACCTTACCACAACCAAGTAATACCACCAAGCAATAATAAAAAACAAAATGCAAACAAAATAAATATAAACAAGTCTAGTAAGGAAGAAAAAATAAAGCAAGAAAGGGAACTAACTAGCCTACCTATTCTAATTTTAACAATAGTACACATTTATTCCATTAAGACCTCTAGTGGGACAATAGCAAAGTAATGTCTGAGATATTTTCCATTAGTAGTCAATGTGAACTCTTCTCCTTAGAGATTTTTCAACCAAAAAGTATTGTTGCCCAAGATTTTTGTAATTTGGTAAGGACCAATCCATAAATGAGTGAATTTACCATGTTTACCTTTGGGTACTAATGCCTTGTCCCAAAGGACTAGATCTCCCTATCTAAATACCCTCACTTTATATCTCTTATCAAAACCATCTTTTCATGGTTGATTAGTGTCTACTAAAGTCTATAAATGCCTTTTCCCTGGCATCTTCCATTTGATTAATGTCTAATAGCAGAGAATTAGCAAGTTCTTGACTTTCCATGTATTCTTGCATGAATGCGAATGTAAGAAACTTCAAAGTGATGGAAAATATGGGATCCTAACCATATACCAAAAAAAAATGGTGAAGCCTTTAGATCTTGTTTGATCCTAATTCAATCTACCCATAATGTAAACTTAAGAAGTTTATGCCATGTTCTAGGTCTATCTTTAGTAGATTTCTTGATAGCTTTCATCAAATTTTTATTTGTGAATTTAGAAACACCATTTCCTTGAGGATATTTATTAGAATAAAACTTGATTGTAATGCCTTGGTCATAATCCCATTCCATCATTTCAATATAAATGAATGTAGATCCATTGTCATAAACCAAAGAAACTAGGTTTCCAAATCTAGTACAAATATTTTCTTCTAAGAAATTGATCTTTTCCTTTATTTTGCATTGCTTAGTGGCTACTACCTTAGTCCACCTAATATAATAATCCATAATAGTTATAACATACTTATGACCTTCAAAATAATTAGGGTTTATTACTCCAACAAATTTTAATCCCCATTGTGCAAAAGGTTTATCTACCATTACAGGTTGTAAAGGCATGGTTGCCTTTGGTTCCTTTGTGATAAATATTTGGCATGAATGACACTCCCTTACATGCTTATAAGCATATTCAAAGAGTGTGGGCCAATAACATACATCCCTGATAATCTTATGAGCTATGGTTCTTTTTGAAAGGTGTCCACTTCCTAGTTTCTCATGAAAGGTAGTCATAATCCAAGTTGTTTCTTCCTTGGACACACATCTCAAATAGATTCCCTCAAAGTTCCTCCTATACAAGACTCCATTCTTGATGATGTAATGATTTAATTTTAGCCTCAGGGCTCTCTTTTGTTCTCTTATAAATCCTTGGGGGAAAACATCATTGACAAGTAAATGGATAATAGAGTCATACCACTCATTAGGTTGAAAGTTTTGTTGATCTACTTGCATGATATGAAATTTTGGGTCAATACTAGTGATCATCTAAACTAGACCTTGACATTCACTATTTTGGCTATTTTCATCTCTATATCATATTCTTGTATAATTTCCATCCATTTGCCTCTTCTTTCTCCAAGCTCATTCTAACTCAACATAAGTTTTGTAGTTGGATCAGGTAATATAGCATGTACCTTATTTTTAAGGAGGTAATGTCTAAATTTTTTCATTGCCTTAACCAATGCATAAGCTTGCTTATCAATCATAGAATAATTCACTTCTAAATTATTAAATTTGGTGCTCATGAAAGCTATAGGATGATCATACCCATCAACTTTTTGAGTTAACACTACAACCATAGTATGCTCAGAAGCAAATGAATATAGATAGAAATCCTTTGAAAAATCAAGACTTATGAGGACTAGAGCTTCAATAATTGCCTTCTTAATGTAATTAAAGGCCTTCTTGGATTCTTCATTCCAAGAAATTATATCATCTTTCTTAAGCATGTTATTCAAAGGTTTAACAATCTCAGCAAAGCCTAAAATAAACTTCCTCACAAAATTAATCTTGCCAAAGAATGACTTAAGTTATTTTTAGATGTTGGGCAACCCAATTTTAGAAATGGCCTCTCTATTAGGATCCATATAAATTTCATCTTTGGTAATGACATGTCCCAACTATTTTCCTTTAGTGACATAGAATATGCTTTTCTTGGGGTTAAGAGATACACTATACTTCTTGCATCTATCAAATATTTGTCTCAAATGTATGAAGTACTCTTCTCTATTTTTATAAAATATTGTAAGATCATCCATATATATGATGATACACTTACCCAATAAACCTTGTAAATCATGGTCCATGGCCCTTTTAAAATTTTCCCCTACATTAATTAATCCAAAAGGCATTCTCTTGTAAGCATATGTTCCCCATTTAGTACTAACAGCTATTTTCATCCTATCTTCTAGAGCAATAAGCACTTGGTTATATCCAAAAAATTCATCCCAAAAAGACATCATGAAAGATCTTAAAATAGTTTGGATAACTGGTCTAGAGAAGGTAAAGGATAATTATCCTTTTTAGATGCTCTATTCAAATTTCTAAAATCTATGCACAATCTTATTTCTCCATTCTTTTTTATAACTAGGACTAGGTTTTCCACCCAAGTGGAATGTCTAATAGGAAACACTATCCTTACATCCAATATCTTCTTGACTTCTTTAAAAATTATGGGTTCTAAAATAGGGTTGACTGGCCATTGCTTCTGTCTAAAAGGTTTTCAACCTTCTTGAAGAGGTATGGTATGAGTAATGACCCTCAGGTCAAATATTTTCAAATCTTCATAAGACCAAGAAATTACATCCTAGTATTTTGTAATCAACTCTCTAGCTTTTCTATTTTCTAGTTCAGTGTAAGCCTTCCCTATATTCACCATTTGGGGCTAATCATGTGAGCCAAGATTCGCTGCATGATAATCCTTACCATTTACCTTGGGTTACTTAGGTGCTTCAGAATTTTTTTCAAAATCAACTAGTCTTTCCAATGGAGTCATCCCTTTAGGTATCTTATTATCACTTAATTGGATGATTTTACCATTAATTTCCTCCTCATGAGAAGTTTCATTAATCTCATCAATAATGTGAGCTTCAAAATCCCTAGAATTAGTTAAGAAATCTATGATTTGTTGATCATCATTAAAAACTTGGAAATGATTTATATTTTCAAGAACTAAAGGACAAGGTATTAACTCAATACTGATGCTTTGATAATTATGGTTAGGCATGAGGTTAGCTAAAATAGAGGCAATCTCATCATTAGTTTTGTTTTTTTCTCTTGGAACAACTAAGATGTTGAAGGCATCAAAAGATTTGATAAAATCCCACACCCTAAATTTGTATCTCTTTAAGTAAGATAATTTCCACTGGTACTTACTTCTCACTTGGTAACCACAAGTTTAGAGTCTCCATAGGCAAGGAGTTCTTTAACTTTGTGTTTAATGGCAAATTGTAATCCAATTATGAGAGCCTCATACTCAGCTAAATTATTGGTGCAAGGAAATATTAACTAATAAGCTGCATGGTATTGATTTTTTGAAGGATTAATCAATATAATACCAGATACTGATCTTAATTTACACTTGGCACCATCAATGTTTAACTTCCACAAACCACACATTTGAGAATAACTCTTAGAAATTGGTTCTTTTGTAATTTCCAAAGTGAAAACTCCCAAATCAAAATCCAAGAAATTTACCCTTTTGTTAATAGCATTATATTATGTTATCATGTGTTTCATTAAAGGTTCCCTTTCTACTCTTATTTGATTTGGAACACCTTTCCAAGGAATCCATAAGTACAAACAATCAATAGACATATATCCATTTAAATCCTTAGTCTATTCTCTACTCAAAAGCAATCCATAAGCACTAGGCCTTTCTACCACTTGTATATCAATGAATTGTTGAGCCCTTGGTTCACTAGCCAACTGTATATGCACATTCAATAATTCTCCTACAACCTTAACTTTGGATTTATCCAATTGAGTGACTACTCTATCAAATTTGATTAGAGTTAACCCAAGTTGTTCACATATCCCAGCAGGCATAATGTTGGTTGAGGATCCCAAATCTAAAAGACAATTATGAACATTTTTTCCAAATATCCTGACTGTAAGTAAAAAATGTGGAGACCCTACTTTTATCACTTGTGTAATTACATTTGAACTATAATTCTTAAGGGATTTCCCAATTTTCTTTGACAAAGATTATAAGAGTAAGTCTCTTTATTCTTTGATTTGAGTTAGCTCATGCAGAGTGATATTAGCTTTAATCCTTTTCATATCTTCCACAATGTTATAGCTAGCTTTGCTTGAAAGATCAACAGTTAATGTTAACTTAGTATAACTTCCTCTAGGAGGTTCAGGATTATTATTTGATATAGTGTTTGGAGGGGTCACATAATTATTAGGAGGGTTAGAGGCAGTCAATGGTTGCTTTTTCCCCTATTTCTTAAAGGATATGTCTTCAAAAATTATTGGAATGCTTGAATTTCCTCAAGAATATTCTCAAGCTCAATATCCTCTTAAAAAGGGAAATTTTCCACCATATGCACTTGGTCAAATGGTTTAGATTCGGAAGAATTTTCAGCAACCTCTTTATTTGGAAACACTTTAAACATGTCCAGTTATTCTTGAAAAGCTTCAAAGGCTTTACAAAACTCAATATAATCATTATCACCATGTTTAGATGTAGCATTCACCCTAAAATAATCTGATAAGCCAATATCAGTAAGGTTTATATCCATATTCTTTTTTCTAGGGAAAGACTCATTAGCTTTGTTATTATAGAAACTATCATTCTAAAACCTATTCCCAGGTCTATTAAACTTTTGGAAAGTGAAGTTCATTCTAGAATTGTCATTAGCATTACCAATTTGTTTTTGCAATTGTAGAAAATCAGTGTTAAGCTTCTGTACCATTTTCAATATAGACTCATTCTCATTTTTTGAAACCTCAACATTTTGACTTTGGTTACTCTTAATGCTATTAATAGGCACTAAAGCCTTATGATCATTATAATGAAATCCATTGGTAACTTGATGGCTCAAGAAGCCTAGATTTTGATTATTGGTAGCATGACTAGTAGGCAATACATTTGAAGTAAGAAACTAGTTTAATGTTAGAGTATTTTTGTTATTACTTGGGAAAAGGTTTAATGTAGGCATTTGAGGATTAATATTTGGGATAGAATAAGCCATCTATCCTTGGGGTTGAATTTGGTCAGTAATAATCACTACTTCAAAATAAGCTTGAGCCAATGTGATTATAAGTGGAATAGCTCTCTTCAAAAACATAGAAGTCATGGGGCCAATAGCATCTTTATAAACCTTGAAAGCCAAAGCTTCATTAGGTTTATATAGATCCATGGTCTGACTAAATATATTTTGTAACCTGACATTAAATGACCTAATAAGTTCACTTGTATCTCTATTAATAGTTTTGAATTGATGATAAATGACACAAGGACTTATGATCTTTCCAAATTAATTAATTAAAATAGTGTCAAAATTATTCCATGAGATAATACAATTGTCAGGTAAATTAAGGAACCATTCATATGCAGCATACTCAAATGTAAACAAGAACAACCTACATGCTACATCTTCATTAATAACATTCAACAATCTTAATGCAACTTTGAAAGATTTAACACGTTCCTCATCAGTCATAATACCAGTTGGACTAAATATTGGAAAATATTTTTCTAGATTACATGGTAAATTATGAACCACACCTAGTATATTGATAGGGGAAATTCCAAGCCGTGCCATGTTTGGATGAAGATAAACCACAAAAATCCCTTGCAAAGGTGATGATGGTAGATATTTAGAATAACTATGCTTGCCTTTGTCTTTCCTAGTCCTTCTATGAGTTTTTAGTTCGAGAAAAGGTTCTCTAGTCTCTAAATGTGATTTGGTCCTAATCCTTGGTAATTCAATCTTAAATACTAAGGATCATGTTTTAAAACATGGTGTAACACATTAATTTCCAAAAAATGACAAATAATATGTGCACTAAACTTATTTTGAAAAAATAATAATAAGAGGACAAAGGACATCAATCTTTAACAAAACAAGTTCAAAAATGTATTGAATTATGCAAAGATGACCAATCTTTACAACTTATGACTCAAATAAACTTCTTATTGTCAAAGAATTGTCAATTTTGAGCAAAATAAGACATCTTAACTCCAAATACTAATAAATTTTTAACAACAAAAGTCATATTTCCAAAAAGGTCACCAATCTTTACACAATTTATGTTAAAAGAAACATAATCATGTAAAATGTAGATAATTTCAACCAAATGCACTCAAAACATATTAAGCATCTTTAAAGAGGCCCTCCTTCTAGCACCAATGGATCCTCTCCTATTGATTCTTCTAATTGTACCATAGGTGATCTTAGTGTTGAAAAACACTTCTCATTTTAATATTTTGAGAATCTATGGCATGAGTTATAGTTTGTGACTATTCAGTGATTGTCTATGGTGGAATAGAAGCAAAGTTTGAAAACTGTCCACAATATTTATTTGATTTATTTGTTGGGAGCCACTAGGGTCTATACTATTTTAATACTTAATAATTATGAGTATTTGATAATTAAACTACATGATTATTAAAAATGACCTCTAAGCTAGAGTGAATCTTGATAAAAATAAGAAAAAAGAAGGGTGAGGAAGAAAGAAACATGATTGTAGGTTTTCATTTCAAATATTATGACAAAAATCTAATTACTTTGAGCACATTTAAACCAATTTATGTTATTAAATAGCATAAGCTCAAATTATATCATAAATCAAGAAAAATTCAAAAAATAAATATGAATCATAAGTAAGAACCAAATTTACTTTAAAGGTTTGCTATTATGATTTGAATAACCTAAGTACATCCAAATACAGAGCAAATAAAATGAAGTATATTTGAGATATTTACAGTCAATTTAGCATTTAGCACAAATTAGCATCCCTATGATAAATAATGTAACTCAAATAATAATAATCATTCAAATTAAAGGTAACTCCTTGTAATTGATAAATAGCATAGACATTTAATGAAAACTATCCAGACAATCTTTTTAGAATTCCTTAGTTGTATTAAATGCTCTTGGTATCAATTGCTCAAAAAACTCTCTCTTAATAAATGGTAACCATCTACCTTTTTATAGGAAACATAGGTATTTAACTAGTTAACTTTTTAAAATATCCAAATGTGGATAAGGATAGTTGTCTTTGATACAAAGCTACAATGTGAAAAAAATCATGCCAACTTGACAAGAAAGAGTACATGCTAACAAACTAGCATATATTTTACAAAAATAATATTCTTTTAGGAATTTCATTAGTGGGTCCTTCCAATTAGCCCTATTTGAGGAAGTCTTTCACCTTGATGAATTGCTCCTTGATCAGCTCAAAATCCAATGCAAACTTCATTAGACAATCCTCTTCTTTATCTTCTAACTTGTCAAATTCACTATCTGCCCAAGATACAAGTTACTTAACACATTGTGCTTCTATAATTTGCTTCCCTACAAAATTAATGGTATCAAGGGTCTTTTGGTTTTCCTTATATAAATAACCTTGGCTATCTTTTATGCCTTGGATGTGGGTATCAATCCTTTGCTTGAATTCTTCATCATCAATCAGGCCTTAAGTAGTAGTTTGAGAAGGGTTATTTAATAGATTCCTTAGAAGATTCTCAATCCAGTTTACCAAGTCTGTGTCTCTCTTGATGAATTCCTTAACATCACTACTCCAGGTGATCAAATCTTCTTATTTATCTACCAAAACTACCATGAGGATGTCTAGATGTTTGAATTTTATAATCTTTAAATTCAAGGCCTACTTTATCTTATGCACCTTGATGAGCTCTTCCATTTGAGCTTGAGAATTCTACCAATGGGTGATTAAGGCTTATACCATCTCAACTTTATGGTCCAAATCATTTAATCTAGACTTAATGCTTTTCAAATTCTTGAATGCATCTATCAAGGATTTATTCAGCATTTGCAATATATTTTCAAGAATTGTCAAGAAGACCTAAGCTTCCAAATCTTTTTTTTTCTATTTCCAAGTTGAGAATCTTATGTTTCAATTCTTGAACTCTAACCAAGGCCATTATTGATTGGGATAGTACCACATTAGCTACATCCTTTTAAAAAAAAAGATATTCCCCTACTGCCTACCCTAAAATAGGAGTTAAGCCTATAAATGGCTCCACCTTCTGAAAGGTGAACTCCTTAATACCAATAGTAATTTTCTTGATCACTACTCTTTCAAGAGTTGAGGTCTCTAGATTAAATTAGACTTGAGGATCAAACTCTTTCACCTATGGTTATTCAAGAATCTCTACATTTGAACTCCCAGAGGCTCCTAACATACCAACCCATTAGATTTCCTTGTTGTGAAGAATTTGGATGTTTCTCTTTACTTGTTTATTCAACATATCCTAAATCCATGGCTTGACATTATCTTGAACACCTATGTCCACTCAAGTCAAGTCCAATGAAGGAGAAAGAGATGGGATTTTTCGTAACTTCCCATAAATAGACCAATTAGGAATGGTTGGTCCATAAATATGATTCTCATTATTGAAGAGTTTTATTTCACTAGTAGGGTGAGTTAAAGTTAACCTAGGCCTCCTTCTTGGAGCTAGAGGAACTAAGGATAATTCTGCCTATCTCTTTCCACTACCCAATGAAACCAATTCCTTGCCTACTTCCTTACATGGGTCTTCTTCCTTATCTGAACCATAAGTAGTTATGATGTTATCAAGGGTACTCTCCAATATTTCTCTAATTTCTAAAGCAATTATGTTGATAACTTTTATTGGAGAAGAAGGCATTGGTGGAGATGTCTAAATTTGGAGGCTTTCAATAAGTCTTTGCTTAATCTTAGACTCTTCACTTATAGGTTTACCTTTTCCTTTTGCATCCTCAAATTTCTCAATATAAGATGACTTTGTCAATTCTCCCTGTTGAGGCTTAGAAGATTGTCCCTCAATAGGTGGCTCTTAGTGTGTATTCCCAGATGATCCTGGCAACAAATGATACTATAAAGGATGTAACTATCATATTTATCCTAAAGGCTTATTATCCTTGATTAACCTATGTTATAAATTTATGTTGTAGTTTTTAACCCTAGATAGAACTTCTTCAAATTTCTTTGCCTTTGTGTAAATACAATCTCCCACACCTGGTTGATGCTTCTACTCAGTCTTTAGGACCTTCCTATCCTAAATATTGTTAGCCACTCTATTGTCAGGTTCCCACATATTAAGATCATCTAATTAGAAATCAAAAGAGTTCTTGTGTACCACCATGATCTCCATTTATTTCCAATCCTTGATGATAATTCTACCAATTTCTAGTGGGAAGGGATGAACTTGAGCCTTTTTATTCTTATTCCAGTGTCAATCTATGCCCTAGATGATTTGATAAGAAATTTCTTTCTCTAAAAGCTTACTAGGAACATATATGGGTAGTATGTATGGTTAGACAATGATTCCTTCTATCCTTATTACAGTGCAATCTAGATAGAACCACACATCCCCCATGGTTTTCACTTATTTTTTATTAGATGATGAAGTCTAGGCAGAGGAATACTAGTGATTGCCTCAAAAATGGTTGGGATGACACCATCACAAACGAATTACATATGATTCCTATATTTTAAAATATGTAGTTTGGAGTAATGATGAGAAATGGTAGTCCTACCATTAGGGGACCAATTTCAAATGCTATGGAAATTAATAGAGGCCAAGAGTGAGTCTAAGAGGTAAGACATCATAAATAAATGTCTGGAGATCTTTCTATTGATGGTTATAAATTATTTGGCCAATAAGAAACTTATTAAGTCTCTAATAGGAGTTACATTCCACTCTAACATGCAATGAACATAAGACACCCAAACCTTACTCACATAAGTTTTAGAAGAGGCACCAAAGGCTATGTTCAATAAGGTCATAGCTACCCTAACACCCTCTCTAAATTAGGTAATAGGAATCTCACCATTAGGGGTCTTGAAAACATGGGAACCTTGGATTAACCAAGGTGAAAGAACTGAATCCAGGTTTGGGAATTTTTCCATTCTCTCAAAGATGGAAGATCAACATGAGGTAAAAGGAGCTTATAATAAGTCTCAAAGGCCATGGGAGTTATGCATGCAACTTTATTAACATTTCCTTCTTGAATAATCCATTCTCCATCTACTATGTAGTCAATGAAAATAAAAACAATAAGGTTGATGCAATGCATTACCTCTGGTTTAGAAACTGCATGATGAATGCCTACCATTTTAATTGATACTAAATCCTTGTCTATTTGATACACTGAAGCATTCTTCTTTTCTTCTTGGGAAATTAGTTGCAACTCTTTGACAAAGAAGAATAATTTGAACCAATTCTTGATTCCATGTACATTCAATGCTATTAAATCTAACACTGTGTCTCTAAATACCCTTCCTTCACCATCTAAATTTAGATAAATCTCTGCTTCAATATTCATCTATTGCCTACCCACTACCATTGATAACATTGTATTGTAATTGTAAAGCTATCAAAGTTCTTACTAAGGCATCTATTGTGAATTTAGTTTGCAATTATCTTAAGTGTCACATAATCAATTTGAACTGACTCTGGCCTTCTTTATGGAGGGTTTAGGGTTTTTTTATTTAATGACCAAAATATCCAACTTTGATCTCATACATGCCTTAGATATGATGGAACCTTACTTATCATATCTCATGTGTTTTCAATCATGAGATATCTTTCATTTGGATCCTCCATACTTAAATGGAGCTTATGTGGTAGGGTTCCATGCCTTTCATGGTCATTTTTCATAAATTCCATTTGAAGAGTGACCATTGGTTTTCAAAATTCCCTTTTATTTTGCTTTGAAAATCCAAATCTAGGTCCTTGCATTTCATTGGTTCTTGATCTTTGAGCTTATTGATTGTGTGATGTGTCAATTTTTTGAGGCCTTTGAAAAGTCTTCAATTTTGTCACATTATTAGATCAAATTGAAAAGTCTTCAATTTTGTCACATCATTAGATCAAATCCAGTGAGTAAGCAATCACCATTGGATCCTTCAAGAGATCTTGAGGCTTTCAGGTTCATGTGCACCATTGGATCAAATCCAATAAGCAAGTGATCACCATTAGATCCTGTAAGATGCTTGCCCTTTTAATTAGTAAAAATACTTAGGCCAGGATTTTTCTATCTCAATCTTACCTTCTTAAGAAAATTAAGAATTTCTTAAAAGTATTTAAAAATTCCCCCTTTGATTAGGCTTTAAAAAATTATCTAAGTTAAATTTAATGGGTTCAGTCCCATCAAATACATCTTCATAGACGTCAAATGACGGGGGTGAACCTGTCAAATTTAAGACAATAAAATATTTCTATTTCAATTTAAATTTGATGGGTTTGGTCCCATAAAAAACATCCTCAAAGATGTCAAATGATGAGAGTGAACCGATCAAATTTAAAACAATGAAATTTATTGATCCAATAATTGAATGCCATGTGTAAAACCATCAAGAGATCTCAAAGCTTCGAGCATTATCTAAGTTAAATTTGATAGGTTTGATCCTATCAAATACATCCTCATAAATGTCAAATGATGGGAGTGAACATATCAAATTTAATATGATAAAGTCTTTATGTCCCATGAATGAGTGCCACGCTTAAAAAACTTTAGGAGATATTAAAGCTTTAGGGATTGACTAAGTTAAAATTTATGGGTTTGATCCCATCAAATACATCCTCACAAATGTCAAATGATGGGATAAAACCTATCAAATTTAAGATGATAAAATATTTATGTCTAATGAATGAGTGCCACGTATAAAAATCTTTAAGAAATCTTGAGGATTTTGGGTTGATATGAAACATTGGATTGAGAACCTCTGAGGCAATGTGAACCATTACATCAAATCCTAAGTCATTAACAATTGTTAACATCCTTTTGGGTGTCAAATTTAATTCACACCATTGGATTTAAATCTCTAAGCAAATGATCACCATTGGATCAAATCTTGAGTGGTTAATAGTTATTAATTTCCTTTTGTGTGGCAGATTTAATTCACACCATTGGATTGAAACCTTCGAGTAAACAATCATCGTTAGATCTACAAAAGGGTATTTATGTTTTAAATTAATAACTGATCATGTTTTAAGTTGAGTCTAAGGTTTTATATTAATATCTGGTCATGTTTTAAATAAAAAACATATTAGAAGCTTAATATAAAGTTAGATTTAGGATCATTTAATCAAAAGGAAATAAAATTTCCTGCTAGTATTTTCTTGCAAGTGTTTAAATTTAAACCCTTTTAGGGTTTTTTCCTTAGAAACCTTATCTTCTTCCATGGAACCTACAACTAATCACCTTGAAGATAATTATTAGTAATTTTGAACCATGAAATTTAAACATGATCAAATATATCAAAGCACATATTCCTCTTTCAAAATTGATTTGCCTTTAAATACCCAAGATAAGATAACTCTTCATATTCAATCAAAAATATAGACTTTTTGGAAACAAATATAGGGGTCCTCCTTTTAAAAAATATATGGGGGTGTTAGTCTCAACATATCATAAACACATTCCAACTCTAGCTTTACCCAAATGCTTGGGTCATCTTAAATTTAAAGAGGTTTTAGAGGGGGAAATAGAGGGGAAGCTTCCCTCTCAAATTTAAATGGAGGATGGATATATAATGGAGAAAGTTCTAGAGATCAAAATTCCCTAGATTAGAAAGTGGAGGGAATATTTAGGATTTTTACATTTTAAAAATAAGAATATTTATTTATTGTGGGATTTTAGGAATTAATTAATTTAGAAGTTGAGAGGGGTGAGTTTAAAATGTAGAAAGGGGACATGGTAATAAATTAAATGGATTGATTATTCAAGATGGATAAAATATTAGATGAGTTAAGTGAGTGAGTAGAATTAGATTACATACATATTTCCCCTCTTTGAAACAACATTATGAAGAGAAGTAATGGTCTTTGGAAGAATAAATATGGTTATGGATGTTAGTGAGACTAGTATACTCTTGATGCCCTGTCAAGGGGACATGGGGGAACAGATGACACGAATGTCCACTTGAAAGTATAAAAAGGGGTTAAAATGTGTGAATAGTCAAGGAGTGTGGGATGAAAGTGTCAAAAGTAGTGAGTTATAAATTTAATGATGCCCTTGGTAAAGACTGATGCACATGGAGTAAATATGACATAGTTATTGACATATCCCAAATGGTATCCAACTATAATGGGATGAGGATAATATAAAAAGCTACAAGATTTTGACATATCCCAAGAAAGGACACCTGCTAAGAAGAGATACAAACCTAAATGAGGGGAATTGGTTACAATTTTTTGATGTATCCCAAGAAAGGATGCATATAAGGGATAATTACAACCTAACTGAGGTGAATTATCTATAATCTTTTTACGTATCCCTGGTAATAACACATGCCAAGGAGAGATGTAATCTAAGATAAGATAAGGAGAAGATAAATGAGGCCCTAAACATTCAACATATCCCAAGAAAGGACACATACCAAGGAGAGTTATGGGCCCAAAATAAGATGATGGGTGTAGCTCAAATCATCTAACAAGTGAAAAATGAGTGATTAGGAGATGAAGGGGAGGAAATGGGTAGTACGACTGAGCTATCCTTGGATACCATAGATGACCAAGCACTGCCTAAATAGTTTGAAGAGACATCAGGCAATGTATTTTTCCTAAAAGGGGAAGAATGATGTGATAAACATCAGACTTTTGATGAATAGAGGAAATAGAGGAATTAGATGTAAATAATAGGGGTGGATGAGGTGAAGTGTCATCAATCAATGAGATACAATCTAATTGTATTGGTGATGCCCTTAGTAAAGATAGATGCACAGGGATAAGAAATGATAGTGTCATAGTTATCAACACATCCCAATGGAAAATAAACCATAACAAAAGAGTAACAAAGGGATATGAAAGATTTTGACATATTCCAAGAAAGGACATATGATTATGAGAATTAAGGGTTTTGAATCGAAGATAGATGAGTTTTATTATAGATTAGAACGGTGAGTGATTTTTAAGATTGGGTAGGATATGAGGTTTGTGGATGAAGGATGGGGGTTGTGATGATGCCATGATGATGATCACGCAGAACTTAGGTAGCCCAGGTGATTGAGGTGCTTATAGGATGTGAAGAAGACCAAAGGTTAATGGAGTTATATGAGTGGAATAATACCATATTCATTAGGAGTAATAGTTTGATAGTGATAAAGGCAAATATATAGGAATATAAAATAATAGGGAGGCACCAAAAAATGGAGTGGATACACAAGAGGTGGGTTATTTAGAAGAGGCAAAGAATGTTACCAGGCTAAAAATGCGAGGTAGCTCAATGGAGTAGTAGGAGTGGAGTGGTAAAATTTATCACTACGATCCATGTTTTAAGATGGGGACATCTATCAAGATCTATAAAGTCTTTTTATAAAAATCCCATCATCACTATGAGCCAAATTTTACCATCTATAGTAAAGTTGAGATCTATAAGGGTTTGTTGTATAAAATGTTTTCATCATTATGTGCCAAGGATGATAACTGATATGTGGTAAGATTTGAAGAGCCTATTCAAACTCTTTATAGGGATATATACATATAATTTTTCCTTGTATCTTTATACCAATAATCCTTATAGGGAACATAGGATAACATCATCAGTTTCAAGCTCAGTGGCCTATAGGATAAAGGCATGGTTACTGGTGAATAAGGTAGTAAAGGCTCAACTTCCACTTGAGAAACATTAAATTTAGTTAATAAAAAGTTGAAAAGATAATAAGAGGTGTAAAATAGATGTAGGGCATGTAAAAAGAGAAGACAAGGAAAAAATATTGTATCATGTTGTGAGAGGGAGGTTGTGGTTGATATGGATGCTAGAAAAACTAGGCATGTGGAATGGTGAGGAGAACAAGTAAGAGGATCAACATCAAGGAGAGTGTAGAAACCAAGTATGGATTTATTATGTCAATTATTTTATATTTATTCTTGTATTATAAGTGAACTAGGTTTTTGTGAGCTACAAGTTGAGAAGAAGTGTGGGATTTTTGGTAAGAAACCATGGTGGGGAACATCATATGGTGTAAATGGGAAAGTCACGAGTTTAGGGAGTAGTTAAAAGGATTTTCTCAAGTGAGTATAAGTTATTGGGTGAGGGGTTCATAGGTAAAGGGGAGTAGAAAATCAAATGGAGAAGAGGACAAAGCATGAGGGGGCATAGGGTAGGGATTGTATGGTGAGAGAAGGTTATATGATTGAAGGAGGTTTTAGGTGACAGGTGGAATCTTAGGGTATGAAACTAAGGTCGCTTCATAGTAGGTCATGGTAAGGGAAACTGCATTGGGGAAATAAGGGTCATGTGGAGATAGGTCATAGTTTGGGGAGTTATTTTGGTGGTGGGGTAGGGAAGTCATGAAATGCACTATTTTATGGGTAATTATATTTATGTGATAAGAAGATCAAGTAATATAGGTAATAATGGTGGCATAAATGCATCGATATGGATGCAAAAATGGAGACATATGTAGTAGTTTAGGAATGTATACCAGTTATGGAGGTATGGGAGAATAAATAGAAATAATATGGCCACTAGAGATTATCTAAGCTGATTATAAGATGCTCAAAGGGAGATAATAAGATTATAATGATAGGTGTCACTCTTGTAGGGTTAAATTATTCAAATGGATTTACAGATTACTGATGTATTGGCCTAGGTAATGATATTTTAGGATCATGTGAACCACTAGAAGGCATAGATTAGGGTTGTGAAAAATTAAGTGGAACAAAAATAGACCAACCATATACATCTATAGTCATGGTTAGAGCAGAGAGAGATAGAGGCATGGGTGGCTAGGATGGAGAGAAATGTGGATCAAATACTATTCGACATACTAGGATTAGGATATGTGATGGCCCAGGTGGTAAGATGGTTTGAGAGACAATATTAGAGGGTGTTATATGATCAAGCAATGCTAATAAGACAAAGGGACCCATCATATAGGGTGATCAGTCAATCTGAGAGGTCATTAGGTTCCTAATCATATAGTTGATCACTTCACTAATCACCAAGGCCACCACCATAAGGTGGGATGTAATTTAGGATGTATCATTAGGTGTCAAGAATAAGAGGATAGATGTATGGAATAAATGAAGTTATGGATAAGGATGACAAGAAAAATTATACAAAATGATATATTATATATATATGGATGATGTATATGAATTGCATAAATGTGTTATAGGTGATGTATGGTTATGTGATTATGTGAAATCATGGTTACTAGTTGTTTATATATCAACCAACTATTTGTATTGTTATTATTGTATTATATTAAAAAGTTGTTTGGATAATGTTATGGTGTATAAGTTTTTTTTGTAATCATGAATAATAAAGTTGTAGATGATAATGTGATAAAGATTTGTATGGTTTCATGATATGGATAGGTGTGATACTCATTCTTGAGGGATTAGGGAAGGGAGAAATGACTAAGTTTATATGTTTTTGGGAGTGGAATTAGTGGATAAAGTGGAATGATAATGTCTTGAACCATGTAGGTTATGCAATCCATGTTAATTTAACATGACCTGAGTTAGACCTAGATATGTTGTAATCAGGATCTCATTGGTGTTAAAGTGCATTAAGGACATAAAATCTATATAAAAAATGGACATCTTACATGAGGAACCATTGGTATAAACTTACAAATTTAACATCACAACGTGATGTCGAATACATAAAAAAATGAAAGATGTAAAAATAATAAAATAACATGAAGTATATATGCAAATCGTGACAATATAATATAAAAAATAAAATGTATTGATAATTGAAAATATAATCAATTTACACAAACAAGCACACCATAGACACATCAAACAAATATGCAAAACTAAATATAAATGGCAATTGGGTAATTAGATTGGCCAATTTGGAAAGTAGGTGAGAAACCCTTAATTCTATCATTCAGAGTGTGTAATATCTTCTTCACCCTGAGTATAAATAGTGACATGAAAGGGACTTGGTGAATAAAGACAAGTGGCTAGATGAAGTAGAGGGTAGAGCATGTGATGGTGTAGAATGGGATCAATTAAAACTAGTCCAAGGAATATCCACTTCAATAGTAATCAAGAGGGTATACTAAAACTAGAAATGGATTGTGCATAGGTTTTAAAAAAGGAGGAGGGTGGAATGGAAACCATGGGATAACTCTTCAAAATTTGCTTGTTCCTTCCACTAATTAGACTTATATTGAACTTCTTTTTTTATGTGTGATGACAGTCCTTGTAGATTGTGTTTTGTTTAACATGTTACATTGTGTGGAGACCAAGGCCAAAGAGGATGGGTGATGAATGGATGGGTGTGGATGGATAAACATTTTCCCCCAAGTACCCAAGGTTATTCCTAGATGGATCTTGTTCACAAGTGAAGCTCAGAACCTATTTTTCATCATTGTGTTTATCCAAGGCACTAGAAGCTCTGGTTTTTACCATTAGATGTTCTTTTATTTATTTAAGACTATACACAAGAATGAACATAGGATGGGAGATCACTAGGCATAAAAATATTTCATTTACATCATATTCATCAGTTCATCCAACTCTTGACCATCTAGAGTACCCAACTTGTATGCTTCATACCCAAACATGGCCAATGTGACGTAAGTTCCCGACTAGTTTGGCTCAAACTTTCACTTATTTTCCTATTCTAAATTGGTATTCTTCTGATTTTATTTAAGTACCAAGCCACAACCTTAAACTCATGAGCTCAGACCTTATTATATTAGTCGTGTCACCTATTGTGATATGATCTCATATGATCTAAGGCCCATTGAGATTTTTAATCTAATAACTCTAGCTCATGTAGATGAGCAGCCCTATAAGAGTCCTCAGTAATAATACCTTTGAGTGTTATCCATAGTGAGGTGAGTTTGACTTAAACTAGTAAAATAGTATTTCTTCTAAAGACAAGGGAGTACTTGGTGGCACTATTAGGAGTATGAACATTTATATGATACAACCATAGGGTGGGATAAAGCTGAAGATGCAAATTATAGATAGCCTTATTGATGATTTTATTAATAATATTAAGAAGAGTTTTATTAGTTGCCTCTAGTTGACCATTACCCTATAGGCAGTATGGTATTGACCTTTTGTGTTGAATATGGTATTTACGACATAAGGCTTTGACATCTTGATTTTTTAAGGATGTACCATTATCAAATACAATTGAGGTGGGAACTCTATAATGGCAAATTATATGATTGAAAACGAATTTAGAAATTTGTTTACCAGTAATGTAAGTGAGTGGTATGGCTTCCACCCACTTAGTGAAGTATTCAATGGTAGTATTAATGAATTTATGACCGTCAGAGGATGAAGGATCAATATTACCAATGAGGTTGAGTCCCCAAGTAGAAAATAGCCATGGACTAACAATGGGCTACAATTTTTATGAGGAATCATAGATGAGATCTCTATGTTTTTTATAGGTGATGTACTTCTATACATATTTATAGGCATCATGGTCCATGGTGGGCCAATAATACCCAATCTAAAGGAGTTTCTTGGCTAGGAACATTCTACCAGTATGACTCCCATAATTTCTATTATGGACCACCTTGAGTGTTGAAAGAGCCTCATTGAAGTTAAGACATCTTAACAAAGCTCCATCATATCCCCATCAATAGATCATGCTACCAAGGATAGTGTAATGAGAAGCTCTATGGATGAAGGCCTTATGATAGTGGTGATTAAGATTAGGTGGAATGATGTTATCATGGAGATAAGTGTAAATGTCTTGATAATAAGGAAGATTGGGATTTGAAATCGTACATACCTACTCTGATATGAGATTTTTATGGGCTAGTGATATCAATTATTCCACCAAGAAATGTATTTGATGCATGTCCAAAGTCATTCCCAGTAATGATCCAATAGTAGCCATTGCATCTACTGATTTATTGCTTCCCTTGGGAATTTGCTCAAAGGATAATATCTAGAATTTCATTTTCAAAGTATCAACCAACTGCTTATAGGGAAGTAATTTATCATCCTTTATCTAGAATTCATTATTGACTTGTTTGATTATGAGTTTTGAATCCCCAAAACCTTGAAGTGTCTGGATATTCCATTGAGTAGCTAGTTGGAGACCTGTGATTAATGCTTCATATTTGAAAACATTATTTGTACATGGAAAATCAATTGTGAAATATTTATGGATAAGGTCTCTATGAGGGGTGATGAGGAGGATTCCATCTATGGATCCATGAGTGGTAAGGATCCATAAATATACAACTTTCAAGATGGATATTTTGTAGTGGTCATAACTAATTCATCAGGAAATGCTTTTAGTAATGGTGATGAGTTAGACAAAAGAGCTTTAGCTAATTAGTCAACTAATATTTGTCCTTTGATATATTTTTAGTTTACATATTCAATATCAAATTCACTTAAGAACATAATCCACTTAGCCATTAATCTGATAAGATCTGATTTAGATAGCAAGTATTTGAGTGGGTCAATTTTTTCAATGAGATTAACTTGATTATTGAGCATATAATGCCTAAAATTTTGGGAAGTGAAGATAACTTCTAGGCAGGCCTTTTCAATCTAAGTGTAATTAATCTCATAAGAGACAAGGGTCCTGATAAGATAATATATGGCTCTTTGTTTACCATGTTCATCATGTTGTGCCAATAGAACTTCTAAATCATGTGGGGTGGTTGAAATGTATAGGAGCAAAGTCTTTCCCAATACTAACAGTGTAAGCATAGGAGGTTTTAGTAGATACTATTTTAGACCATCAATGCCTTCTACCATTTTATATTCCAATTTAATTGGGATCCCTTTTTCATAAGATGAGTAAAGGAGTGACATTTATTTGCCAACTAGTAAATAAATTTATGTATATCTTATATTTTACCTTGGAGGCTACATAGTTGCTTGAGTTTTTTGGGTGGAGGCATATTAGTAATTACTTTTACCTTTTCTAGATCAACTTTAATGCCTTGATGAGAAATAATTAACCCCAAGATTTTCCCAAATTTCACTTCAAACACACACTTCTTAGTATTTAGTCTATCTTTATAGTCCCTTAACCTTTCAAATATTTTATGTAAGATTGTTGGATGTTTAACTCTTATTTTGGACTTTCCCAAAATAGCATCGACATAGTCTTCAACTATGTCATGAATCATATCATGGAAAATGATAGGCATGGCTCTCTGGTAAGTGGCACCCACATTTTTCAATCTAAAGGGCATGACTTTATAATAGAAGGTACCCCATGGAGTGGTGAAGGTTGTCTTGTGTTGATATTATAGTGCAATATTGATTTGGTTATAACTAGAGAATCTATCCATGAGGGAGAGCATTTCATATCCTATCATGGAATCCAAAATTGTGTCTATGTTTGGAAGGGGAAAGTCATCTTTTAGATAGGCCTTGTTAATATCTTGAAATTTTGTGCAGATGCAAACTCCTCCATTTGGTTTTCCAATAGGGACAATATTATCAATCTAATTACAATAATCAACTATATGAATGAAGTCAGCTTCCAAAAGCCTTTAGAGATATTCTTTGACTAGTAAGGCCACCTTGGGGTGTATTTTATGAAGTGTCTAGTTCACAAGTTTAGCATTAGGATGAAAAAAAAGGTGATGCACTATGAAAGATGGATCAATACTTGGAATGTTATCATAGCACTAGGCAAAAAAATATAGAAATTCCTTAAGAAGATAAATGATATCCTCTTTTTATTCTATCATAAGACTTACCCCTAGTTTAACAATCTTGGGATCCTCTTCAGTTCCAATATTGACTTCAACAACCTCTTCTACTAAGGAGGGGGACGTATCTAGAGAATATGCATGAAGATAAGGCAAGTTATAATCATCAGGTGATTGGAGAGTACTTTGATGTTCCTCAAATAATTCATCATATGATCTTTACTCTTTTAGACAAAGAAAATCCTTGGTATTTTGTTTTAGTTTAGAAGACAAGATTTTTGGATATTTGTTTGGATCAACTCAATGTAATGACTAGATGTACCCACCAAAATAGTTAGAATCATTCAACTTTATTGTAAAAACCTCCTTATGATCTTTTGATGGCATGTGACATCAAAATATCATATATTCAATTATGCTCATCATTTTGAAAAATATAAAATGTGGGTATGGGAAATTGATCCAAATTGATGAAGGAAGGGTAATAGAGCTTGAGGTCAATGGTGAAAATATAAATTTTATATAAAAGGTTTGTGATAGCAAGATCCTCATAGAGACTATGCATAAAACTTGTGGCAATGTCTATATCACTCAAAGGGTATTTAGAAACTAAATAAGTATCTGATATGACATTGTAGATATCTTCACCATGTGGTTTATATCCTAGGCCTAGACATCCCCTATGTTTAAATGTTAGAATGGGTTCTAAAATCCCTTATTTATGTAGTCCCAAACCCCTACTTTTGTAATCCATATTCTTGATAATTTGATTAACTATGGGGTATGTTAGATTCTATATACATGAACCAAAACCCTTTATAGATAGCCAAGAATCATCTGAGCTTTCTATTTATTCATCTCATAATATTTCTAATTCATCAAATGATGTAGACCCATATGTGTAGGCAATCAATCATACCTTCTGCATGGTAGGGGAATCATAGCTTCAGGATGATAGGGCTAGATTAGAAACATTGAATGTCTGATATTCATATTCAACATCACCATTTGAAATAGTTATGATTTGGTTATACTTAGAAGGATTCAATAGATTAGGGGATAACTCATCAAGATGAGTATATTTCCTTGACATACGATCATAGGGTTTGGTTTATGTGGTGGGACAATACATATTATAGCCCTCACCTTCTAATTATAAATTATGGGAAGATTGTGGGTCCTCATGGATTGTTATTTCCATCTTGGAATGAGGAAATTTTAGGCACTAGTGGAGAATGGATGAAATTAATCACATCTCGTATATCTATGGTCATCTGAGAAGAATAGTATAGGGAAGATGAAAGTTGACAACAAGGATGAGGGTTTGGTGAACTATAAGTCCCACCATGATTAGGAGATAGATTGTGTTTGTTGATTGTCTCTTGTTATCATCATATGCTTTGATGATGATCAAATTTTTCCTAAGAGATGATTATGAGTACCCCAAAGTTTTTGATCAAATTTATATTACACATATTGACTATTGACCCTTCATCTACAAGTAATAGATAAAATTGATGGTTGGTAATGGACACTTTGATGTCCAAGGGATAATTATGACTAGGTCTAGTGGGTAGAAGGTCATGGGGGTGAAAAGTGTTTTTTTAGGTTTGTGATAGGAGGCCAACCAATGCTTGGAATTGACTAGCATCAATATCTATATGCACCTTCGATTTATGAAATATTTTATTTAGGATGTCATGATGGACTATTAAGGATTTGGGAAGGTCCATAATATAAATTTGGGTGAGGGTCTTCTCAAGTTGTTAGATAATATTATAGCTTCCTTTAGAAATGTTAGAGGTTTCCTTAGGGACATTGAGTTTGAGAGGAGTTTTTTGAGGTGAGGCTTTGGGAGGTTCCCCTAATACATTGATTTTTCCTCATCAACTAGTGATGGCACAATCAGAGGATGATCCTTTGATTTTTCGGATAGGATGTTAATCTTTGCGTTCTTCTGGTAATTTTTCCCTAAGTTTAATGGTGGCTATGTGATTAGTATAGGTAAGGGATCTGATGGTAAGAAACATGTTTGGATTTATTTTGTCCTTGATATCATAGTGCACCCTTCTAATTTTGATCATGCTTTGGAAAAGGGTCTTGATAAATTCCTATTTGTTGATTTTTGGAAGATGATATTTTTGCACCTTCTATCTCTATTTACCCTTTTTCAATCAAATCTTGAATCAAATTCCTTAGTTTCCTACATATCTTAGTATCATTCCCCTGTATTCTATGTTAATGAAAAAATTCATTCTCATTGAACCAATCAGGGTGAGGTTTATTTTCTTCATGGGCTTGATCTCTTGTAAGGTGATCATCTTTATAGATATTAATTTTCTTAAAACATCCTCTATCAGTTTGCCCAATTTTGTGTAGTGTCATTTCCTAGTGGCAACATTACTCCTTCTTCTTGGTGTAGTAAAATTATATGTGTTATGTGATACTGGTAATTAGGTAGAGCCCTGAACAATTTACACATGTTTAGAGTTAGTAACCCCATCCCAAATAACATTTATATTTCTATTAAAGAACTTAGGTTTTTTGGAAGGGGTATTACTTTAATGGTAATTATTTTGGGAATAAATTTTAACTATACTTTTTCAATGAGTGCCTTTTTAATCTAAATCCATTTCTCCACAACCTCCTCAAAATTTGAGATATAATGAAGTTTCAATTGGTGGCCTAATTTGGAATTAAGATTATTGATAAATATCTTGGTTAACTCCTTCTCAAGAATTGAGCAAGGGAAATGGATTGCAAGACCATCCCATTATTGCAAGAATGATGCTAGACTTTCCCAAAATCTTTTTTAGTGTCATACAAATATAACATGGTTATTTCATGCTCCAAATTATAAGAGAAATGTTTCACAAATTTCTCTATTGTTTCCCTGAACAATGTTATAGATCCCTTCTGCAATTGCATAAACCATTCTAAGGTGGGGCCTCCAAGACTTTGCGGGAATAGTATGAGCATGTATGTGTCCCTATATGCTACCTCCTGACATTCCATGAAAAACTCTTTGACATTATCTTATGCGTCACCTTTTCTTTTATTTTTATCAAACTTATGAGATTTAAAGTGTGTTAGAAAAGGCACTTTAAGGATGCTCATATCTAGGGGATAAGATTAGAACTATTCATAATGATATTTATTGGTTTGAGCTCAGATGTTGAGGCTCTGAAGAGTGTCCTTCATGGTTTTCCATTTGAGGACAAAATATGGATCCGTCAATGGATTAGAGATGGAAGCATTAGGTTTGAACTTATTTTGATCAAGACGGGTGGAGGATAAAACAATTTTATGTGTCTTTTAGTTGGTTTAAGCTTTAGAGGTTTATCATTGAACTAGGATGATAATGAATTAATTGTTTTAATGATTTGGTTAAGGCAGTCTATCATAGTTGGCTTATATTTATTTTTTACTTGATTCTCTAGAGTGCGCTTTCCCTTACTAGCTTCAACCTTATTGCTATTGATAGTAGGTAGAGGGTATGGTTATTCATCTTATTTTTCAACATCAATCAATTCTCCGTCTTATTTATCTTATATTTAAATGGGAAGAGGATTGTGAGATGTACTAGGTTGAGGTTGGACAAGATTATTCAAAAGTTCCACAAAAAAATTTGGTGCTAGTGTGGTTCTAATTTCAATAAGGTGCATGAGTAGTTGTTCTCAATGGTCATGGATATATTGTTCAATATTGGCTCTATCATTATCCAAAAATTCATTTTATTTATCCTCATTTCCCCTTAGGGTGTACATATCACTCTAATTTTATTCATTATCAATAGGTTGTTCACCCAAGGTTCCCAATAGGTCATTTGTTGGCCTATATGCTTGTCTTATTTTAATGGCTTGGGAATGAGTATTGGATGTCATTTAAATTATGATTGTAGGTAGAAAGTATATGTTTATTGTATTAAGAGAGATGGATTGAACGTAAGTCACTGAATTAGAAGGGATGAAATATATGTCATAGGAAACCTTCAAGCAAGGTTGCTTAAGAAATTAGAGCTAATTTGACAAGTTATGGATAAATAGATATATCTTTGTTTAGGCCATGTGTGTCAAGTATTTAGACTATCAATACAATATATACTAGAAAAATATCAATGACTGTTGGATCTAAACTAGTAGAGTGATGAGAAATCAATGATTTCTAAATTTTAAGTTAGTGAGATGACAAGATAATGATGGTTGCTAATCTCAAATTTGGTAGAATGATAAAATGATAAGAAGATGAATGTTAAGTTTGAAAATAGACAAAGTGATAGATACTAGTAATATGGTAATATAGGTAATGATGAGTGGGTTTAAGATAATAATGAGGGTTTAAGGATAGGCACTATTAGTATGGAATAGACTAGTAAGGTGTCAATAGCTATTGGGTTCAAACTAGTAGAGTATGAGAAATCGATGATCACCAAATTTTGAGTTAGCAAGATGACAAGATGATGACAAATACTAATCTCAAATTTGGTAGGGTTATGGGTTGATAAGAAGATGAATACCAAGTTTTAAAATTTACAAGGTCATAGGTGCTATCAATATGGCACTACAAATAGTGATGAGATGGTTGGAGGTGTTAACAGAGTGAATATCATGTGGTAGAAAGAGACTAGCTCTAGTAACTTAATTGACTTGCTTGAGGTGATGGCATAGAGATGATGAAATAGTGTAAGTGTTTTGAGGGTAGGTTTCGGTGATGTAATTAAAGTATTATGGCATCTAAGTGATTGTTTTTGTGAGGATGACTAGATGGGAATGGGAAAAGCACTAAGTTTTTCTATGGTGAAAACTAGTGTTTTTAGTTTTTGGCTTTTTGGCTCACAAAAATTACTCATTTTTACAACACTCACATAGGTCACACACAAGCCACAAAACTAAATTTAGTGACTGACACATAAGTATAACTTGATGATTGTACTATATAACACCTTCATGGGTGAGGTTGTAGGTTGGTGACCCATTATAGAATCTCCTAAACCCTTTCAACCCAGTTTAAACATAACAATCACTATGGGAGTTGATATTAAATCTGGTAGCAAGTCACTTATTATGGTCAAATATCTTATTCTATTTTTATACAAGCTCACTAGAGGAGTCCTTGATACATGTTGGGTCTAGTAGGGTCCAAATCCATAGAGGTTGTTATCTAACCAATTTATGTATTGGATCCAAAATGCCCCTCACTCCATGGAACACTTTATGTGGAATTCCACTTTAGAACCTAACAATAGTTGTCATGATATGTATACTTTGCTAGAACATGGTATGTGGTCTAATGCATGTTGATGAAATCCATTTCACTAACCCCTATATACTAATGAAAAGTTCATAGATGTCACTTCCACAGTTGTGTTGAATTATTGAAATAAAAATGGGGAGGGTTTATTAATGGTTTTTATCCTCCAAAAATCATTACAAGGATGCAAGGATGAGAGTATACACCAGTGTAGCCCTTAGGTGACACTCAAACAAATAAAAAAATATTTATTAACTGATTAATTTATGTGTGTTTGTTATTCTAATGCAAGCAAGAATTAAAAAACTGACAAATAAATAATAAATAATTATATAAAAAATAATTTTTACTAAGCCTTGGACCAACTATCTTGTAAGAACATGGTTTAGTAGTTTTAAAATTGGCAACTTCGACAATCAACCCTCTACAAATGTTTTTAGTAGTTTTAAATGTTTTACCTTAGAATGATTGGATTTGTAACACGTATGTTATTAATTTGATAAATAAAATCAAGCAAGACAAAACTGCCACCAAATTTACCTCTGTGAAAATACAAACAAAATGTCTGTCTAATAAGCCTTAATAACAACATTGAAAAAACATTGTGGGCCTTGGACTATAAATTTTTTAATGAAGGAATGGGATGTGGGGGTTTGGGGGAGGCAAATCCTAGTTGGTTCAAGGGGTATATCCCCTTATGGGGTTAAGGGGTAGCACCCCTTATGGGGTTTTAGGGTAGCACCAAAAGCAATTTGAGGCTTACGGGATGCTCATAATGACTCAACATTCACCAAAATGGTCTAAAATGCACTAAAAAAAGAAATACAATTTTGGAGACAAACATAAGGCCATTTAAAAATTTAGGTTAAGCAAAATCCAATTTATTTTATATTTACAAAATTCTATCAAAATGATAGTAATAAACACTTTATCTAAAATGACTTCTATAAACTTATGATTCTATACTCTCAAAATTTATTTTTTTAACTAGAATAAATAAGACATGCTTTTATCATATTACAAAAATACAAATATTCTATAAAATCAAATCTTTAAGAACTTTTTTTTTAATGTTTTGACAGCACAGGTTTGGCACCAATTCAATTAGATGTGGTAGAAGTCTATAGATGGCCATGGAATTTGAAATTCTTGTTAGTTATTTTAGCATGATAGGTTCAATGTTTTAACCCCATAATCATAAATAAGTTGATCAAAATAATGGGATTTATATGACATTGATATTATAAAAAGATGAGAAAACTATCTATCTCAAAGCCTTCTGTTAGAACAAACCCAAAAGTTGTGATATTACAAAAAAACATAGCTCTAAAAACTAGAAACTAGAAACTGATCAAACAGTGACATGTTAGTGATTTTCTATAAAAATCTACTAAAAATGATTGAAATAACATATTTCATAACTTATTTCATAAGGATCTTATATAAACAAGATTTTATTAGATATACACAATAGCTAACAATCAAAACCCTTTGAATGCCTATCAACTGACTATATATGATTGTGGTATTGGAAACAAAGTGATTAATTAACCAAAATTTGATAAAAGGCAAGATCACTAGTAAAGAATCTTGTTCAGGCATCAGGCATCACACAAACCATTAGATTATAACCTACTCAGGCATCACACATACCATGTGAAGCTAATAATAGGTGTTATGACTAGATAAAAGTAGATTATACCAGTTTCTAATACTTTTGATAAAACTGTAACTATGGTATTTTTGATCTTGCAACAAGATGGGAAAGTGATCAATGCTTATGAAAAATCCTCTCCAAGATCCTAGTAATCTATAAAATAAAGTTATGGACAAAAATACACCTACACAAAAACTATAAGATTCAAATTTGTTAAGACCACTTGATCAAATATATAATATATGGATGTTTTAGGGATATAGAGAAAAATCACAAGTAGATGAGCAAAATTGTAGATCAGAATGCAATATAGCAATTAACAATTATGAGATATTTGGCTTAACATCTAGCGATCTGAGACAATACCACAACTAATCAAAGGCAATATTATTAATAAAAAAAGTTATTTTGTTCAAATAACATAGATAAAGAGAATAATTAATGGACCATGGTCAAAAATTAAAACTAATAAATAATATATATCTTGAGCACATTTCTACCACTTCAAATTCATAACTACCAGTATCAAATCTTCAACTTGCCTTGTTAATTTTGAGGTTTTTGAGCCACTAATCCTTCTTCAATCTGATCTATGATATAATTACAAACACTCAAAGCACAAAAATGATTAGCTCAAAAGGAGGGCTGCCAATGTGGTCTCCAAATGTATGATCAAGAATTTGGACACTCAAATTTAACATACAAAGATCTATTAAAATCTATCCAAATGAAGGAGAGCAATCAACATATAATGGAAAGATCTTACCACCATCTTGCTCTTGAATCTCCCTTGTAAGACTCCATAATGTATATTAAAGACCAAATTGATAAATTTAATGCTTGAAATTGGATATGAGATTACAAAATGTGCTCAAAAATATAATGTTAATGTCTACTCAAGAGATGATTTTGATAACATAAACACATTCCAACTCTAGCTTGCCCCAAATACTTGGGTCATCTTGTATTTATAGAGGTGTTGGAGGGGGGAATGGAGGGTAAAAATCCCTCCCAAATTTTAGGAGAATGGATACATAATGGAGAAAGTTATAGAGATTGGAATTCTCTATATTAGAAAGTGGAGGGAATATTTAGGATTTTGACATTTTCTAAATAAGAATACTTGGTTATTATGGGTATTTAGAAATTAATTAATTTGAAAGGTGAGAGGGGTGAGGTTATCATATATAAATGGAACATGGGAATAAATTAAAATGATTAATTAGTCAATATGGATTAAATATTAGAATAAATTAGATGAGTTAAGTGGGCAAGCAGAATTAGATGCATACAACTAATTTGAAACTTGTTAAATTTAGAAACCTACTAAATAAGTAAACTACAATAGAAAACTATAACTTAGTTATAAAATAGAGTTTTAGGTGTTTAACCCTAATTTGGATGTGGATCCTACTTGGATAGATAGGGTTAAGGATATATAAATGATAGGGAACAAGAGCGAATATCATATCTACAGTAAGCCAATAAAATGCTAAACTCAAATCTACCATATACTAATTTTATTAAACTAAGATAAGCTATAAATGGAAAGTAAAACTATGATAGATATTGAAATTACATAAAACAAGATACTTAGTTGGCTTTGATGCTAATGTAGATCTAGATTTGGGATAGGTTAAAATCAGGAAAGAAGTAGATTCTAGAATAGTCTTCAAATTTTGGATTTAGTGCCTCTGGCTCTCAGGATAGTTACTTCAACCCTAGATGGTTGCATCAATACTTATATTTGGGTTTGATACTAGTGTCTTATATGAAATATCATCTAAAATAGGATGTGACCACCTAGATGCTTCTAGTTTTGGCTTCACCTTTGATCTAGTGCATTCATGTCTAGTCATGGACTCTCATTCTTAGTGAAATAGCAAAACCATAGCTTTCCATCTTTAATGTGACATTGGGGGAAAATGGGTTAGTGGGAACATAGTGTCAAGATGACCCATAATGACCCCATTATCAAAGAGTAATACCTAGATAGCCAATACTTTATAATAGGGCCTTAGACTCATGTAGTTCTCCCTTATGTGTTAGCTTCTATGTGAATCATGCAACATGTGTAAATCAAGTACAAATATGACCTAGCTTATAATTTAGAAAATAAGACCTTATGACTGATCCTTTAGTACTTCAAACTTTTAAATGTGTAGTATATATGAATAGTATAGAAATAGGTAATGTCACATCCCAATTTATCTATAGACCTAATGACTTATTGATTTGTAAATTTTTATGCTTATTGTTTGGTTAATTAATATTTTAGTTAAGTTGGATTTCATATTAGTTTAACTACCTTCATTATTGTGAGGTGAATGTAGGATAGATCCATTCCTCTGAGAGTTGTGGAGGGAGGGAATCATTAGCAAGCGTGGCATAAATGGAGGTGTTGGGGTATGACAGACTAAAAATAAGAACATGTACACCCCACAAATAGATAATATGTTATTATATCCATTGCTTGATTTGATTTGATAGTTAATATTTGCTTTTAGTTATAATCATGATTGTTGTGTTTGAATATGGTTGTGTGTTTCATTTGTGTTGTTTTACTTAGTTTATATCATGTCTAATGTTACTATTATAAGTATTTGGAATCCATGAATGTCTATAATATGTATTTCAATTGTCTTTAGATTTAAGTGAATGATTTTATAATAGTGTTTTTCTTAGTCCATAATACTATTTGGAATCAATGATGTTACACATAATATTTAGAGGGTTATTATTGTTAATAATAATAGGACTTTTGAATAAATCAATTGTAATTTTAAATAAACATAATGTTAAATAGATTTGTGTTTAATCAATGTTTTTGATTAAAAAAGTAGGATAATAGGATCCTAGGCCTTGTACAAAGCCATCCCATAGGCAAAAAAAATTTAGATGAGATAGAAACAACACACTAACAAAGAACACACAACACTATAACAGCAGACATAATAGAAAGTAAAGTAATAGAGTATAGAAAAGACTAGGGACTATCAGTCATCCCATATTTAGCTAGGAACTCAAAAATTCATTTATAATCACCAAGACTATCCACTCAACACTTTTGATCTTATTATCAAAGTCTTTCACCGTGTAAAAAATTGAAGCCATATGACTAAGAGCCTTGGTAGCATATTCTACCATAATCCTCCATTTTTTGTGCATTTTGTCCATCTTGGTCTTGATCACCTTGAGTTCTGCCACTAACTTGGTGCATAGTGAGTAGTTAATTTCCTTCTCCTAACTATAGACTTCCATGACATCATCATCCATCCCATCTGAGTAGGGTTCATTCATCTCAAGAAAGTAGCTCATTCCTTCTATCTCATGTTCTAACTCAGAGGGGGTTTCATCAACATCTTTCCCAGAGGTATCTTTAAAAAATTCAAAATCATCAGATATAGCAATGCCTTGGGGGTTGGTGGGAGGTATCCTAACAATTTGTCTAAATTTATTAATACCAAAACTACCCCCCTTACCATCCTCCACTAGTTTAGGGTCTAAGATCTAAATATTTCTTAAATCCACACCACCACTATTGTCCTCAATTCTAGTTTTTACCTTCTTAGGCGGAACATTGACCTCTTCTTCATTAGCCTTCTAGTTTCTCTTAATGTAAACATTTCTAGGTCTTTAGTTGGGAGTGATAGACTTAACACTAGGAGGCAAAGGGGAAAGGGAATGGGGGTCAGTAAGAGGGGTCTCAATCAAATGTCACAATCAACAATATTGGGTCCCTCTAACCAAATTTTGGGGGTTTTAGGGGTCCTTGGGAATTTTTTGCCTTTACTTTTTCTAGGAGGAGATGGGTTGGTAGGAGGATCTTCCAAAAATCTCACTTTAATTGGATTAAGAAGACACAAGGCCAAATGGAAGTGATGGATTATGAGAATAAGGCCTTGATGGATGGGAATGGGGTGATAGTCAATGTTTTTGGCCCAAATATCCTTAGCTGACTTGATCGAATTCTCCAAGGAAGACAACAAAAAGAAAGGAAAGCTAATTTCTAACTTATGTCTAAAATGATTAAGTAAATCAAAATGGTATTGGTAAAAAACCTTATACCTACCTTTAAGGGTGAAGTATTTCATTATCATGAGACAAATTTGTCCCCATGGAGTTGACAGCATCTCCTTTTCGAATCCCCCATGAAGTTTCTCAGCCACTTCACCTTCTTTAAAGAAAATTACCATATTCTCTAGGTCTAAAACCTTACTACATAAACTGATCTTCTTTCCTTTGGTGGGAAGCCTGGTGGCTTTCCTTATTACTTCCTTTGAAACTTGAAAGCTAATACCTCCTATGGATACCCTTCTGGAATCCTCCACCCAAGACTCTACAAACTGGCAAAATAAATTATCATCATGCCCAATCAACCCTTCAAGGAAGGAGGCCACTTCTCCCTCCTAAATGATATGCCAAACATGAGGGTCTTGGAAAAATTCCTCAATATAATATGACTCAATCTTAACAATATCCCCACCCATGTTAGAATCCTCAAAAAAACTATACTCATGAAATTGTTTAATGCAAAGGCTAGAATACCCAGCCAAACTGATAACTTTTTTGAATCTATCCAAGGATATAAGGCCATAAAAGGCTTAACCTCCTCAATTTATAATGATTATGGTGATTTTTAAAACCTTTACCATGCTTGAAATCAGTCTTAGTGATATCCCACGACTGTCATCTTGTGCAATCATGGGGATCACTATAGCCAGGGCATGTGAGGAAATAATTACCCACGATCCATATAGCTCTATAGATGTCACTCCCTTATATAATTTTCCATCTCATCCTCCTATTCATCCAACTATCCATCCCATCATCTTGTATGTCAGCCACATGTCTCTTCCTTCTCGCCTTAGGCTAGACTATCATCTAGTCAGCATGTCCCATTCTAAATAGCTTCCTCAGTTTCCAAATAGACCTATACTTCAACCAAATTTTTTCCACATTATCCACATGCCACTTAGGGAAATTTATGTGTTTATTAGGCAAATTTTTATGAACTAAAGAGCTATGTACAATCCAAATGTAATATAATATAATACTTCTGGTAGTATAGTCTTGGCATTTAAAACAATCCATATAATACTCATTTAAAGTATTTTTACTAATAAAAGGATATATATCACCTCTAATCAATCCAAGAAAGAGAGTGGTGAATATCTCATAGAACTTAATCCACTTATGTGCTTATATCTTTGTTTAAAAGAATTTAAATCCCATTGGGTAGTGTAGACAAAGTTCTCCAATACCACCAACCATTATTGTTGCTCCCTAAATTTTCCATTGCATATGCTACTCCATTAACCTCCCTATAAATATGGGTGACATTGTGCTCCTCCATGGTGTTAAGAAGCATCCAAATATCTCCAGCTATGTCAGCCAACTTCTAGTCTATTCCAGCTAAACCAAGGGCAACATTAACTATTATTTGAGAATCCCTCACAACATGAAGTTTTCAAATGTTTAAAACATCGCTTGGTTTTCCACCCCATTGTTACTTTTGATACTAATCCCCCTACATAGGCTACCACAAACATGCCTGATTTTGATCTAATAATGCCTCCTCCACTAGCCACTCTTGGGTTTATTTTGACTTCCTTGTCAAAGTTGAGCTTTTTTCATCCTTACTGAGGTAATGACCATTTGGTATTATCTCTATCTATCTTTTAGAATTATCAGTTTGGAATATATTTGGATTAATAGTCCATTATTCCAATAAATTCTAGATTTTTGGTCCTGGAGGGTTCTCCACAACTTTAAATTTATAGGCATTGATATTTTTAGCCAAAAGCTTGGAGAATGATAGAAACACCTCCAAAGGGGTTTTATATTTTTCCTTGACTATTCTATTGTTAAATTATTTCCAAAAGATCTAGTCAAGGTGAGGGGGAATTTGCAGCCATAGCTCCTTTAGTACAAGGAAAGAAGGTCTAAAAGGGGGTCTCCAAGTTTTGACCAAGTCCTCCACCTTCTCATTAAATACCTAGTTTAAGTTTAGTCTCTATATTGTGACAATCTAGACCTCCTAGGCAAAATTGCAATATAGCATGATGTGGGTGGACATTTCCTCTTCCTCTCCACAAAGAATGCATATGTTTGGTATTTGTAATCTTTTCTTCTTCAAATTATCAATGGTTAAGATTTTGTTGTGCATTAGAATCCACCAGAAGAAATTTATTTTTGGGATAAGTTTGGGAAGCCAAACCTTCCCCCATAGTTTTTCCTCACCCAAGCTTAAAAGTATCCCATAAGCACTCATTACAGTGAATATTCCTTTGGCATCCTTTTCCTAGATCAATTAATCTTGTTTAGGAAAAATGGATAGCCTAAATTTAGTCAACTCCCCTTGTAGTTACATAGTAGACTCTAAGTTCTCCTCTTCACCATTAACACAGTCCAAAATATTGTTCCAATTCCTAGAGCCCTCATTTATATTAATGTAATTGGCCACTTTATCACTAAATAAATTACTATCTATATCAAAAATTCTACCATAATTCATGTCCTTGAGAGGGATATCCTTCAACCATTTATCTTCCTAGAAGTTTACATTCTTACCATCTCCAATCTTCCATCTAATGCCTCTTCAAATGAGACTTCAATTTTTTAGAGTCCCATTCCATGTTACCAAACCTTTAAGAAGACTATGGTCATTTAGTATCTTATAGCTATCCCCATTGAGGTATTTAGCTTTCATGATTTCAATCTATTCCTTATTTCTTTGCATTAAGTTCCAACCTATCTTTGACATGAGGGCTTTATTCATTAGGTGGATCCTTCTCAATCCCAATCCCCCCTAGCATTTGGGGGTGCAAACTTTCTCCCATCCAACTAAAGCTAATCTCCTCTCTTACTCTACCTCTGACTAGAGAAACTTTTTTTTAATCTACTCAATCTTTTTAGCCACGTATCTTGGGATTCTAAAGAGGCTAAGTAAATAATTAGGGATGCCTTATAGAGATGCTTTTAGAAGTTGAAATTTGTTCGCTTGAATCAATAGCACCCCTTTCCATCTGGCTAGTTTCCTCTATATTATTTCTATGATCATATTACAATAGTCAAGCGTGAATTTGGAAATCGTAAGTGGGAGTCCAAGATATATACTAGGAAATTTTTCACTAGGGCAGCCCAAGATTCCAATAATTTTCTATTGTAGTTCTTCCTGGGTGTTAAGGAAATAGATGTGAATTTTATCAAAATTGATATTCTGTCTAGAGTCCCCTTTATAAACATTGAAAAGGTATTTCTATCTTCTTACCTTGACAATAGATGTAGTTTCAAATAGTATAGTATCATCTACAAACTACTGGATGACCGAAGGCTAGACCATGGAAGCAGGTTTGATGCCTTTGAGACTACCTTACACAAGCAAGTTACAAGTAGTTCTACCCATTTTCTCTACCAACAAGATGAAAACGTAGGTGGAGAGGGGGTATCCCTACCTAAGACCTCTTCTAGAGGAAAAGTAACCTTTGGGAGATCTATTGACCAAAATATAAAATTTGACCATGGAGATACATTCCTTCACTATGTTAATCAGATGATCTTGGAAACCAAATTTATTGAAAACCTTGATCAAAAAATTCTAGTTGAATCTATCATAAGCTTTGGAAATGTCCAGTTTAAATATCATACCTAGAGTTTTTCACTTGGAGATTGAGTGGATAATCTCATGTGTGGTGATAGCAGCATCTAGAATTTACCTACCTAGAACAAAACCTTTTTAACTAGGGGAAATGAGTTTGTCTAATAATGGTTGTAATTTGAAAACTAAAATCTTCGTGAAGATTTTGTAAACCATATTATAGAGGCTAATTGGTTTAAATTCCATCAAAGAGGAAGTATCTATCTTCTTTAGTGTCAAGGCTATATAATTATTGTTCAACGACCATAGGAGCTTGCCTGTCTAAAAAATATCCTTAGTCATGTTGGTAACATCCTTCCCTATAATATCCCAAAAAGTTTTTAAAAAGTTGGGGGGAACCCATCTATCCCTAGAGCTTTAAGATCTCCCATTAAAAAGATAGAATCCCTAACTTCCTCTTCTATAATTGGTTTAGTCAAGAGATTATTATCTTCAATAGTTAAAATGGAAGGGATGGAGTCTATAAGGAACTTAGTATCATTAGGTGTGGTATTAACCTGATGAACAGCTAAAAGGGACTCAAAATAGTTGGTGGCGAGTTTCTCAATTTCCTCAACTTCCTCTACCATAATGCCATTCTCATTCATGAGTCTATTAATGGAGTTTCTCTTCCTGTGTTTCAAAGTGGATTGGTGAAAGAAGGATGTATTCCTATCTCCCTCTTTAAGCCATTGAACCCTAGATTTCTATTTCCAAAAGACTTCCTCCTCCTTTAGGGTTTGAATCCAATCTTTTGAGAGGGAGTTTTCTTACGATTGTAATTCCTCTAATGAGTCCCCCTTCTCCATTCTGGTTTGAATATCTGATAATTGATCCATGATATTCTTTTTTTGAAACATAATATTCCCAAATGTATACTTATTCCATTCCTTAACTTTGTTTCTGGCATTAGCTAGTTTCTAAAACAACTTATACATAGCTGGCCCCTAGATAGGAATGTTCCACCACTTAATCAAATGGTCCCTAAATTATAGATGGATAATCCACATCATTTCAAATATGAATGGGAAAGGGCCTTTAAGATTTCTTTCTTGCTAAATTAACAATAATGGATTGTAGTCAGAACCCACCCTGGGAAGGGTAGTCAAGCGAACATGATTGGTTATGATCCAATTAGAGGATATTAAGAATCTATCAAGCTTTACCTAAATAAGATTGATCCCTTATCTTTTATTAGACTAGGTGAAGGATTGGCCTTCTAGATCAATATCCATTTGGCCGGTGTTGCTTAAAAATATGCCAGGTCTGCCATGCTATCAAAGGGGTCTATCAGGCCTCCCATTTTTTTGATGGGTAAAGAGGGGAGTTCAAATCACCTACTATCATCCAATTGGTTCTCCTAGAGCTTTTGATCTTGTTTGAGAGGTTGTACCATACCTCCTTTCTCCCAAGATGAGTATTCAAGGCATAGACATTGATCAATGTCCATTGATTAAGATTACACTAGAATGAGATTTCCATATTATACCTAAAGTTAGTCACTACCTTCCCTTAAAATTTATGGTTCCATAAAGTGAAAATGCCTCTTGAAGCTCCTTGAGCTCTACTAATGGCATAGTTAGCATTGGGCCAAATGTGTTTAAACACCAGTTTGAAGTTCTCCTCAGTCAACTTGACTTATTGAATTAGTATAATATCTATTTTATTGTCCATTATGTAGTTCTTAACAAGTAACTACTTGTGAGGGTTATTAAGCCCTTAAATATTCTAGGAGACTATCTTCATTTTTTAGTCCTCCTTGGGGGGACCACTAAGGTAGACTACCTATCATTGGTAATCTCCTTTTCCATCTCTCTCTACCTCCTTTTCTTGAGTGAGGGTCTACCTCTACCATTTTCTCCCCCCACATCCACAGCCTTTCTGATGCTACCTTTGCCTTTTCTCATTGTAGTGGACCAACCCTCTATCTCTTATGCACTCTTGTTGATTCCCACACCAGGGGACTAGGAGAAACTTCTCTACTTAGGGCTCAAATCTGGCTTGGAGCTCTCTTTTTTTATTTTTGGGTCATGTGTCTTGAAAATAATTCTTCTAAATCCTCTTCTCCAGTGAACATCTAAAGGGCTAGACTAATTCACCCTCCTCTCTTTCTTCAATTCTACTATCCAAATCATCCACCTAGTTATTGGTCTTTTCCTTAGCCACCTCCTCCTCTAGGCATTGATCTTCCCTAGTGGGGGCCACCTCTAAGAGCTTTACTGGAAGATCTTTATGGGATTATTTTACCAACCCATTCACCCTAGGATTCTTTGTAGGGGAAGCAGGGGGTGACTCGAGTCTTATGGTTGATAGTTAAGGCTTGCCTTATTCACCTTCTCCTCTAGGAATTGAACCTTTTCCCTAGAGACCACCTCCTAGAATACCATAGTAGGTGTCTCATCCACTTTCTTAGGGGATCCCTAGTGGGATTATTTCATCTTCTCGACTACTTTAGACATTTTTGTAGGTGAAGAAAGAGGATATTTAATGAGATTGAGGATATCCCCTTTGAAGGGATAATCATCCATAATTTCCACCTAGTCCTTTTACACCTTTGTCAGAGGGGGGAATTTGGGATCCTTACATTGAGTAAAAATATGCCCTAGTTTCATGTAATTATGATAGAAAACCCTAGAATTTCCATTCTAAATGTTTTGGTTCTATTTCCAAAACTTAGACTCCAAAATGATGGAGGTGGGAAGTGTTTTAATAATATCAACATTGACATAAAAAAAGCATAGACTAACCTTGTTTTTACCTTAGTTACTTTATCAATAGTCACATAGTCTCCAAAGGAGTTTCCAATCCAACCAAAAATTTCCTCAGCCCAAAATTCCAAAGGGAGGCCTAGAAGTCTATCCCAATTGGTGTCGACTGGTTGAGGTCCACATTGGGATCAAAGCTAGGTTTCTATTTACAAAAAAAAAGTGAATGTTTCTCATAAAATCATGAGCCTCTAGCTAGAATCAATAGCATATCATCATGGGAGGTAAATTTGAATAAGAACAATCCTCTTGCCATCATGTTGGCCAAGACACTCCCTTTAAGAATCCACTTTGAGTTCACCCAATTCCTAATGAGATCAATGTTGGGTCTGAATGCAAAGAAACTTCCCATGAGCATATTTTACATGGAGGATTCCACCCTTAACATAGCTTAGTCTAGAATTTTGATGTTTTTGGCACCCTCACACCCTAAGTATAGAGGTGTACTCATCAAGAGAAAATCTCCACCCAACAGGCTAGAGTATCCACCTAGAGCTACACCCAATATGGCCTCTTTTTAACCCTTAGAAATAAAAGGCATAGTCAGGTTCATGTGCTCTGAACATGGGTCCTTGTCAGAGGTGGATTCCATGAAATCTTGAGGGGGCAGGGTCACAGGGCCCCCTTAAACTGTCACCTTCCATTCTCACCCAATAACCAGGTTCAAAAATTCAAAAACTCAAACCAACTCTAGCTCTACGCTGAAAAACTTTGATATATATTTCAATGTTTAATCAATATTATGTTAACTAGGTAAAATCATTATTATTGTTAAACAATAGTTTTATTGTTGATGATATTAGAAAGTCATGGTATTTAGTAAATATTATAATTTTATAATAAGTGACTTTTTATAAGTCGATGGCAATCTTAGATGGTCTTATTTATAACCTTATGCTAAATTGGCATTATCATTGGAATTATAATAGTTGAATGAACTTTATAAAGTTTATGTTTAAAGGGATAATGTTTGAATGGATTATTATATTGTTTAATGTGTGAATTTTTGAGAGTTAGGGTTTGGTTAGTGGCATTGATTTGTTAACAAGCTATTATCAATGTTAGTTCTATTTGTGGCTTTTTTATGCATCAACTTAGTCATGAATACCACATGGAGTTTGGTAGAGAAAATGGAGGAATTAGTTACATAAATTAAACATACATCTAGATAAAATAAGAGGAAGTGTTAGGGAGGGGAAGACATATGATAACAAATAGAGAAAAGAAGAAACATTCGAAGAAATTTGGAGAAAAGCTTAACATTCACCATACTGAAAACTTCATTACCAGGTAGGTTCTATGATTAAATTCATATTAGTTTAGTATGACTTAAATCAATGGAAATTTTTAAGGTTAAGGGTTTTATTTTATTATTTTGAGGATGTGAAAAAACTAGGTTATAAGCTTGGTAATACGGATGGCTCAACCATCCACAAAACCAGGCTTATGACTAAATAAACCCTAATTTTGAATGGCCATGGTATATAACTCTCTACTAGGTATATATAAAAGGCTAATCTCTATTAAATAAAAATTATGTGTATTTTATTGTCATGAATTTGAACCCTAGGGATTTGGCTTAAAAATTAAATTTTAGTTTCCATATTATATATTAAGCAGGGTAAACCTTGTGTGGGATGAAATCATATTATGTTATATGTAAATATAAACTTAGAAAAATTATATGAAATAACTCTATGTATTTATGCTTTGGTAGAAACATTAAGTAAAACTAAAAGGGTAGATACTTTTAATTAACAGAGTATACCCTGAAGACTTTATTGTGTTTATCATTAGGTATACTACTTAAGACATTGGACCTTTTTTTTAAATACATATATACTAAGTCAATTTATTCTCACAGATAAGTGTATAGAGTTTTATTGAACTTAAGATGAACACATGTAGAATAAAAAATGTAGATGGACATTAATGTTTCATATAAGTCATTTAAATTATAGAATCCTATTCTATGTAAGAATAATTTGAGTATGGGCTTATTTCATTATATGACTAATATAAAAATGTATACATAAACATGGATATGTATATATAACCTCAAGACTTACTGACCTATGTTATATACATATTAATGTATATATACACATATAAATTAGAATTTCATGACACCCTTATAAACATATATCCTTCTGTTATTATGATGGTTGAAACGAAATAGAGGTAGAAGTCAAAAGATCAATATTGTGGATATGCTCTAGGAGATATTATTATGTAAACCTATTACTTAATTTCACACTTATACTAAGGATAATATTATGACTTATTGCATCCTCAAACAAAAGTAAATGAAAACTTGCACTCTTATATTAAAGTATGGCTATTCATGATTTGAGATTGGATATAGTTCAGGACTGTGTGTTTCTATAATTACCATATAGTATTATGAATATATATATATATATATATATATACATACATACATATACACAGAGAGAGAAAGAGAGAGAGTTGGACTATTATCACTATGAGTTATTAAGGTTTTATATAACTATGAATTGATTGAAGTCACCTACAACTACATATATAGATTTCAAACTCATTTTTATAAATAAGAATTTATATGAAATTGTGTGCCTTGAATTATCTCTTATTATATTCATCTATGTTTTTATATATCAATTGTGTGTGTGTGTGTGTGTGTGTGTGTGTGTGTGTGTGTGTGTGTGTGTGTGTGTGTGTGTGTGTGTGTGTGTGTGTGTGTGTGTGTGTGTGTGTGTGTGTGTGTGTGTGTGTGTGTGTGTGTGTGTGTGTGTGTGTCTGTGTGTGTGTGTGTAAAGGATTGCATGATTTGTATAATATCTTCCATATAGTAAAGTTTGTATATTTACATACATGGTTGAGTTTGAAATAAGTTTGTGTACTTAGTATATGAAAATCATGATTGTTGGGTATGATGATATAGAAAATAATGGAATAATCCATAGTTAAATAGTTGCTTATAACTTGAAGGAAATTAGTTATAATGTCAAGTATGTTAAAATTAGTATAAAAGATACTCAGAGATTATGGACAAAACTCTTGCCTAGCTTGAGTGTAATGTACATAAGTATTTAATACATGTTGTTGATGGAATATACTAAGACTTAGTTGAGTGAGGAATTGTGTAAATAAATATATGGTATAATATTAATTATATGTTTTAATAAAAATATAAAATGTATATACCATATATAGATATACACACTTTGTTGTAATCTTATAAATAATGCATATTATGTCAAAATAAATATGGGAGTAATCCATATCCAAGTTAAATGTGAATGTATGTTTATTGTTTGAAGGAACTTTTAAATATGTGATATTAAGGATTTAATTAAAATCATATTAAGTTATGCTAGTATTTGGTTAGCTTATAGATATATTCATGAGATATGGAATAAATAAATAAGTTGTTAATTAATGTTATTTAGATGGATGAAATAACATTCTAGTTACATGTTAATATTCTGTAGTTTGATGTCTAAATATACTTCTTAACTGGATGGTATGATTTTTATTGAGGATTTTGTTATTATCTATTTATTATGTAGTAATAAATTAGATATATTGGATTTATTACATTACATTTGATGGATTAAATGAATGTATTTAATATTTCTTGATTTAGCACATAAATTATTTGCTTATAAAGAATATTTATTATGAATCTATTAGTTTTTATATTATTAAATATATAATCAAATCTCACATTAATGATCCTAAATAAGTAGTGTGATAGATTCCACTCACTTAATTAGTGACACTAATATGTAGATAAGATGTAATCTAATTGAGTGGTATGTTTGAAATTAATTAATCCTCGTGATCAATAACTATATGAAAATTTGACCAAAGTAATGTTTATAGTTAAACATTTTCATTTCATATGTTTGATTTAGTTTACATATTTGTATTATATCCTATTAGAATAGGTTTCTTTATGGTATACATAATGTATTAGTTATCTTAAAACATATGTGTTTTAGTTTGTCACTCTGTATTCTTACACCATCATTATCTACCCATCCATGAAAAGAGGGTCATTCCCTAGTTGGGAGATAGTAAGGGATATTGATCATCTGTGGTTGATGTAGAAAAGCACTTGGATGATTATCTCACTCCCCACATCAGTAAGACACTTGAGATTACTTATGGATCCTCGAGTTTGTTGAGACTCGCATGCTCCATGGAGCTTTATATCATTGCATATTATATTTAAGACATTTATATTACTAAAACTATAATTTGTGTTCATATATATCATATAGTAGTTGGTTGTAATATTTTATCAATTGTGGCTAAATTTTTAATAATTTTTTAATGAATTAATGCAGTCTTTATTTTTGTAATCACTATTGTACCTATTCTTGATATTTTTAATATGAGTGTGATCATTAGTTAAATATATTAGCTATATGCCTAAGTATAGTTAATTGTAATTGATGTATTTAGTTAAAGATCACTCTTGTAGGTTTAATCATGATGGAATCTATTAATTGAATTTGTGTAATCAATTTTTAAAAAATGAACCCGATCTAGTAAAATCTAGTGGGATTATTACATTGTGGTATTTGAGCTGAGGTTCAAACTCTAAGACTTAATGTTGTTACTAGTGCAAATGTATTTTCCTGTTAAGTAAGAATAATAATGGTATGCACTATACCTATAGGTGAGTGTACCTCAAATACCAATCATCCATTGGACCCAAATTAGTTTATCATTAAGTTACGAAGTTGGATCAGATCCTCGTAGTCATGCACGAAACTAGGAACTAAATCATAGACCTAGAGAAGGAAGTGCATGGGCATATTGAAGAGAATGTTCAATAAGAACCTAAAGAAAATCCTATTGAATAGTAAAATTCTCAGGAGTAGAGACATGAGGAAGTGCCACAAGATGCCAGAACTTGAGTAACTACAGAGTTGGCATGGGATATGAAAAAGGTAAACCCACCCAAGTTAGATGAAACCATGTTGGGAGATGGAGCTGAAGCATGACTAATAGATATGGATAAATATTTCAATATTTAAAATTAATCTGAAGTCACCAAAGAAATTTGGGGAACATATCATCTTTTTGGAGAAGTAGCAACTTTATGGGCAAACAAGAAACTCAAGATGATTCTCAACTCTACCACCACCACATTGAAACAATTTATGACATTATTTAGGTCATGATGATTTTCTCAATTATATTTTGATCAGAAACTGATGGATGTTTAGAACCTTAAACAAGGAGACCTTTCTATGAATGAGTATTATGAGAAATTCACCAAGCTTCTAAAGTATGTACCTCAATATTAGGTGGATTAGAGGTTTGAAATTAGAAAATTCATTATGAAATTAAAACCCCAAATTGGTTATGAGGTGGATGTGCATAGGTCATTTATCATGGATTAGGTCTTTGAGAAGTACTCAAGTAGGAGAAGAAGTTAAAATCTCTTGCTTAGGTTGGAGATAAGTTTAAGAAAAAGTTTGAAATTTCTAAACCAACTTTCAAAAATAAGAACTAGAAGCAGAGGAGTGGAGACTCCAAGTGTTTCTAACTATTTTCACTTTTCATATTCAAAAGAAATGAGAAAATAAAAGGTAATGGTCAGGGGTTTTTACGTACCTGGATGAAGATACGTGTCGTTATCCAGACGATTGAAGGAGCTCCTCTTTGGCTGTGGAGGATGACACATGTAGATAAAATAAGACTCAAACACAAAAAATATTAGATAGATATGAGGTGGACTGCCAAGAAAAGCTCGGTCCCAGAAGCACAAAGACTTCCTTGAGGGATGACAGTCCACTTGTTGATAAAAAGAATGTCGGATAAAGATAATAATGAAAGACTAAGCAAGAGAAATAGAAACAATGTGTACCTATATTCTGCTATCGATCTGTCATAGTCACCGACGTCGGTGGTTCTACCGGTGTTGGTTGGTCAAGTCACCAACGTCAGTTATGCTACCAATGTTAGTAGGGGAAATGGTTGATGTCGGTCAGGGCAATGACCTTGGATGGGTTTTGGATGAGTTTCAGGGTTGTCTGTGATCAACAAAATGGTCTGGGATGTCTGTGGGAGTTTGGAGGTCTGTGCAAGATTATCGGGGAAGCCAATAGAGTCTTAAGAGGGATAAGGGGTAGAGGATAGGTTGTCAAAAGGGGTAAGGATATGTGGAAGGCTTTTTAGCCTCTCCAGGAAGAAAGCCAAGTCTGGTCTAGTCTACAGTACTTAGAAATAGTAAAAAGAGAACTAATTACTAATGTTTTATAAACTACTAAAATGAAAGGGCAGAAGAAATACTTAGCTCTGGTGAGATGAAGAACCAAGGTGTAGAAGACTTGTTCCTGCTGTGGCTGATGTAGGAGACTTCATGCAACATTTTTAATCCAAAGTCTGGAGCTATTTCTGTAGAGTTCCTATAGCCTGTGATGCTTGGTGTGTGTCTGGGAGAGAGAGAGAGAGAAGTTGGATTCAAAGCAAGAGAATTCGCATTCTATGCATTCAGCCTTGAGAATTTGCCTTCAGGTTTGCTTTAAGTAACTGATGTCAGTGATACTGTCAGCATCGGTCGACTGTTGACTGACGTTGGCAGCTAGAGAATGGGTGAAAAAGCTAAAATTAGCCTTTTGCCCATTCTTCCATCTGTCAGGGTCAATTATCGTTGATAAACAGTCTAAAGGTGGGTTTAATGGGTGCGAGAATTAGTGGGGGGAGTTGAAATAGGTCTTAGATTAGTCATGGGGTGAGAAATGAGGTATCCAAGGGCAAGGAATCCAAGGTGAGGTGTCATGGGTGAGGTGTCAAGGGTGATGTGTCCATGGTGAGGTGTCAAGGGAGGTGTTATTAATTTAAAATAGGTAATATATTTTAAATTAATAAGTGTATGGGTTAGAAATGTTTAGAAGTGGACCAAGGGGACCAAGAGGGAGTCGACCAAGGAGTAGACACAATTTTGGTGTCTACATTTGCCCCTTTTTGTCTTGTTGGTTATTCTTGACGAACTACAAGACAAAAACAGGAGTAAGTTAAGGTCATTTTTGTCCTATTGGTTGTTCTGGTGAACTGCAAGACAAAAATAGGAGTTGGTTGCCCCATATGAGGGATGAGGTATTCCCCCTCAAAGCAGGAGTCGAGAGAAGGTAACCTGATATCGGGTGCTAATTTGATAGATAGTGGATGGATATGGTGAAGGTTGAGTGTGAACACTATAATAGTTGAGATTGCACGTATACCACTTCATGTGATAGGTAGGTCAAATTATCACAGTCAAGGGTCGAGGAGTGCTAAAATCAAAATAACTAGTCCCCAGCATTTAGTCATAGCTAATTGGGTTAAACAATCAAAGTTGTAGCTCCAATGGTCATCGTGTTCCAAGTATCCTGGGCTAAGGAAGTGCTCCTGGAAAACATGAAAATGTCACAAATATTGGGGATCAACTTGCTCGTGATCTGACAATAGGTGTGAGGGTCATAATATGGGTTGCAGACAATTTTGCTAACTATTCATAAGGTAGCATATATGCAATCAAAACAACCAAGGCAGGGTTGTCTCAAAAGTGGTCATGGTCTGAGGAGATAGTTGCGATCTCCAAGGTCATTGGTCGAGTTAGGCTGAGATATAAGTGATCTCAAGTGACATTTTTTAAGGTCAGGGAGATGTACGTGATCTCCAATGTGCCCCATGAGAAGTTTAGGTAACTCATTCAGTGTTAGGGCTGATTGTTTGGTCATGATTTTGGGTTGGTATAGATAGTTGGTCCATTAGATGGAAGGATGAAGGAATGGCCAAGCTAACCTCAGAGGACCCCATGTCAATTGAGTGTTGCCTATATAGCCCTTATTGGAAGGGCCTCAGGCCAATGTAGTTCTCCTAAAAGGGAGGAAGAGGGTCAGTTATGGATGTGGGTTTGACTAGGTTAAGTCATGGTTAGAGGTTGAAATGGTTTGTCCATCAAGTAGATGAAAAAATGAATGTGGCCGAGCTAACCCCAGAAGACGTCATGTCATCTGAGTGCTGCCTACATAGCCCCTGTTTGAAGAGTCTTAGACCAATGTAGTTCAGATTGGTTGATAGGTTGGTTTGGTCAGGTTAGGGTTGTTAGCATTTACCATATGTGTGATGGTACATGCTTGGAATGATGAGTGTATGATGATGTTACAACCCTTTCCATATTATGTGATGGTGTATTCTGTAACATTGGTGATAGGGTTTTCCATCCCTAGCAAGTGTCCATATTAGTGATGGATGTATGCTAAAAATGATATGAGTAGGCTTATGCTTCAGCAAGTAATGGTTTATGCTTGGCATAAATTGTGTGGTCGATAGTTTCCATGTGTATTGGTTTCCATAGAAACTAGTGTGAATAGGCTATGATAATGTTAGTGGTCTGAAAAAGGTTTAGTTGCTTTGGTTTGGTTTAGAAAATGATTTGGTTGGATTTGAATTAGTTGTATGTGACCAAAGTGTGTAAGAAGTGAAAGGCGCGTTGCTCTTTCATTGACAAGGACCATAATGATAGCATAGATAAGGGTTTTGCAAACAAAAGCCCTGTTCATGCATTACATATTTTGACCATTGGTTTATGTTAGAGAAATAGTCGAATCACTTGACATTAAGTGAGCTCAAAATCCCTTGAGTATGTTGGGGTAATAAGTTTGATGATGTGATATGTCAGGATAGCGTAACCCTTTTTAGCAAGGATAACTTTACCCCTTTTATAAGTGACCCTGAGAATGACTATAGGCAAGTCCATGACTTAATAGTTTGTCAGTCAATGTTTTTTTTTTTTGGTAGACTGATTAATGTGAGAAGTCTACGTGGGGATGTTGTTTTGTTTTGTGGTCATATGTGAAGTTGATCGATGCGGGAAGCTTCTGAGAGAGTGTTGTTTGTAGCAAGATTTTTAGGCATAGCCATCCTTCGAGGGATTGGTCTATATTTTTGCTTTATATGTTTTTGAGAGCTTTGAATAGCTATCCTTCAAGGGAGCAGTCTATTAACTACAGCAATGATGATGCAGCTATCCTTCAAGGGAACAGTCTGAATTTAAAGTTTATGACCTTTGAGTAGGTATCCCAGTTTTATATTTTTTGGACTAAAATTTTAGTCATGGACAAGCCTATAGAGGTTTAAGGGCTCCCTTTTATTAGGATAAAGCATTCATACTTTATAAAAGGGGTACATAGTGTTCATTTAGGGGAACAGGGTTGAAAGGATTGAGGATTAAAATGATAGGGATTGCTCAAGGGACGAGCTCAAGTTAAATGTCAAGTGAATGAGTACTTGACTAACAATAGAATGGTCGTAGATGCAAGGCATCAAGGGGCTCAAGTTCTAGTCAGCCTTCAAGAAAAGACAGACGATAAGTCCCTGATCCATACTTGCGCATTATGATATAAGGTCTAAGCCAATTAGGAGCAAACTTGCCCCATTTGCTTTACTCCAGAATGGTCACGTGTTGGTTGATGTTGGACATGAAGTTGGTTGATATGTTGTTGGCATGTTTTGGTCAATGTCGGTCGTGAAGTCGGTTAATATGTTGTGGGCATTGGATAAGGAGGCCGTCGAAACCTTGTTTATAAAGAAGTCCCCCTAGCATGGTGTAGCGAGCAGTGTTCTAGATAAAAGCTCATTGTGTATTGCTAGAGAGTTTTAAGAGGGATGATAAAATACGTCAAATAGTCAACAAGTCATTTATACCAAATGTCAGGTGGACTAGAGAGGTTAGGAGGGATTTCCCCTAGTTGCTTTGGTGACAGGGACAATGTTTGACACCCATTATGGGTAATCAATGAGTTGGATGATTGAGATGAAGAGAAGATGATGAAGCTCCTCTTAGACAAGGAGTACAATGCAAGGATGTATCTTGTGAAGCTTTTTGCTTGATAGGCTTAGTTTGAGAGGACGAGATCCTGATCTCCTAGGTTGGAGTTTGGAATCTCAGAATTATGGATAGTGATGGAAGCAATGGTTGGTAATGATTTGACCAAAGCAGACAGTGGTTGGGGGTCTTCAGATTGGACCTCCACTGCTTGTAAGGCCTTGATCAAGGTTAGACGATGTTATGGAGAGCTTTGAATGAGGTCATATAAGGACATCTTCATGGGGGTTTGGTGAAGCTGTTTCACCATGGGGTCATGAAGTGGCTTCAAAGATGCTGGATGGGATGTGCCCAAGATTGAAATCTTGGGTTTTGGTGGTTGAGGAGGCTTGATGAATGGATATGTTTGAGGGAGAGAAACCTTCTCTTTCCCTTTATCCTTCATAGTTTGTGACCTGGTGGCCACATTGATGGTGTTGATTTCAAACAAAGGGGTTGAAGGTGATAGAGGAACCACAGTTTGATGATGGGCTCCCAATTTAGGTGAGGATGTTTGAGAGGTATGGGATGGTGTCAGTGGTTTGTTGAAAGGGTGGCTAAAAGGATCCTTAATGAAAGAGGTGTCTTTTTTCAGGTGTTGATGAATGATAGCTTTAAGAGCACAATAACGCTCAGTGTCATGTCCAGGTGTGCGATGATATGCACAAAATTTAGTGTCATCAAACCAAGATGGTTTTGATCTGAGAATTGATGAGTGTGAAGGTGAAGAGGGTTGGGAGACATGAGACGGTGTTAGAGATTTGTTGACAGTATCTTCAATAAGAAGGGTGTCTTTTTCCAAGTAATGGCGAATGGCAACCTTAAGGGCACAACAATTTTCAGTGTCATGTCCAGGTGTGCGATGATATAGGAAAATTTTAGTGTCATCAAGCCAAGATGGTTTTGGTCTGAGAGGTTGAAATGGTTTAATAGGTGGAAGAGTGATATTAGAAATTTTGCAAAAGTCGACATAGTATCAAAGCATATGAACCCGCTAATGGGTCGTGCTTGTTGATGCACTAGGTGTTGATGACTTTTGTTTGGGAGTTGTTGAGGGAGACTTTCGTACCACCTTTTGGGTTGGTGGTGCAGCCACTCATGTAGATGACACTTTCTTTGTGAGGGGTGCCAAATTTTTCAGAGGAGGTATGTTTGTGGTGGGTAAAGGGAGTAATGGAGGTAACTTGTTTTTGTTAGGTATTGGAGTAGGGAGCACTCCTATTAAGGTAGAGAGATGTGGGCCCAAAATGGAGGGCAATGATGATGGTGGAGGAGGAGTTCTCTGACGTGGTTTAGTGGCCTTCTTTGGTTTAGTGTGAGGACCACTATTGTGTGAGGCAAGGTTCAAGTCTACCTTCACTTGTGGGTGAGTGAGGTTAGATATAGGGCGAACACCGAGGGATTTAACCGGTGTTGGTATGGTGGATGTTTGTGAGGGTTTAGGTTCAGATGTAGATGGTTGGGCTTATAAATATTTGAAAGTAGAAGCCTGGTCCTCATTGGAGACTTTGAGAGATTTTGTCGAAGGAGGGTTGTTAGTATGAGATGAGATGGGATGTGTAAGATAAGGAGCTTTCAGCAGCTTCCATAGTGCCTCATGCTCTAAGTTCTTCGAATGGAGAAATCCTAAGTTCTCAACCAATCAAGAGAATGGTTTGGAAGATGTTAGACAAGGATTTATAATTGATTTTTTAGAAGATGTGGGTGGTTGTGAGACTGGAAATGTGTTAGATGCAACGATCTCGAGCCAAAGGTGAGAGAGATCCATCACTGGATCATCTTCGATTGAAGTAGGTGAAGAAACAAGTTCTTCTCTTGGTGGAGAAAGAATTGGAGAATGTGACTCCTCAAGAGGATAGAGGGCAGAGATGATTGTGCCTTCTACTTGTGGTTGAGGAGCAGGAAAGGTAGGGTCCTCCATTGGTAGTAAGAAGGATGAAGGTGGGGCTAACGGTGCTGGTATGGTTAAAGCATCCTCCAATATAAGAGGGGTAGATGGAGAACTAATAGGATAAGAAGGTTCTTCCACCTGTGGGGGAGAAATAGGAGAAGAAGGCTCTTCTACATATGGTGGACAAATAAGAGAAGAAGGCTCTTCTGTCGGTGGTGGACAAATAGGAGAAGAAGGCTCTTCTGCCTGTGATGGACAAATAAGAGAAGAAGGCTCTTATGCCTGTGATGGACAAATAGGTTGATTAACCTCTTTAGTTTGTGGAAGAGGTTGGTTAGGGATGGGAGGTGAAACCGTGTTGACTGTGCGTACATTACGCTCTTGGGGGTCATCGACCATGGTCTGAATGTTATTTTGACTAGGGGGATGGTTAGGGAAAGGTTGTCTAAAGATGTCTATGTTTTGGTTAGGTGGCACGTTTGAGTTATCTAAAACAATATCACCTGTATCTATCATGTCTTGGACAATGTTTTTGAAGGTTTTGCAGTTGTTTATGTCATGGCCTTTGACACGGTGATAATGACAAAAGTCATTTTCCCTATACCATGTAGGGATGGCTTTTGAGGGGTCGAATTGCGGTGGTGGTCAAATTTGGGGGAGGTTGAGGACTCCTTGTTTAACTAGTTTATCCAAAATGGAAGCGTATGATTCTCCTATAGGAGTATACTAACGTTGTATATACCATTGTTGGAATTATTTGGTGATGCTTTGAGATGTGGAAGGTTGAGATTGGTTGTTTGTTGTTGAAGATGATGGTCTAAGTACCACAGCATTTGTTGATCCCTTGGACTTGGAATTAGAAGAAGAAGATTTGGATGAAGGGTCATTTGATTTTGTGTTAATATTTTTACTATGCAATTTGACTTTATTTTCTTCGACAGCACGGAGTTCAAGCTTCCTGGCCATGGTGAAAGCTTCGTCAATTGTGTAGAATGTTTAGACCCGTAAAGTAGATGAAATGTGTTTGGCACACGCTTGTGAAAAGAGCTTAATGAGCTTAGGTTGAGGTAAAGAAAAGGAGATTTGGTTGATTAAACTTCTCCATCGAGCAATGAAATCAGCTATGGATTCATCGTCAAATTGTCTAATAGAATATAGGTCCGTGATGGAGACCTTTTTGGTGATGTTGATCAAAAAGTGGTCAAGGAAAAGTTGAGCTAGTTGAGTGAATGTAAATAGAGAGTGACTGGTAATAGAATTATACCAATCGAGGGCAGCACCAAAAAGCGACATGGGAAATGTGTATAGTAATAACGCATCATCATGTACTATAAGGTAACAAGCGTGTCTAAACGCTCGTAGATGTTGTTGTGGGTCCTCCTTACTCTGAAAGCGAGTAAACTTGGGAAGTTCCCACTGACTAGAATATGGTCTGATTGGGACTGAAGGATGAATAGGTTCATTACAGATTTGTTCATATGAGAGAACATTTCTTGAACCTGAAATGGATGTCTCAAAATTAGACACCTTATTTATCAGCATCTTGATTAGATCGACTAGTGGATTGATAGGTGGGGCACCCCCTAAGTTGTAAGGTGCTTGGAAGGAGTTAGGAGGGCTGTATGACGTAGTTGGTTACGCTTGTATAGTAGCAACATATTGGTAACTAGTCATAGGGACTAATGTTGAAGTCAAGGGTGGTTGTGTTATGAAGCTAGAAGGTATAACTTGGCTTGATGTCACCAAAAGTGGTTGAGTGGCAACACTAGCCGAGGGATAAGTAGCCACTCTTGTATTTATGGGTGCAAGAGTAGGTGGGATTGAGACAATTAAGTTCTAAAATGGTGTAGAACTTTGTTGAACGGTTTATGGTTGAGGGGGTACAGGAACCCCAAAGGAGGTAGGTCCAAAAATAGAAGGAGAGGTCACACTTTGAAGATTGGTCATGGTCGGGTTGTGGGTTGAGACAATGGCTTGGGTGACCATGGGTTCAATTACAGAGGCTATTGATATGATTGTCATGTCACCTAAGGAAGTTGGCATCTCATAAATTGGGTTGCCTGAAGAGTCTCACATTTGACTTCTTACAAGATAGTGCTGAAGAGCCTTGACATTGAGGTCAAGGAATCTTTTAAAGTCTTGGTCCCCTTCGAGAACAATATGGGGTTGAGTTGGGGTTGGAGTATGCTCAGTGTCTGAATGACACTCCATTAGAGGACTTGATATAGAAGGCGAAGGCGAGAGTGGCTTTTGCCTTGTGTGTTCAATAAGAGTTTTGGTTTGACTACGTGTCAAAACCATCCAAGACAAGAAAGATGTTTCAGGTTCCAAAAAATTGTGTATTTCAGTTTCAAAAAGCCAAAAGTGGTGTTTTTAACAGCAAAAAGGTCAGGTTTTTGGCTTGTTGTTTTGAGAAGAAAAATTTTGACAGTGACTGACATCGATGGAAAAATCGATGTCGGTGAAGAAAGTTGCCGATGTCGGTCAGATAACCGACATCGGTGGAAAAATCGATGTCGGTTATAGTGTATTTCTAGAAACTTTAGAAAATTGAAAGTTTTTGGAAGAAAGAAGAAAGTTCTGAGTTGTTCTTGGAGCTTAGAATGTGACCTCACCAGCTCAAAAAACTAGATAGAGACAGAAAAATAGATGAAGACAAGCAGCCTCTAAACGTTAAATTCCTAAGAATAAGTTTTAGAGTCTTGTTGGCTTATGCCTTAGAAGAGTGTGTTTGGGAAGTTGGGCTTTTAAAACGGGTCCTAAGAGAGGCAGTCTAAGGTTGGTTTCGGGTTGAGTTTTGGTGCTTAAAATCTATATTAGGTTCTGTACATGGCTTGGTGCTAGGAGCTTGCTCCCCTCACTTCACAAGCCCAGAGATAAGCTGGGTCACTTAGCTAGTATATACTTCCCCTAGAGTTTATACTCTGTCAGAGAACAGAGTGGGTTCTCTCCTTAGTAGTGAAGTCCAAGTGGGATTACCAGGAAGGGTAAGGTATCTGTTAGGTGATGAAATCCTAGTCGGGCCTTGTCTCAGGTATGTTTAGATGTTTAGTTGTGAAAGTGGTCTGGTTGTGTAACATAAGTGCACTACGATTTATTCATAATGTGTTTTTTAATTACTAGATGAGCTAAAAATGCATTCAAGCATAAATGAGATGCAATATATTTTTAACCCAAATTGAAATGTTTTTGTTCGGATGCAAACAAGTTGAGAAAAGGTTAAGAGTATGAACTTCACTACTCTAAGATGCAAGAAGGAAAGGTGACAAGAAGAAAAATAAAGTTCTTTTTAACTTCCGCTTATGATGTCTTTTCAAAATAAAGAGATAGAAGAAGGATGTGAGAAGAAATCTAATGCACCTATATGAATGTTTGCTTTTAGAAGAAAAAGAATGATGAACCCAAGGAAAATTCTAGGCGTCCCACCGGGTGTGCCAAAATGTTTCTAACTATTTTCACTTTTCATATTCAAAAGAAATGAGAAACTAAAAGGTAATGGTCAGGGGTTTATACGTACCCGAATGAAGTTGTGTGTCGTTATCCAGATGATTGAAGGAGCTCCTCTTTGGCTGTGGAGGACGACACCTGTAGATAGAATAAGACTCAAACATAAAAAATGTTAGATAAATATGAGGTGGACTGCCAAGTAAAGCTCGGTCCTAGAAGTGCAAAGACTTCCTTGAGGGATGACAGTCCACTTGTTGATAAAAAGAATGTCAAATAAAGATAATAATGAAAGACTAAGCAAGAGAAATAGAAATAATGCGTACCTATATTCTATTGTCGGTCTGTCACAGTCACTAACATCGGTGGTTCTATCGGCGTCGGTTGGTCAAGTCACCGACGTCGATTATGCTGCCGACGTTGATAGGGGAAATGGTCAATGTCGGTCAGGGTAATGGCCTTGGACGGGTTTTGGATGAGTTTCAGGGCTGTCTGTGATCAACAAAATGGTTTGGGATGTCTGTGGGAGTTTGGAGGTCCGTGCAGGATTGTCAAAGAAGCCAATAGAGTCTTAAGAGGGATAAGGGGTAGAGGATAGGTTGTCAAAAGGGGTAAGGATATGTGGAAGGCTTTTTAGCTATTAAGATGTGGAGCTAAAAGCTTCACCAAAAGAGCATTTTGTAATGTTGCAGGAGTCACACAGTCACCTGTGTCGGTCAGGAGCGACCGACGTCGGTCAGGAGCAGTTCAAGAGATGTCGGTGTCTGCAGGGATCGGCCAACGTCGGTCACAAGGAAATAGGAAGGAACCAGCATCGGTTACCTGTGCATCCAAAAAGCTATTTTCATGGACAGAACTGAGTGTTTGCATGATGGAATTAAGTCATAGTCTTAAGTCTGCATCTCTATTATTAGTAAGACTATTTTAGAGCCCTTGTTTAAGAGGCATAAATATTGGTTATAAATGCATGCTCAAGTTTCCTAATTATTATATAATAGGATAATTCTTCTTAGCTCATTGGTATTGTTGAATGTTGAAGAACAGTACAGAAGTGTATATGTGAATCATTCTAGGTTGTTGGAGTTGATTGTACTTGAGAGAGAGAGCTCTTGAGGGAAAGAGATCTAGAGAGAGATATGTACATCTGAGAGAGGTGTGGAAGAAAAGAAGTTTCTTCAATTGTATTCCTTCTGTAAAGAGTTTAATAGAAGTTTTCAGGGTGGTTTCTTGTATCTCTTGTTCTTTGCTATTATCTGATTCTAGTTACCTATCATTCTAGTTAATTCCACATTTTATTGCTTTCATAAGTGTAATCAACATTGTTGGTTGATCCCCAACAAGTGGTATCAGAGCTCAGGTTCACTAACAGGTGGTTCAGATCTGTGTAGTGTGTATTGATTACAGAGTACTCACAGAGTTTTTGCAAGAATTTATGTTTGAGTGGGAGAAGCAATGGCAGAAGAAAGTAAACTGAGAATGGAGAAGTTTAAGGGCAAAAATTATCAACATTGGAGAATGCAGATAGAGGATTATCTGTATCAGAAAGATCTATACTTACCATTAGGTGGGATTGCAAAGAAGCCCACAAACATGGATGATGAAGAATGGGAAGTTCTTGATAGAAAGGCTCTGGGGTCTATAAGACTGAGTCTGGCATCTACTGTGATATCTAATTTATCACAGGCAAAGTCTACGATAGATTTAATGACTACTTTAGAAAATTTGTATGAAAAACCCTCAGCTTCTAATAAGGTATATCTTATGAAGCAGTTATTTAATTTGTGTATGCAGGAAGGTGGATCTGTATCTAATCACCTGAATGATTTCCATGGAATTGTAAATCAATTAAGTTCAGTCAATATTGTGTTTGATGATGAAATTAAAGCTCTTTTAATATTATGTTCTTTGCCTGAAAGCTGGGATAGCTTAGTAATGGCAGTTAGTAATATTGCATCTACTTCAAATATTTTAAAAGTAGAGGATGTTGTTAGTGTTATCTTGAATGAGGAAATTCACAGGAAAAGCACAAAAGAGACATCTGGGAATGCTTTAAGTTTTGAGAGCAGGGAAAGGCAAAAAGAGAAGAGCAAGAAAGGGAGATCAAGATCTAAGTCTAAGGGGAGAGGTAGATCCAAATCCAGAAATGGCAGGAAGCCACAATGCTGGAATTGTGGAAAGATGGGGCACATAAGCAGAGATTGCTGGTCAAAGCTTAAGGAGGACAATCAGCACAAAGGAAAAGAAGAAGCAAAGGTTGCAGGTATTGCACAAGATGCTTTAATATTCTCTTTGCATAATAATATAGAATCTTGGGTTCTAAATTCTTGTGTATCTTTTCATGCTACCCCTAATAGAGAATATTTTAGTGACTATATCCATGGAGATTTTGGAATAGTGTATTTAGGGGATGATGAGCCTTGTAAAATTATTGGCAAAGGAAAAGTGCAGCTGAAAATGCAGAATGGCAACACATGGGTGTTGAGAGATGTTATGCATGTTCCCAGCTTGAAGAGGAATTTGATTTCTGTAATAAAGTTAGGGGATGAGGGTTGTACAGTAACTCTCACAGCTGAATCTTGGAAGGTGACCAAAGGTGCACTTGTAATGGCCAGAGGTAAGAGAGTAGGTACTCTCTATTTATGTAATTATGTTACTAACAATTCTCCTTCTGTATTATCTACTTCAGATGTGGATGCAAAATTGTGGCACTCAAGGCTTGGCCACATGAGTGAGAAGGGAATGTCAATTCTTAAGTCTAAAGGTAAGCTTTCAGATTTGAAAAGCATAGATCTAGATTTTTGTGAGCACTGTGTTTTTGGAAAACAGAAAAGAGTGAGTTTTCTCAAGACTAGGTCAACAAAGAAGAAGCATAAGTTGCAGCTTGTTCACACAGACGTGTGGGGACCAGCTCAGGTTGCTTTTATTGGAGGATCACAATACTATGTTTCATTCATAGATGATGCTACAAGAAAGGTATGGGTCTATTGTATTAAGAAAAAATCTGATGTATTTGAGACTTTTAAGATTTCGAAAGCTATGGTTGAGAATGAAACAGGCAGAAGATTGAAGTGCCTGAGATTTGACAATGGTGGTGAGTTCTGCAGCTATAAGTTCAACTGGTATTGTTATATGCATGGAATCCATAGGCAAAGGATGGTTCCAAGGACACCTCAGCAAAATGGAGTTGCTGAAAGGATGAATAGAACAATAATGGAGCGTGCAAGATGTATGAGATTGCATGCTGGTTTGCCCTTAGAGTTTTGGGCAGAAGCTGTTGACACTGCAGTATACCTAATTAACAGAGGACCCTCTATAGCTCTGGATGGTGGAATTTTAGAAGAGGCATGGACAGGTAAAAAGTTAGATCTATCATTTCTCAAAGTTTTTGGTTGTGAAGCCTTTGTGCACGTTGATAAGGAAAATAGAAAGAAGCTGGATGCTAAGTCTATGAGGTGTACATTTATTGGCTATGGCTCTGATGATTTTGGATTCAGATTTTAGAATCTAGGAACTAACAAAATAATTAGGAGCTGTGATGTTGTTTTTAATGAAAAAGTGATGTATAGTGATCAGCTGAAGAAGTTGAATCAATCTGGGTAGAGCAATGGAGAATTGGACGAGGTGACGGTCCAAAATGAGCTCGCGAGAAAAATTAATCACAGAAAGGAAAACACAGAGATCAACGTCGGCCAGGCAAGAACTGACGTTGACAAAACAAAAATTGATGTCGATCATACAGAGACCGACGTCGACAGGACATGAACTGACGTCGGTTAGGTAGAACTGACGTCGATCAGTTACAGGCCTGGAAATGACCGAGGTCGGTCACTGTCAAAGAATTTGGGCAGACAGCGTGTTGTGGATGAGTCTCAAATGCCCATCAAGAGGTCAGAAAGGGTAAGTAAACCTCCAATTTGATATTCCCCTTCATTATTCTATTTATTGCTAACTAATGGTGGAGAACTAGAGAGTTTTGAAGAAGCAATACAGGTGGAATCCAAGAATCAGTGGGAGCGTGGCATGGTTGAGGAAATGGAGTCCTTGAGAGAGAACCAAACATGGGATTTGGTTGAGTTGCCAACAGATAAGAGGACACTGAAGAACAGATGGACCTACAGATTGAAAGAAGGTGAGAACAGATAGATGAGATATAAGGCCAGATTAGTAGTGAAAGGATTTGCACAAAAACCAGGTATTGATTTTGGTGAGATTTTTTCTCCTGTTGTTAAAATGACTTCTATACGGATTGTATTGTCTTTAGTTGCTATTGAGGATTTGCATCTTGAGCAGCTTGATGTTAAGATAGCGTTTCTTCATGGAGATTTGGATGAAGAAATATATATGGAATAGCTGGAAGGATTTGAGGTCAAAGGTAAGGAGAAGTTAGTGTGCGGATTGAATAAAAGACTGTATGGCCTCAAGCAAGCTCCTAGACAATGGTATCTGAGATTTGATAGGTTTATGACTGAGCATGGATATAGTAGGTGTCAATCTAACCATTGTGTGTATTTTAAGAGAAGGATAATGATAGATATATTATTCTATTATTGTATGTAGATGACATGTTGGTTGCAGGATCACACATGCAGGATATCTCTGAGCTTAAGGTGAAATTAGTTCAAACATTTGCCATGAAGGATTTGGGAGCAGCAAAGAAAATCCTTGGCATGAGCATTAAGAGAGACAGAAAAAATCACAGGTTGATTTTGTCTCAAGAGGATTATGTGAACAAGGTGTTGAAACGGTTCAATATGCAGGATGCAAAACCGGTAAGCACACCTTTGGCTGGACATTTTAAATTGAGTAAAGAATAATGTCCTAATTCACATGATGAGGTAGAGTACATGAGTAGAGTTCCATATTCTTTCACAGTAGGGAGTTTAATGTATGCAATGGTTTGTACTAGACCGGATATTGCCCAAGCAGTGGGAGTTGTAAGTAAGTATATGGCCAATCCAGGAAAGGAACACTGGAAAGCAGTTCAGTGGATCCTTAGATATCTGAGAGGTACCAGCAGTAGGCATTTGTGCTATGGAGGTTCAGATACTTCTCTACATGGTTATGTAGATTCAAATATGGCAGGGGATTTGGATGGCAGAAGAAGCACCACAGGATATGTTTTCATTGTTGGTGGAACAGCGGTTAGCTAGATATCAAAGTTGCAGAAGGTTGTTGTCTTGTCAACTATAGAAGTAGAATATATTGCAGTCACAGAGGCTAGCAAAGAGATGATATGGATGACACGGTTCATGGAAGAGCTTGGAAAAGAGCAAGAGAGTTGCAAATTATACAGTGACAGTCAGAGTGCAATTCATTTGGCTAAGAATTCAGCCTTTCATTCAAGAACAAAGCATATACAGCTTAGGTACCACTTCATAAGACAGGTGTTGGAAGATGGTGAGTTGAAGTTGGAAAATATCCATACAGATAAGAATCTTGTTGATATGTTAACCACGCTGATAACAAAGGAGAAGTTGAATCTTCATTCAACTTTTGTTGGTCTTCATGATTGAGTTGAAGATGGAGGAGCTAGAAGATGTTGTTGTACAGGTATTGGTGCAGCTGTTTATCTCCAAGTGGGAGATTGTTAAGGTGTGGAGCTAAAAGCTTCACCAAAGGAGTGTTTTGCAATGTTGCAGGAGTCACACAATCACCGGCGTCGGTCAGGAGCGATCGACATCGATCAGGAGTAGTTCAAGAGATGCTGGCGTCGGCAGGGATCGGCCGACGTCGGTCAAAGGCAAATAGGCAAGAACCGGAGTCGATTATCTGTGCGTCCAGAAAGTTATTTCTGTGGACAGAACTGAGTGTTTGCATGATGGGATTAAGTCATAGCCTTAAGTCTGCGTCTCTATTATTAGTAAGACTATTTTAGAGCCCTTGTTTAAGAGGCATAACTATTGGTTGTAAATGCATGCTCAAGTTTCCTAATTATTATATAATAGGATAATTCTTCTTAGCTCATTGGTATTGTTGAATGTTGAAGAAGAGTATAGAATTGTATATGTGAATCATTCCAGGTTGTTGGAGTTGATTGTACTTGAGAGAGAGAGCTCTTGAGGGAAAGAGATCTAGAGAGAGATCTGTACATCTGAGAGAGGTGTGGAAGAAAAGAAGTTTCTTCAATTGTATTCCTTCTGTAAAGAGTTTAATACAAGTTTTTAGGGTGGTTTCTTGTATCTCTTGTTCTTTGCTATTATCTGATTCTAGTTACTTATCATTCTGGTTAATTTCGCATTTTATTGCTTTCATAAGTGTAATCAACATTGTTGGTTGATCCCCAACATCAGCCTCTCCAGGAAGAAAGTTGGGTCTGGTCTAGTCTACAGTACTTAGAAATAGTAAAAAGAGAACTAATTACTTATGCTTTCTAAACTACTGAAATGAAAGGGCAGAAGAAATACTTAGCTCTGGTGAGATGAAGAACCAAGGTGTAGAAGACTTGTTCCTGCTGTGGCCGATGTAGGAGACTTCATGCAACATTTTTAATCCAAAGTCTGGAGCTATTTTTACAGAGTTCCTGTAGCCTGTGATGCTTGGTGTGTGTCTAGGAGAGAGAGAGAGAGAGAGAGAAGTTGGATTCAAAGCAAGAGAATTCGCATTCTGTGCATTCAGCCTTGAGAATTTGTCTTCGAGTCTGCTTTAAGTAATCGATGTCGGTGATACCGCCGGCGTCGGTCGACTGTTGACTGACGTCGGCGACTAGAGAATGGGTAAAAAGGCTAAAATTAGCCTTTTGCCTGTTCTTCCATCTGCTAGGGTCAATTGTCGTTGATAAACGGTCCAGCGGTGGGTTTAATGGGTGCGAGAATTAGTGGGGGGAGTTGAAATAGGTCTTAGATTAGTCATGAGGTGACAAATGAGGTATCCAAGGGCAAGGAATCCGAGGTGAGGTGTCATGGGTGAGGTGTCAAGGGAGGTGTTATTAATTTAAAATAGGTAATTTATTTTAAATTAATAAGTGTATGGGTTAAAAATGTTTAGAAGCGGACCAAGGGGACCAAGGGGGAGTCGACCAAGAAGTAGACACAATTTTGGTGTCTACACCAAGAGCCAATTCAAGAACTAGAATGTTAAGTTCAACAGTAGCTCAGGGAAAAGGAAACTTGGGAATGGTTTCAAGGGAGGCTGTAAGGAAAACCAATAGTCTGATAAGAAAGGCCTACCTAGAAGTTGATTCATTTTTTTAAGGTGACCATTATGCTCGAGAGTGTACTCAGGATAAGTCAGGTGGAAAGAACAATGGTTCTTCTTCTCAACAAGGAACATTTTAGCAGCATATTCATGTAGCTATTGACAAACATTAAGTTGAATTCCAATCTACATCTATTGAGTTGTCAGATATTTTATTTGATCATCTAATTTTTATTTTGATTGACACTGGGGCTAATAATGTTTTATTGCTCCTAGAATACTTAATAATTTTTCTAAAAAAGATAGAGTTATGACAAATGCATGGTTTGTATAGTATAAGAATGAGTCAAAGGTTAAGGTTGACAAGTGTCTAGTGGAAGTTGAGATCAGATTGCCTGAATGCACTATAATAGTGGATATATATGCTACAATATTGAGGTCATATGATGTGAACCTAGGAGTCAATTGGCTTGTGGAACATAAATCGAAGGTTGATTGCTATCTGAAGAAGGTTGAGTGTCAAGATGATTTTGGAAATTAGACACAACTTCAGTGTGAAAAATGAGAGTTGAATCTTAGGCAAATTTTTATAATTCAACTCAAGAAAGCTCAAAAGAAGGAATGTCAGGTATTTATTATAAAAATAAATGAGATGGAGAGTCTAAGGAACCATCCATTGAAGATTATCATTTTCTTAGGAACTTTCAAGATGTGTTGCCATAAGAATTGCCTAGACTACCACCCAAACATGAGTTTAATTTCTCAATAGACTGTGGGTGTTACCCAATTTTGGTGAAGAGCCGAAAGCTCTAAAATGCGCATAACACAATAAAATTTGGTCAATCACAATAACATATTTTATTCCATATAGTTGAAACATACATATAGTGCCATCTCTCTTGAATATGGAGGTAGTTTCAACAACACATCCCAAAATAATCTCACCAAACTCTATTTTAATGAGTTATTTTTATATGTACAACAACTCTTTTATTCTATAATTTAATTATTTATTCTATGTTAGGACTATTTTCTAACATTTACTCCCCTAATTCTAACATGGGGTAAGAAATTTGAATGTCAATTTCAACCGATAATACATACGATTACAAACATACGATTTTGAAAATCCCATCTTATTGAAGATTGTCTTTTAAAACTTATTTGAAATCTTTAACTCAAAAACTATAACACTTCAAAACAACTAAAAAAATCACAAATTAAAAATATAAATTTTAAATATAAAAAAACTTAAATCTTAAAATATCATAATACCTTAAAATAATAACTAAAAACAAAACAAAACCCACAAATCTAAAAAAAACTACAGCTAAGACATAAAAAATCTAATAACAAAATTATAAAATAAAAAACCCAAAAACTAAAACTCATGACAAAAAGAAAAAAAAAAATCAAAAACTAAAATAATACAAACTAAATAAAATACCTAAACATAAACTAAAATTTAATAAAAAAGCAAATAATAATTTAAAAAATATTAAAAAAATCGAAAACACATATTAACAAATGATATATATAAAAACACTTTAAAAAATTAAAAAAAAAACCATGAATTTAAAAAAATAAAATAAAAAAATCATAATATTAATAAAATTCGAATTACATTAAAAATTTTAAATATTAAAAAAATTAACTTAAAAAACTCTAATTTAAAAAAAACATAACGAAACCTAAAACAAAAAAGAAATAAATAAATAAAAGTGGAATACCTAAAAATTAAAAAACAAACCTATTTTTTTTTTTTTTTAGATTTGAAATGCAAGGGATTTATGACAGCAAGAGCTAGTTTTAAACGGTGCGGTGGGAGAGGCACAGATTCTGCAATGAAGTTCGGTGGATTCTTCGCCAAGTTATTCACCGTGCTAAGAATTTTGATCAGATCGGGGCCATGATGCGTGTAGGAATGCCACAAATATTTTTTATTTTTTGTTATAGAAGCCATTGAAGAGAGCTAAGGATCCACCACATTGATCAAGTTGGCATGGAGAGTCTATTGCTGAGGGCAAATGGATAATGGAGGAGGGCTCATCGTTGAGATTAGGATTGCCTAGTGAGATCTGATCCCAGTCTTATTGCAGGAAGCTGAGCTGTAAGTCAAAGACCGTAAAGAGGAAGCCATGTGTCAAACTAGGTGTCTTATGTGTCGCCAAGAGATACGTTATGTTGTAGAACTCGTAATGTGAATAGAAGCCAAGCTTTGATGCAGAATAGATCGATGCAGTAGAGAGTTGTAGATCAGGGCGAGTTACTTTAAAAAATGCTTCCAACTTGATTTTGTACGGCCCTGTATGCATATGTATATGTATATATTATATATATATCTCCTTCATCATGCAAATTTGAATTTCCTACAAATTTGAAATAGAAAATTATAGAAAACCAGAGAACTCCAATATGTATTTATTTTTTTTATTTTTTTATTTTTCTGGGATGCAAACTATGGATAAAATGGATGCATAGACTATGAACAGAGGTGAACAGTGTGGAAGAAGATGCGGATGAGTGATGAAGCCAACAGGTTTGCATGTGGTTTGCACTGCTATACTATTGGTGGTGTGCAAGAAAGGGAGAACAGAAACAATGACTGTTGCACATGGTCTGCACTACATAACCTTTATATGAACTCCTTTGATGCAGGAACAATCAAATGGAGGGGATAGAAATGCCCAGGATGGCCTTGATCTGATACCAGATGTGGGTGTTGCCCCATTTTGGTGAAGAGTCAAAGGCTCTAAAATATGTAGAGCATAATAAAATTTGTTCTGTCATAATAATATATTTTATTCCATATACTTGAAACATACATATAGTGCCATCTCTCTTGAATATGGAGGTAGTTTCAATGGGACATCAGATAATAATATCACCAAACTCTCTATTTTAATGAATTATTTTTATACATACAACAACTCTTTTATTCTATAATTTAATTATTTATTCCATGTTAGGACTATTTTCTAACATATACATCATACCTGGATCTGATCTGTAATCCAAGGCACCATACAGGATGACAACTACCAAATTCGCTGAGTTGAAGGCTCAACTTCATGAGTTATTATTGAAAGGATTGATTTGACCAAGTGTGTCACCATGTGGTGAACCAATGGTGTTCATTAAGAAGAAGGATGGTACTCTTTCCCTGTGTATTGATTACAAGATGTTGAGCAAGGTGATAATCAAGAACAAATATTTGTTACCTTGCATTGTTGATCTCTTTGATCAGATACAAGGGGCAACCAAATTTTCTAAGATTGATTTTAAATTAGGGTATCATCAATTGAGAATCTGATATGAGGATATTCCCAAATAGTGTTCAAAACCCGATATGGGCATTATGAGTTCACAGTGTTACCTTTTGAGTTAACAAATACTCTAGAAGCATTTATGAATCTCATAAATAGTGTGTTTACAGATTATCTGGATTGCTTTGTGTTGGTTTTTCTAGATGACATCCTCATATATTTTAAGGATGAGAAATAACATCTTCAGCGTCTAGAATTGGTTTTGTAGCATTTATGGAAGCACAAATTTTATGTCAAGTTATCCAAGTGTGTATTTTTCCAAAAGAAAGCGTAATATATGTGACATATTATCTCTGTGAATGGTATCTCAGTGGATCCATTGAAGATAAGAGCCATAATGGAATGACTAGAGCCTAAAGAATGTGCATGAGATAAGGATTTTCAAGGGTTTAACATGCTATTATAGGAAATTTATTCCAAATTTCTCAATGATAGCTAATCCAGTTACCTCTCTTTAACGAAAGAATTATAATTTTGTCTAGTCAAATAAGTGCGAGAAAGGCTTTTAGAAACTCAAAAAGAGGCTTAATTTGGCACCTATGTTAAGAGTTCCAAATCCTAATGATCAGTGCTTAGTGATCATGGATGTATATGGGGATGGACTTAGAAGAGTTTTTATGTAGGATGGTTTAGTTGTAACATACGAGTCTAGAAAACTAAAGCCATATTTGGTGAATTATGCCCCTCATGATCTATAGCTTGCTTCAATAGTGCATGCCTTTTAAATTTGGAAGCATTATTTGTTGGAAAAACCATTTGAACTTGAGACTGATAACTTAGAACTCAATTACAACTTCACCTAACCAAACTTAAATGCACATCAAAGATGGTTATAATTCTTATCCGATTATGATTTGATATTAACTATATCAATACAAAGAGAATAGAGTTACAAATGCCCTAAGTCATATAAGGTACATAGCAGCCTTGGCTACTATCAAAATTACTTTCCATGATTAAGTAATCAAATTCTTACTAGGAGATGAATTTTATGATCAGATCAAGAAAGCATTATCATAGAATGCTCAAAACCCTAGGTATAAAACATTTCAATTAGAGAGTGGTGGATCTTTTGAGATACAATGGTAGGATGTATGTGCCTGATAGAGAGACTTTGAGGAGCACAATGCTGAAAGAAATGCACAATGCCCCATATTTAGGACATCTTGGTGTAACTAAGCTCATGGCTAAGATAAGGCCTTTCTATTTCTAGAAAGGGATCAAGAAGGATGCAATGGATTTTGTGTCTCATTTTTTGGAATGTCAACGTATGAAATTTGAACATGTGCATCAAGTAGGATTGGTATATCCTCATGATATACCATAATGGAAGTGGTAAGTGACTAACATAGACTTTGTCCTATATTTTTTATTATCATGGAACCAACATGATATGATCTTAATTATAGTTAACAAACTAACCAAGGTAACTCACTTATACCAAGCAACTTAATAGATGATGCACTTATGCTTGTGAATAGATTTGTAATGGAGTTGTACTAATTATATGGATTTTCAAAAGATAATTTTAGATTGAGATCCAAAAATGACTTCTAGATTTTGGTTGACTTGAATTCAGCTCTGGGCACATAGTTGAATTCCATCACTGCATATCACCTAAAAATTGATAGATAGATTGAGAGGGTTAACCAATTTTTAGAATATCTTCTTTAGATGTATTGAATGGATCAACAATACAAGTGGGTGGAGTACCTTCTATTGGTTGAGTTTGCTTACAACTCATATCAATTAATATTAAATATGGTTCCATTTGAGGCATTATATGGAATGAGGTGTAGAACACCAATCAGTTGAGATAGGCTAGAGGACAGGGTAGTCTTTGGACCTGATATGCTTATAGAAATAGAAGATTAGGTTAGATCAATCAAGCATAAATTGGTCAAGGCCAATGATAGACATAAAAGTTATGCTAATCTACAGAGAATAACAAGAAAAAAAATTGTAGGTGATAAAGTATTTATGTGTGTTAATCTTCAAAAAATCTTGATTAAGTTCAAAAAGTCAACAAAACTTTCACATAAATATATGGGACCTTTCGAGGTTATAGAAGTGGTTAATCATGTAGCGTATAGACTTGAATGTCCACTAACTTTATCTCTTTTGCATAATATTTTTCATGTGGCATATCTTTAAAAATATGTTATTTATCCTTCACATGTATTGAATTGGAATGTTTTGTAAGTTCTAAATCTTGAGGTGGTCACAGTAAAACCAATCAGAATAATTGGCACTCGCAAACTTAGTTTTCATATTAGAGAAGTGTCGCAGTGCAACGTCTAGTGAGACCAATATTCTAAAGATAGTACCACTTGAAAGGATTATAATGAATTTTTTAGGTTATTTCCATATTTGTTTACTTGATAATTTTTTAGATATTATTTTATTTTTTATTGAATAATGTTTAATTTCAAAACTTGTGTTTCAATAAATGTTATCGAGATGATGATCAGCTTTAGGGGGAAAGATGTCACATCTTAATTTGTCTCTAAACCTAGTAACCTATTAATTTGTGAATTTTTATGGTTATTTTTTGATTAATTATTATTTTAGTTAAGATCTATTTTATATACTAATATATGAGTAGTTATATGATTCTTAATTTATATAATTGTTAACTAATGAGTTAGTTGTACTTGCATATTATGTACATGATGATCATGTTTATTTAATTTATTACAACAATATATTATATATTTTATATTATTTCGAGTTAACTATCTTAATTGTTGTGGGGTGTATTAGTGCTCAAAATTACACTAAAGCAATTGGGCCCTTGTTAAGTGTAAATGACTATGTCATTAGCTTAACTTTCAAGTGTTCCTTTGGAAGGTCAAGTTTATATAAAAATTGGCTAAGTCCTAATATGATCTTTGCTTGATGAATGTATTTTTTTCTAAGACTTTTTTGGGTATTTTGCGCAAACACAATGTCTGATAAAAATGGGTCTTCAAGATTTTTGTCTCAGACAAAAGGTCCAAATACTTATTTCCATTGAAAATTTTGTTCGCTATAAAAGGTCCAAAGGAATTCAATGTCTTATTTATTTTAGGCTAAGTGTTTCACAAAAAATCTAAAGGGTCATTTATTTCAAACTTTTTGTCCATAGAAAAACATCTGAAGGGCACTTGCCCTTCAAGCATTTTTCTCACACAAAAAGCTCGAAAGAAATCATTTGTTTCAAAAAAAATTTAAAGGGTCATTCATTTTGTACTTTTTGTCCACAGAAAAATGTTTGAAGGGGACTTGTCTTTCGATAATTTTACCCACACAAAAAGCCCAAAATAATTGTAAAGACTTATTTATTTCAACCAAAGTGTCTAAAAACAGTCTGAAGGGTCATTTTGCCTTTGCAAAAAATTTGAAGGGTCATTTCCTTCAGGTATTTTGCCTTTACAAAATTCTTGAAGGACACTTGTAGAAGGGTCATTTTTTCTTTGTAAAATTTACAAAAGATCATTTCCTTCAAGCTTTTTGCCTTTGATAAATTCTCAAATGGCAATTTCAAAAAGTCTAAAAGACACTTTCAAAAGATCTAAAGGGACATTCCAAAAGGTCAAAGGGCAATTTTGTAGGGCAAGTGCCCTTAAAAAACTTCTGAAGGGTATGTTCAAATGGTCGAAGGGTAATTTTAGCAAAGTTATTGCAGAGCAGAAGTCCTATTTCTTTTAGACATTTTTCTCATGCAAAAAGTCTAAAAGAATTTTAATTCTTTGGGAAAAGTACCAAGTTTAATTCTTGTAGGGGAATTGTTTTAGATAAAATGTTTGAAACAATTGTCCTGATGAAGACAAAAAGAGCTAAATCTCAATTCTTTTGATAAAAGTGCAAATGTCCAATTCCTTCGATAAAAGTGCAAAATACTATTTTAATCAGGGGAAATATTTTGGAAAAAATATCCCAAATAATTGTTCTAACGAAGGCAAAAATCTGAAGGCTGAATTCTTTCGGGAATCTTACCTTTGTAAAAATTTCAAAAGAATTGCAATTCTTTGGGAAAAGTGTAAAATTCAAATTCTTTGGTAAAATTGCAAAGCTCAATTTTTACAAGGAAATTATTTCAGATAAAATGTTTGAAATAATTGTCCCGTTAAAGATAAAAGGCCGAAGTCTCAATTCTTGTAGGAAAAGTGTGAAGTCAAAATTCTTTAGAGAAATTTTCTCAAACATTTTATCCAAAATAATTATCCTGATATATTTCCCAAAATAATTGTTGCAAGACAATTTTGCCAAAGAAAATCTCAAAGTATAAGTGTCAAGGATAAAGAGAAGCCAAAGACAAAAGTGCTAAAGCAAATAAGAATGTCGAAGACAAAGAGCTCACTTATCAAATTACTAAAAGTCCCTAAAAAAATATGAATTACAAGTATGATGGTCTCATAAAAATATTTTGATGGGCATGTGAACATCAACTTTAAGCTACAAAGACTAGTTGTTGGGATTCAAATGTTCCATGATAGTCATGCAAGCATCAATTTTAGACCCTATGAATTAGATGTTTGCTTTTAAATGGAGGTAGATCCAACAACATGCATTTGCATAGATCAAGATGATCCAATGATGCATGATCAAAGTTGAATATTTAAAATAACCTAGGATAAGCGTAGGTGTGATAAGTGTCAAGCTCGCAAGGCATGATTTAAAGTTTGAGCATGTTCCATAGATCTAATGGTGTGAACTAACAGTTGATAGTTTAACATGACTCAAGATCAAGTGAGATACATCCACATGGTGTGAGGGCACTCAAAGTAGTAGAGACTATCCTCAAGGTACACAAGAATCCCATGGGGTTACCAAGTGGCATATCATTGAGGCCAATTAAAAAGTAGTATCTAATAATGTTCCACCCCTCAGATCATGCTCTGACAGAAGGTGTTTGCTTACCCCAACTAGATCTGATGGTGCATAGCTAAGGTTAAAAAGTCAAGGATCCCATGAAAAATTTCCAAAATGCTAAGTGGCATAGTTTCATGCCACAAATTATAAATTGATCATTTTGCATAAGATTTATGGCTCATGTTTGCTTAGACAAGGATGATCCAACGATGCAAGTCAAGATGGACTTTTCAAAGGGGTTAGATTTGCATGAGAAAGTGACAAGTGTCCAAATTAGATCCAATTAATTGACTTAGTCACTCTTAGGCCCCACAAATGCCTAGTTGAATCTGATGTGGTGTGTCAAATGTCAGCATGTGACAAAATTTGGTTTAAAAGCTAAAATTAATGGTTATTTCATGGACATGCCAATGATTTGAAGCATAGAAGAATGCATAATTACCATTCTAAGGTATATCTTCTTAACGACCACATATCTTTTCTATTTTCATCATAGTTGGATATTTCTAATTCCAATCATCACAAGGTAATGGGCTTTCCTTGGCATGCACAAAGAAGAGATTTCATAACTAGAAGTTTCTATCATTTGTAAATCAATCAATAGGAGAGTATTTCCAAATAGGTTATATATGATGATAAATAGTTGTTTGGGCCTCCACTATGAAGTTCACCATCCAGATCATGAATTCATTAGCATATTCAATCAAAATATCAAAGGTTTATTGCAAATCTCCATCATTCATTTCAAAGTTAGTTGCAATAATGATTCTTTTCTTGCAAGTGGGTAAGCATCTCAAGCATGGAAAAGGGGATATTCCAACTAGAAGTATCTTGGTGGAATTTAAGGCTTATTCTAAAATTTTACAAGTTGTCACCCATAGTTCTAGATTTAAAAAAGTATAAATAGGGGCTTTGTCCTCTGTTCTAAGGTTGTTGTTTGTTGTTGGTTGTTGTAGGTCACTATTTTAGGTGTCTATTTTTTTAAGTCTAGGTTTCATATAAATTTTTTTGGGATCAACTATTGTGTGTAGATATTGTCTCCCTTGATAAGGTGGTTACATCTATACAACCATTAACAAGCTTTGAGAGCATGTTTATGTCTCCCTTGTCAAAAGAGAAATCTCACCATGCTTTTCCCTATGTCAACATTTTGAGGTGTTGATATTTGTAATATTTCTTTTCAAGTTATTGGAAAATGTTTTTGGTTCTATATTATATCCTATTAATGAAGTGTAGTAATATGTTGTACAAGTGCTACTAATTAGATATTTAGGTCTATGTTCATTACTAGTTGACATTCTGAGCATGTAGTTGGGCTATAAATCCATTTATTGGTTATATTTGGAAATGTCTTATGGAATACCTTTTAAGGGTACCCTAGGTTCATGAATTTAGTAGGAGATAGAATTTGAGATTCTAGTTTTAGTGTATGTTCAAGTCTCTCAAGAATCATTTGGTGTTTACCATTATCTTGCCTTTGAATTTCTACTACATCTTTACTAAGGAACATTGTCATGAAATAATGTTAGATACATTATTATTTGTAAACCACCAGCATGTCACCCTCTTTTCCTTTTAATCATCTAATTTGTCCTACCCTATCCTACCTTGCAAATAACACACCTTGTCACATACTATAAGTGTTACTTGCCTTTAAAATGCATAAGATCTTGCATATTTGAAATGTGTTTGCACTTTGTGCTTTAAATCCTAGTGTTATAGTTTTCCATTTGGCCCCTAATATTGAATATTTTATAGAATGAAGATTGCAATCATCCCTTCATCTATTTTTAGTAGCTTGTGTATTAGTTAAATAATTTATGTATTTTGTGTGACAACCCTTCATGGGTGAAGTATGAAAACTTGGTTATGCTCTGGTCATATATGTTCCTTGTACCAAGAATGCCTATGGAGATTGAATTGCAAAATCCCTCTATCTAAGCAAGCTACCCCATGGGTTCTCTCACTTTGGTTTAGTTAGTGCCAAAAGTAGCAGGGAGCTAACCATACCCTCTGTAGGTGCCTCTCAGTCATTTTTTGCATTTGGTCTAATCTTGATGCCAAACCCTTCCCTAGCTACAATGATATACTAGCAATTTTTCCATCATTGCTTTCTATTTTATTCAAGTGTGCAAGGTCGAGTATATGAGGTGTACAATTGGGAACCAACACTCTTGTGGTGTCATTGTTGGGGACTAAACTAAACTTTTGGTCACTTATGTTTTTGAGAATTCTTGTAAAGAACCTGTTGATGCAGAAGATTGCACCCTTGGCAGGAGGCCGAGCTCCTGCCTTCTTCACGCAACAATGGAAACTCCCCTCTCGCCTGTGGGACCAGCGAAACTGGAGGGGAGAGTCTCTAGATGAGGGATAGCTCCCTCTAATGTATCTTTTAGGCCCTAATTTCTCCTACTGCTAACAAATAAAATGTAAAAAAGGGGGGATGAAAAGGGAAAGAGAGATGCTAAAAACAAAGCCTAAGCCTAAAAAAGAAAAGGTGATACACCAAAAAATGTGATCCACCCAGCCTGAATATACACTTTTCACCAAAAGGAAGCACCTATACACTTCACCTGAAGTGAGAAAACCTTCTGCATTAGTGGGTCAGGGGTCCGTGGAGATACAGGGAGGAAATAACTACTAGAGGCATTCTGAGACACGCTGCAACAACCTATCCACTTCACCTATACTCCTCTATGGACACTTCTGATAGACCTGTAAAAGGAAAGCTCAAAAATTGCACTAGACATGCTAAAATCATTCTGCAAAAGCATTTAATAAAATGACTTAACACAGAATCAAATGCATAGACACATACTAAAGATGCAAAACTCAGAGTGGAGGTAAAAATGCTAAGTTTTGATTCAAGGTAAAAATTTTGGTAGAGCTCTACCTTACAAGCCTGAGAGATTTTTGAGCAGAGTTTTGCCTTAAGGCTTAGAGCAAATCTCCTTCTCAAAAGAGAAGTTTACAATTTATAGAAAGAGGAAAAGCAACTTGGCACTTCCTGGGGAAGATTTTGGCGCTCTTCTCTACAAGTGGCCCATGCGCATTCTGAACCTTGGGAAGAGGAAACCACTATTACTGATGTCATTCTTTAGAAAAGACCTACTAGAACCATGTTGCACAATCACCCAAATTGACTTTGGCATTCAAACATTAAAGTAAGGACATGGCCGTGCCTCTTTTCTGCAAATAGACTGCGGTTTGTCCCCTCATCAATACAAACTATAGAAAATAGGTCACGTCACCCATCTGCAATAACTCACCTTCCCTTCACCACTTGAATGCTTTGTCATTTCTAATCTTTGTCTTCTTCCTACTCTTTCATCCCTCGAGGGTGATATTTTGGTGGGTCGCTACATTCCTTGGGCTCTTTCCATGATTTGGTGCTTATGCAGTTCAAAAAAAAAGACTACTTCACTATGTTAATTTTGACATTCACGCAGTCGTCACCCAATGGCTAGTTCGCTTGATTAAAATTGACAGCTTTCAGGACATCACCATCCTCAACAAAAGTCATCGGGTCTTTTGTTTCGGGCCTTTTCCCCATGGTTTTTCTATTTCAATCTTTTTTCTCGTGGACAAAAAGTCCATGAGAATTGACCACTCTTTGTCTTCTTTGTCGGGCTCTTTGAAACTCTAACTATCCTCCACAAGGGCATTTAAACCTTTGGCCTTGGGGCACCCCATTGAACCAACCCGTTGAACCAAAATTGGTTCAATGGTTCAATGAAGCACGTCGATGCCGCTTGAACTTTGCCGATTAACCGTTCGACTGAACTAGGAGCCACTTAAACTGAGCATTGAAATAAGGCATTAAACCGGTTCAATGGTTCAAAGATGCCAACTTCTCTTGTGATTTTCTTTAGACCAGACCTTGAAGAAGCCTTGTAAAACCCAAAACTCTCTGAACTAATCCTCCATGCACCAAAAGACTAACCTGCAGAGTCCGTAGAAATCCAAAACTTGTAGAGTTCATAGATTTAGACCTGCAGAGTCCATAGATTTAATAGATTTATGCAAAATTAGAAAATGAAATGGCCTAGAATAGCAAGGATAGAAGGTGACTAATTTTTGGCCTGTTGGGCAAAAAATGGTCAACAAATTGGTGACTCCCAGGGGAAGCATGCCTGCTATGCTTAAAGACTAGTTACCTTGCAGTCGATTGGGCATGGAGTCAGATGCAGCTATGAAGAAAGGTAGTGATAGCCCCAAAAGATCTGAGAATCAAAACATGAAGCTTCTTACCCCACACACAAAGGGAAACACACAAGGCTAAAAACACTACCTGTGCAAATTGCACATAGGGAAAACATGAAAGACAACTGAAAGCAAACTACTATATACAACTAACCAGGAATGTTCGTCCCCTCCTGGATCAAAGGGAAATTTTCTTAAGTCCCCTTCCTAGCAAGAAGACTTATGGTGCCAGGCAAGTAGCTGAATGAAAAGGAGATTTGGTGACTTGCTTCTCTTACCTGTCACATAGTTTGGTTGGTATCTGAGTGGATCAGATTCAAACATGCCTCCAACATACATGTATTCTTCTTGTCCCTGGAGGCTTGTTGAATGTTGGTCCTTCATGTTGGTGCTCTTCACCTAGAAATCTGTGGCTGCTGGCTCATCGCCATAAGCCCTTTGATATGCACATTCCCCTTACAGTGCATCATGGTCTAACTTGTTTCCTTTTGCCTCGTTATAGGCTCTGTCAGACTCATCCTCTGCTTCCTCTTATCTTTATTAAAGAAGGGTGATAGTTGTGATGTCTGAAATGTAATCACAAACTGATTGCTCATCCCATAGAACATCACCTCTCTATTCAAAGCTTTCTTCTCCAAGGCTTTCCTCAAGGGAGACCAGCCTTTCCTTTTCCTGCTCAAGGACCAAAGTTTCTAGATTTTCAAAGGCATCCATCTAGTCCTCTTCTAACTCAGGCTCTCTAGCGTAGTCATCCTTCTCATCGAAACAACAAAGAAGTTCATCGAATAAGGGGGGAGAGAGCTCACCATGCTTTTGTTCCTCCTCATATTGCTGGAACATCTGCATGTATGCGTGACCTGCATCTTCTCAATTGTTGATGAGGCCTTCACAAGGAGCATCAATGATGATTTCTTCTTCATTGTTGCTCATGATAGCCTCTTGGATGTCATGGGAATCATGGGTAGGAGCAGCTTTATCTTTTTTAAGGTTTTGAGCAAAACCTTTCTTCTCCTCTTTCCTGCCCCATGATTCCACTATTTCCCCCAAGTTAGGAGGTTGCCATTAGGATAAGTGACCTGAGGGGGTTGAAGAAGACTAGGAAAGCTGCTCAAGGGGATTGCATGAAAACCTTGAGCTTGATTAAAACCATATGAAGGAACACAAGGTCCATGATTTTGTGCAAAGGAATTATACATACAAAAAGTGATTTTTGATGGCACCAGGCTACTTAACCAGCTAATTCAACTTAGAGTCACCATTGGTGTTTGATGCAAAGCCTCCAAAGGCTGGTCAGATGAAGAACACACCAAAAATTCTTCAACTCTTTAGACACAACTTGTCCTAGTTGGTCCCATCGAGCGTGCCAAAAACTGTTGATGTAGAAGATTACACCCTTGGCATGAGGTCAAGCTCCTACCTTCTTCACGCAACAATGGAAACTCCCCTCTTGCCTGTGGGACCAGCAAAGCTGGAGGGGAGAGTCTTTAGATGAGGGCTAGCTCCCTCTAATGTATCTTGTTGGGGATCAACCAATAATATGATTACACTTATGAAAGCAATAAACCATGGAATTAAATCAGATAGATAAGTAACTAGAATCAGATAATAGCAAAGAACAAGAGATACAAGAAACCACCCTGAAAACTTGTATTAAACTCTTTACAAAAGGAATATAATTGAAGAAACTTCTTTCTTCCACACCTCTCTCAGATGCACAAGATCTCTCTCTAGATCTCTATCCCTCAAGAGCTCTCTCTCTCAAGTATAATCAACTCCAACAACCTGGATTGATACAACTCAGTATTGTTCTTCAACATTCACACATAATGAACTACTACAATCACCACTAAGCTAAGAAGATCTAATTATACATATAGAATTAGGAAACATGAGCATGCACTTACAACCAACAGTTAAGCCTCTTGAACAAGGACTCTAAAAACAATCTTACTAATAATAGAAATGTGAACTTAAGACTAAGACTTAAACTCATCATGCAAACACTCGGTTCTGTCCTCGAAAATAGCATTCTAGATGCACAGGTAACCGATGTTGGTTTCTGTCTACTTGCCTGTGACTGATGTCAGCCGATCCTCTACCGACGCCAGCATCTCTTCAACTGCACCTGACCAATGCTAGTGACTGTGTAAACCTACAACTTTGGTAATGCGCTCATATGTGAAGCTTTTAGGCTCCACACCTTAACAATCTCCCACTTGGAGATAAACAGCTACACCAGTACCTATACAACAACATCTTCTAGCTCCTCCATCTTCAACTCAATCATGAAGACCAACAAAAGTTGAATGAAGATCCAACTTCTCCTTTGTAACCGACTTGGTTAACATATCAGGAGGATTCCTATCTGTATGGATCTTCTCCAGCTTCAACTCACCATCTTCCAATACCTGTCTTATGAAGTGGTACCTTAGTTGTATGTGCTTTGTTCTTGAATGAAAGGTTGAATTCTTGGCCAAATGGATTGCACTCTGACTGTCACTATACAATCTGCAACTCTCTTGCTCCCTTCCAAGCTCTTCCATGAACCGTGTCATCCATATCATCTCTTTGCTAGCCTCTGTGGCTACAATATACTCTACTTCTGTAGTTGACAAGGCAACAACCTTCTGCAACTTTGATATCCAGCTAACCGCCGTTCCACCTACAGTGAAAACATATCCTGTGGTGCTCCTCCTGCCATCCAAATCACCTGCCATATCTGAATCTACATAACCATGTAGAGAAGTATCTGAACCTCCATAGCACAAGTGCCTACTGTTGGTTCCTCTCAGATATCTAAGGATCCACTAAACTGCTTTCCAATGTTCCTTTCCTGGATTGGCCATATACTTACTTACAACACCCACTGCTTGGGCAATATCCGGTCTAGTACACACCATTGCATACATCAAACTTCCTACTGCGGAAGAATATGGAACCTTACTCATGTACTCTACCTCATCATGTGAATTAGGACATTGTTCTTTACTCAACTTAAAATGTCCAGCCAAAGGTGTGCTTACCGATTTAGCATCCTGCATATTGAACCATTTCAACACCTTGTCCACATAATCCTCTTGAGACAATATCAACCTGTGATTTTTCTTGTCTCTCTTAATGCTCATGCCAAGGATTTTCTTTGCTGCTCCCAAATCCTTCATAGCAAAAGTTTGAGCTAATTTCACCTTAAGCTTAGAGATATCCTTCATGTGTGATCCTGCAACCAGCATATCATCTACATACAACAATAGAATAATATATCTACCATTATCCAATCTATTAAAATACACACAATGGTCAGATTGACACCTACTGTAGCCATGCTCAGTCATAAACCTGTCAAATTTCAAATACCACTGTCTAGGAGCTTGCTTGAGGCCATACAAGCTTTTCTTCAATCTGCACACTAACTTCTCCTTACCTTTGACCTCAAATCCTTCCGGTTGTTCCATATAAATTTTCTCATCCAAATCTCCATGAAGAAATGCTATCTTAACATCTAGCTGCTCAAGATGCAAATCCTCAACAGTAACCAAAGACAGTACAATCCGTATAGAAGTCATTTTAACAATAGGAGAAAAAATCTCACCAAAATCAATACCTGGATTTTGTGCAAATCCTTTCACTACCAATCTGGCCTTATATCTCATATGTCCATTCTCACCTTCCTTTAACCTGTAGGTCCATCTGTTCTTCAGTGTTCTCTTACCAGTTGGCAACTCAACCAAATCCCATGTTTGGTTCTCTCTTAAGGACTCCATCTCCTCAACCATGCCACGCTCCCACTGACTCTTAGACTCCACCTGTATTACTTCTTCAAAACTCTCTGGTTCTCCACCATCAGTTAGCAATAAATAGTATAATGAAGGAGAATATCTAATTGGAGGCTTACTTACCCTTTCTGACCTCCTGATGGGTGTCTGAGACTCGTTCACAACACGTTGTCCACCCAAATTCTCTGACAGTGACCGACCTCGATCACCTCCAGACCTGTTACTGGTCGACACCGGTTCTTCTTAATCGACGTCAGTGCCTGTTTTGTCGACATCGGTCTCTGTATGACCGACATTGGTTTCTGTTCTACCGACATCGGTTCCTATCCTATCGACGTTGGTCTCTGTGTTTTCCTGCAAGTGATTATTTCTTTTTTCCATGAGCTCATTTTGGACCGTCACCTCGTCCAATTCACCATTGCTCTACCCAGATTGATTCAGATTCTTTAGCTGATCACTATACATCACTTTTTCAATGAAAACAACATCACGGCTCCTAATTATCTTGTTAGTTCCTAGATTCCAAAATTTGAAACCAAAATCATCTGAGCCATAGCCAATAAATGTGCACCTCATAGACTTAACATCCAGCTTCTTTCTATTTTCCTTATCTACATGCACAAAGGCTTCACAACCAAAAACTTAAGAAAAGAGATATCTACCTTTTTACCTGTCCAAGCCTCTTTTGGAATTCCACCATCCAGAGCTGTAGAGGGACCTCTGTTAATCAGGTACACTGTAGTGTGAATAGCTTCTGCCCAAAACTCTAAGGGCAAACCAGCATGCAATCTCATACATCTTGCACGCTCCATGATTGTTCTGTTCATCCTTTCAGCAATTCCATTCTGCTGTGGTGTCCTTGGAACCGTCCTTTGCCTATGGATTCCATGTATATAACAATACCAGTTGAACTTATAACTATAGAACTCTCCACCATTGTCAGATCTCAGTTACTTCAATCTTTTGCCTATTTCATTCTCAACCATAGCTTTCCAAATCTTAAAAGTCTCAAATACATCATATTTTTTCTTAATACAATAGATCCATACCTTTCTTGTAGCATCATCTATGAATGAAACATAGTACTGTGATCCTCCAATAAAAGCTACCTGAGCCGGTCCTCACACGTCTGTGTGAACAAGCTGCAACTTATGCTTCTTCTTTGTAGACCCAGTCTTGAGAAAACTAACCTTTTTCTATTTTTCAAATACACAGTGCTCACAAAATTCTAGATCCATGCTTTTCAAATCTGAAAGCTTACCTTTAGACTTAAGAATTGACATCCCCTTCTCACTCATGTGGCCAAGCCTTGAGTGCCACAATTTTACATCCACATCTGAAGTAGATAATACAAAAGGAGAATTGTTAGTAACACAATTACACAAATAGAGAGTACCTACTCTCTTACCTCTGGCCATAACAAGTGCACCCTTGGTCACCTTCCAAGATTCTGCTATGAGAGTTACTGTACAACCCTCATCCCCTAGCTTTCCTGCAAAAATCAAATTTCTCTTCAAGCTAGGAACATGCATCACATCTCTCAACACCCATGTGTTGCCATTCTACATTTTTAGCTGCACTTTACCTTTGCCAATAATTTTACAAGGCTCATCATCCCCTAGATACACTATTCCAAAATCTCCATGGATATAGTCACAGAAATATTCCCTATTAGGGGTAGCATGAAAAGATGCACCAGAATCTAATACCCAAGATTCTATATTATTATGCAAAGAGAATATTAAAACATTTTGTGCAATACCTGCAACCTTTGCTTCTTCTTTTCCTTTGTGCTGATTGTCCTCCTTAAGCTTTGACCAGCAATCTCTGCTTATGTGCCCCATCTTTCCACAATTCCAGCATTGTGGCTTCCTGCCATTTCTGGATTTGGATCTACCTCTCCCCTTAGACTTAGATCTTGATCTCCCTTTCTTGCTCTTCTCTTTTTGCCTTTCCCTGCTCTCAAAACTTAAAGCATTCCCAGATGTCTCTTTTGTGCTTTTCCTGTGAATTTCCTCATTCAAGATAACACTAACAACATCCTCTACTTTTAAAATATTTGATGCAGATGCAGTATTGCTAACTGCCATTTCTAAGCTATGCTAGCTTTCAGGCAAAGAACATAATATTAAAAGAGCTTTTATTTCATCATCAAATACAATTTTGATTGAACTTAATTGATTTACAATACCATGGAAATCATTCAGGTGATTAGATACAGATCCACCTTCCTGCATATGCAAATTAAATAGCTGCTTCATAAGATATACCTTATTAGAAGCTGAGGGTTTTTCGTACAAATTTGCTAAAGTAGTCATCAACTCTACCGTTGTTTTTGCATGTGATAAATTAGATATCACAATAGATGCTAGGCTTAGTCTTATAGACCCCAAAGCCTTTCTATCAAGAACTTCCCATTCTTCATCATCCATGTTTGTGTGCTTCTTTGCAATCCCACCTAACGGTAAGTATAGATCTTTCTGATACAAATAGTCCTCTACAGAAACTCCTGTGAGCAACCTGTAATCAATACACACTACACAGATCTGAACCACCAGTTAGTGAACCTGAGCTTTGATACCAATTATTGGATATCAAACTCTAAACCTACAACCAAGGCTCTGATACCACTTGTTGGGGATCAACCAACAATATGATTACACTTATGAAAGTAATAAATCGCAAAATTAAATCAGATAGATAAGTAACTAGAATCAGATAATAGCAAAGAACAAGAGATACAAGAAACCACCCTGAAAACTTGTATTAAACTCTTTACAGAAGGAATACAATTGAAGAAACTTCTTTCTTCCACACCTCTCTCAGATGCACAAGATCTCTCTCTAGATCTCTATCCCTCAAGATCTCTCTCTCTCAAGTACAATCAACTCCAACAACCTGGATTGATACAACTCTGTACTGTTCTTCAACATTCACACACAAAGAACTACTACAACCACACTAAGCTAAGAAGATCTAATTCTACATATAGAATTAGGAGACTTGAGCATGCACTTACAACCAATAGTTAAGCCTCTTAAACAAGGGCTCTAAAAACAATCTTACTAATAATAGAGACGCGAACTTTAGACTAAGACTTAAACTCATCATGCAAACACTCGGTTCTGTCCTTGGAAATAGCATTTTGGATGCATAGGTAACCGACGCCGGTTCCTGCCTGCTTGCCTGTGACCGACGTCAGCCGATCCTCTACCGACGCTGGTGTCTCTTCAAATGCACCTGACCGACATCGGTCTCTCTTGACCGATGCCGGTGACTGTGTAAACCTGCAACTTTGGTAATGCACTCATATGTGAAGCTTTTAGGCTCCACACCTTAACATATCTTTTAGGCCCTGGTTTCTCTTACTGCTAACAAATAAAATGTAAAAAAGGGGGGATGAAAAGGGAGAGAGAGATGCTGAAAACAAAGCCTAAGCCTAAAAAAAGAAAAGGTGATACACCAAAAAATGTGATCCACCCAGCCTGAATATACACTTTTCACCAAAAAGAAGCGCCTATACACTTCACCTAAAGTGAGAAAACCTTCTGCATTAATGGGTCAGGGGTTCGTGGAGATACAGGGAGGAAATAACTACTATAGGCATTTTGAGACACATTGTAGTAGCCTATCCACTTCACCTATACTCCTCTATGGACACTTCTGACAGACTTGTAAAAGGAAAACTCAAAAATTGCACTAGATATGCTGAAATCATTCTGCAAAAGCATTTAAGAAAATGACTTAACACAGAATAAAATGCATAGACACATACTAAAGATGCAAAACTCAGATGGAGGTAAAAATGCTAAGTTCTGATGTAAGGTAAAAATTTTGGCAGAGCTCTGCCTTACAAGCCCGAGAGATTTTTGGGTAGAGTTTTGCCTTAAGGCTGAGAGCAGATCTCCTTCTCAAAAGAGAAGTTTACAATTTATAGAAAAAGGAAAAGCAACTTGGTGCTTCCTAGGGAATATTTTGGCACTCTTCTCTGCAAGTGGCCCATGCACGTTCTGAACCTTGAGAAGAGGAAACCATTATTATTGGTGTCATTCTTCAGAAAAGGCCTACTAGAACCATGTTGTACAATCACCCAAATTGATTTTGGTGTTCAAACATTAATGTAAGGACATGGCCATGCCTCTTTTCTTTAAACAGACTATGGTTTGTCCCCTCATCAATACCAACTACAAAAAATAGGTCACACCGCTCATCTACAATAACTCACCTTCCCTTCACCACTTGAATGCTTTGTCATTTCTTCTCTTTGTCTTCTTCCTACTCTTTCAGCCCTCAGGGGTGATCTTCTGGCGGGTCACTACATTCCTTGGGCTCTTTCCATGATTTGGCATTTAGGCGATTCAAAAACAATGGCTACTTCATTGTGTTAATTTTGACGTTCATGCGGCCATCACCCAATAGCTAGTTCACTTGATTAAAATTGATGGATTTTAGGACATCACCAGCCTCAGCAAAATTCATTGGGTCTTTTATTTTGGGCCTTTTCCCTGCGATTTTTCTATTTCGATCTTTTTTCCCGCAAACAAAAAGTCTACAGGAATTGGCCACTCTTTGTCTTCTCTGTCAAGCTCTTTGAAACTCTAACTACCCTCTGCAAGGGCATTTGAACCTTTGGCCTTGGGGCACCCCATTAAACCAAAATTGGTTCAACATTTCAATGAAGTGCACCGATGCTTCTTGAACTTTGCCGATTAACCGTCTGACTAAACTAGGAGCCGCTTGAACTGAGATTTGAACTAAGGCATTGAACCAGTTCAATGGTTCAAAGACGCTGACTTCTCTTGTGACTTTCTTTAGAACAGAGCCTGAAGAAGCCTTGTAAAACTTGGAACTCTCTAAACTGATCCTCCATGCACCAAAAGACTAACCTACAGAGTCCATAGAAATCCAAAACCTACAGAGTCCATAGATTTAGACCTGCAGAGTCTGTAGATTTAACAGATTTATGCAAAATTAGAAAATGAAATGGCCTAGGACAACAGGGACAGAAGGTGACCAATTTTTGTCCTGTTGGGCAAAAAATGGTCAATAGAACCATGATTATTTCATCTTGTGAAGTTCTATATTATTACTAAATTGATCTGACTATCTTGGTTGTTAACATCATAGCACTCCACTGAAGACATGCCATGAAGATTTTTAAGGTTTGACAATTTTAATTCTACTAATGTTATTACAAAGAGATGCTAACATTACATGTTAAAAGGTGTTTGGTCCCTTTTGAACGTTATTTTGAAAAAATTTAGTGTCTTTTTTCTCTATCTCATTAAGCTTCAACAAGTCTAATTTTAGCATGTATCACAAACAATTTGTCAACTATTATATTCTATAATTCTGATTCTAGTGGTGACTCCATTTTATTTTCTAGTTTCAAGGAAGATTGGTGCTTATTCTAAATATCTTTGCTAACTTTCAGCTTTAAGTGTTTCTTTTTTTGTAAATCTAGAAGGACTGAGATTATCTTTTAAAGGTGACCCATCTAAGAGACTTGTTCCACCCTTAGCTATTCCTCAAAGAAGAAGGGGAGTAGTCTAGAGGCCTATTAAAGGGCAAGGTTCAGCTGCTCATGATAATCAAGACTTCATAATCTTGAAATCTTTGTTAACCCCCCATCATTGAGGACTATCACAACTCTTCTACTGATTCTAAAACACATAGTCCCATTTATTTTCTAACTCCTTCCCAACTAGTTGAGTCCCCTCCTAAGTTTGATCCACTAAGTCCACCTCATTCACCCCCTCATATCCCTTTGCCATTTGTTCTTGAACCTCTTATTGAACCAATAATGAGGCATAGGGACCAAGATGAGAATACATGTCCTGCATTTTGCATTCCCATATTCAAGCCTATCAATATTGATGAGATGGAAGGCTATCCTAATGAAGTACTAAATTAATTTAAGAAATGCCTCCCAAAATTCTAAGGGAACAATGAAGTGAGTGATGATTAGCATTTGAGGGCCTTTCAAAATATTATTGAATATTATGAGGTTGAGTATGAGGATGTGTGCATCAAGTTATTAATGCACATGCCAGAATAAGATGCTCACAAATGGTTCAATTCTCTTCTTTCTGGATGCATTGACTCATAGGAAGAGATCCAAAATGTTTTAGAATTTAGTATGGTACTATGATTGATCCAAGGTTTCTCTTGGTTGAATTTGAAAATATCGAGAAGAATCCTAATGATTATGTGCAGGACTTCAATACATAGTTCAACAAGACCATGATATGGCTACCCAAAAACATTAGGCCTAGTGATACAATGTTCTTGATAAAGTACTATGATGCTTTTGATAATAAGACTACATATTTATTGAGGGACAAGACTCCCACTAACCTATATTTAGCATTCAATATGGCCATCCAGATTGAGAACAACATAAAGGCTATGGGAAAGCCCAAGAAAAAGTGGGTTGATGTAAAGTTGGTCAATCCAGAAAAGACACAATCCATGAAGACAACCAACCTGGAGGAAACTATCAAAACTTTGGCCTCTGCTATCAAATAAATGTCATACAAGTTGGTTAGAGATAAAAAGGGGGTCCCTCAAGTGTCTACTAACTACGAGCAAGCTCCAAATCTGAATCAAGCATAAAGGGGCCCTACTTTCCACCATTGAGATAATGAGAAAGGGAAGAAGCATGCACATGAAGAAAGGATGGATAAAAACTAGAATAGAGGGTCTAGAAAGGAGGTCCCTGATCCTTTAAATGCCAAGGTAAATGTTGTGAATTTTAATTTATACATTGATTGGTATGATATGTGCTTCCTTCCACACCCTCTATTTGATACTAGTGAACAAGTTGATGAAGATCTAGATGAACATGAATATGCATCATTAGACTCTGATATTTTTATGTTTGATTATCAAAGTCCTCAGAATGAATTAATTACCTCTATGGAATTGTTGAATGATACTATAGTTGATCAATTTTGGAGTGCTATCAAAAAGAAGAGTGTCCAAACTTTTGAGTTTGCTTTTGATGTTAATGTGGCACAAGCATATGAATTACCCATCCATGATTTTGATTTTTGTTAATTAATGCATCAACTACCCAAAAGAAGGAATACAACTTGAGAAGTAGGCAACCAAGTGCTTCTCCTCAAGACATTGCCCTTACAAATTTAAGGGCAGAGAATGCAAGGAAGGAAGCAAAGAAAGCTACAGTTGTCCCAGAAGCTTCCAAGATAGCACTTGTATCCCAAGCTACTGAGCTTAGAGGTGTTACTAATAAGAGAAAAAAAATCCATATTGTCTAATATCCCTAAGGGTGCTAATTATCTCAAATAAAATACATATTTGAAGTTTGTTATTAAAAATGTTAATCCATCCCAGCCTACTCCACTTTAGACCTTGAGTGACTATATTCCAACTAAAGTTGTTTTTACCCTTCCACTAAATATACCTCTTCCTCAGTATAGCATGTGTGATATGGCTTAAATCTTGAGTCAAATAAAAATCACCATTCCACTTGTTGAGTTATTGAGAATACCTAAACATAAGAAGAAGGCCTTTGAATATTTAGAATTTAGTGAAACTTCAACTACAAATAAAGTTGAGTTACCCCAAGCACCCCTAAAATAAGACGAATAATCAAAAGAGGTTGTTAAACCCACTCTAGAGGTCTATTTGGGGATTGCACTTGTATAAAATTAGTTGAATGTGGATTCAGTTTACACAACTTCAAAGATCAATGATTTGATTACTCACAAATGCATGTTTGATTCTGGTGCTTCTTGTAATGTGATTCCCTTAGGTTTCGTCAATGATATTATAGTGAATATCATGTCATCCTTTGGTAAGTATTATGCCATGGACTCATGATAGGTTCTAATTATTATATAAGTTAAGGTAATGGTGGTATAGTTGGTAGTGCATCTAGGAAAGTACTTGAACATAGGTGTGGTAGTTGTGGACTACCCACCTAAATGGGGGATACTCCTATCATGTAAATGGGCTGCTAACATGGGTAGAAGTGTGTAGATGGAACTTTCCTATGCCACCATTCCTTTGGATGGTAAGATGGTCAGAATTTATAGAGAGCCAAAGATGTTACATGTGATTGAAGATCCAAAGTATGCTATCAATGAATTGTTGTACATAGATGTTGAATTAGCAAACTTTGTTGGGAATGTTGATACTAGTGAACAGCCTATTTTTCTTGATGTTTAACCTGATAAAGAAAGCATAGTTTGGAAATGTGCTTTGATGGGGCTTGTTCCAATCTTGGAAATGGAGCTAGGGTTGTCTTTTATGGCCCCAATGGTAAATGTTTTATGTTTTCTTTTCAGCTTTCCTTTAAGTGCATGAACAATACTGATGAGTATGAGGCATTCTTTCTTGTTTTAAGGATTTATTATGAATATGGAATAAAATATTTTATTTTCAAGGGTGATTCCAAGCTAGTGGTAAAGCAAGTCTGTAGTGATTTTTCCACAAAAAATAAGAGGTTGAAATAGTATCAGAATGTTGTCTAGGATTTTCTTGAATTTTTTGATAAATTCAATCTGTGTTATCATGATATAAGTTTCAACAAAGAAGCCAAAATACTTGTAATTTTAGGTACTCAATTTAACATTGCAACTATGAGCCCTCATTGTCAGTAACAAGTGGAGGTGTTTTTCAAGCCTTCAATCCTAGACAATGTTCATCATTGTAGGTCTTTGATGATGATGAATAGATTAAGATGTTTATGAAGTGTGACATTGAGTTCCACAATTAGCTCATATACATGGACTCTATGGTTTAGGTTTGTGATGGGAAGGAAACCCTATTTGGGAAGGATATTATTCAGCTAAAGACAAACACTCTTCCATGAGGACTAGTCAGTCTAGAAGCATCTTTTGATGAAGATGACAGAATCAAGTCGAGAGATTCATTCATTTAAAGTTGAGACCAATTTTTTTAGGTAAACACTATTGTTTTTAATTTTGATGATTCCTAAAATAAATTTAATGCATCTCTATGGTATAGAGACATTATTTACTACTTGCAAAATCTGAATTGTCCCCCTGATTTGGATAATAATTAAAGAAGAAATCTTAAGCTTATATCCCAAAAATACCTCTTGATTGAGGATGGATTAGCATGGATGAATCCAAATGGGGTTCTCCTAATATGTGTGCTAGAAGAATAAACTATTTTCCTAATAGAATACTTCTATAGTGGAGTATGTGGTGGCCATTTTGCACCTAAAGTTATAGCACATAAAATTTTGAGAGTTGGTTATTGGTGTCCATTGTTCTTTAAATATGTTACTCAAATAGTCAAAATATGTGAGAAATGTCAATGTTTTGCTAAGAGGATGAAAGCTTTAGGTTCTTTTCCCTTATAGCCTATGATGATTAAAATCCCATTCAAACAATGGGGAATGGATTTTCTTGGAAAAATTGTTGATTCATCAAGCATTGAACATAGATGGATACTAGTTACAACCGATTACTTCACAAAATGGGTCAAATCAATCCCTAAAAATAAGGAAACACACCAAGTAGTTATGGATTTTTTGCTAAATCAAATTATTTATAGATTTGGTGTGCCTGCTAAAATTGTTATTGATAATGCTATGAGCTTTAAATACAAACATTTAGTGTCATTGTGCAAAGACTATGGGATTAAATTGACCTATGTTTCTAACTACAATCCTCAAGGGAATGGGCAAGTAGAATCAAGTAACAATAACTTGCTCAAGTTCATCATAAAAATATTGGAAGTAAAGAAGAAGAAGGGTGAATAGCTGAAATTTTATTTAAGGGATGATAAGATCATGCCTAAGAGAGCTTCAGGCAGAATCCCTATTGAGCTTGTTTGTGGAGTTCAATTAGTTCTACCTATGAATTTATATCTGCACACCTATCATCTCATACAATAACTAGGGGATGATGAGCAAATCCACCACTATGAAAGTAGGGTGAACCAGATTATTGAGCTTGATGAAATTCGAAGACAAGCTCATGAAAGACACCTCCAGTTCAAAGAGAAGTTGAAGAAAATATTTGATAGGAAGGTCACTCCAAGAAACTTCTAAGTAGATGATCTAGTACTACTTTGGGATAGCAGGCATGAGGAAAAAAGAAAGCATGGCAAGTTTGATGCCTTATGGATGGGTCCTTATTCCATTGACTACGACATTAAGGATCATAGTTTCTTCCTGAGAGATCTGGATGGTGACATAATGGAGCTACCAGTCAATGGTAGACATTTAAAATAGTTCCTTGATTGAGTTTATCTGTAATTGTGTACCATATTGTATATTGTTTTGTTGCTTTATCTTTCTATTATTTTTTTGCCCTTATATTTTGGGCCTTATTTGTATAATTTAATTTTGTGTTTTTATCATGTGTTCATTTCCATATCCTCCTGATCTATTTTTGATAGGTTCTCTCACCTTGGTTTAGGTAGAGCCAAAAGTATTAGGGAGTTAACCATACCATCTATAGGTATCTCTTAGTCATTTTTTGCATTTGGTCTAATCTTGATGTCAAACCGTTCCTCGACTACAATGACATACTAGTGGGTTTTCCATCATTGCTTGCAATTTTCCTTCAAGTGTACAAGGCTAAGTATGTGAGGTGTATAATTGAGAAATAACAAGGTGGATTTAGGATAGATCCATCCCTTAGAGTGTGATAGAGGGAGGGCATCATCAGAGAGGGTGGTATAGATGGAGGTGTTGGGGGATGATAGACTAAAAATAAGAACCTATACACACCATAAATAGATAATATGTTATTCTATTCATTGCTTGATTTGATTTGATAGCTAATATTTGCTTTCAATTATAATCATGTTTTTTATGTTTGAATATGGTTGAATGTTGCATTTGTGTTATTTTACTTATCTTATCTCATGTTTGATGTTATTATTATAATTACTTAGAATCCATGCATGTCTATAATAGGCCTTGTAGTTATCTTTGGATTTAAGTGAATGCTTTTATAATAATGTTTTCCTTAGTCTATATTTCTATTTAGAATAAATGATGTGACACATGATATTTAGAGGGTTATTATTGTTAATAATAATAGTAATTTCAAATAAGTCAATTGCAATGTTAAATATACATAGTGTTAAATTGATTTGTGTTTAATCAATGTTATTATAAATAGGCAAAATCATTGTTATTGCTAAACAATATTTGTATCATTAATGATACTAGAACTTTATGATATTTAGTAAAGATTATAATGTTACAATGAGTGACTTTATAAAATTCAATGGAATTCTTAGATGGTCTTGTTAATAACCATATGCTAAATTGACATTAGCATTGGAAATATAATAGTTGAATGACTTTTATAAAGTTGATGTTTAAAGGGATAATGTTTAAATGGATTATTATATTATTTAATTTGGGAATGTTTGAGAGTTAGGGTTTGGTTAGTGGTATTGAATTTTAAATAAGATATTATGCAACATAATCACTTAGTTTTGCGATTTTTGAATGATAAAGCTTTTTATGACTTTTAGTTCTATCAATGGTATTTCCATGCATCAACTTTGCCATGAATACCACTTGGAGTTTGGAGGAGAAAATGGAGGAATTAGTTGCATTAAGTAAGCATGAATCTAGATAAAATGGGAGGAGGAAGTGCCATAGAGGGGATGACACATGATGGTAGACAAAGAAAAGAGGAAAGGTTCAAGGAAATTTGGAGAAAAGCTTACCATTTACCATACTATTAACTTCATTACCAGGTCAGTTTTGTGATTAAATTCATATTGGTTTAGTATGAGTTAAATCAATAGAGTTTTTAAGGTTAAGGGTTTTGTTTTATTATTTTTAGGGTGTGTAAAAACTAGGGTATAAGCCCAGTACTGCAGATGGCTTGACCATCCACAAAACTAGCCTTATAACTAAACAAACCCTAGTTTTAAATGGCCATGGTATATAACTCTCTGCTAGGTATATATAAAATACTAAGCTCAATTAAATAACAATTATGTGTATTTTATTATCATAAATTTTAACTCTAGGGATTTGGATTAAAAATTAAATTTTAGTTACCATATTATATATTAAGTAGGGTAACCCTGTGTGGGATGAAATCATACTATGTTCTATGCAAATATAAACCAAGCAAAATTATATTAAATAAAACTATGTATATGTGGTTTGGTAGAAACACTAGGTAAAACTAAAAGGGTAGATAGTTTTTATTAATAGAGTATACCTTTAAGACTCTATTGTGTTTATCATTTGGTATACTACTTAAGACATTGGACCTTTTGTTCAAAATACATATATACTAAGTCAAGTTATTTTCAATGCTAAGTGTATAGAGTTTTATTAAACTTAAGCTGAATAAAGGAAGAATACAACCTATAGATGTACATTAATGTTTAATATAAGTCATTTAAATTACATAATCCTATTCTGTGCAAGAATAAATTGAGTCTAGTTTTATTTCATTATATGAATAGTATGAAAACATATACATAAACATAGATGTGTATATATAACCTTAGGACTTACTAACTCATGATATGTGTGTGTTTGTGTGTGTGTGTGTATATATGTATATATACATATAAATCAAAATTATAGTACACCCTTATAAATGTATATCCTTATGTTAGTATGATGGTTGAACTGAAACAGAGGTATAGGTCGAAAGATCAATTTTATGGATATACTTTAGGAGATCTTATTGTGTAAACTTGTTACTTAATTTCACACTTATACTAGTGATAGTATTATGACTTCTTGCATCCTTAGACAAAATTAAATGAAAACTTGCAATCGCATATCAAAGTATGGCTACTCATGCTTTAATATTGGATATAGTTTAGGACTGTGTTTCTATAAATTACCATATAATATCATGAACTCTGTATTAATATATGTGGGTGTGTGTGTGTGTGTGTGTGGCTGGATTTTTTTCACTATGAGTTATTGAGGTTTTAGATAACGTGAATTGATTGAATTCACCTACAACTACTTATATAGATTTTGAACTCAATTTAAAAAATAAGAATTTATATGAAATTACGTGCCTTGAATTATCTCTTAATATATTCATCTATGATTTTATATATCAATTGTATATATACTAAATATAAAGGATTACATGTTTTGTATAATATATTTCATATAGTGAAGTATGTATATTTACATACATGGCTAAGTTTGAAATAAGTTTGTGTACTTAGTATATGAAAATCATGGTTGTTGGGTGTGATTATATAGAAAATATAATGGAATAAGCCATAATTAAATGGTTTCTTATAACTTGAATGAAATTAGTCATAATGTCAAGTCTATTAAAATTAGTATACAAGATACTCAAAGATTATGGACAAAACTCTTGTTTATCTGGAGCATAACATACATAAGTATTTAATACATGTTGTTGATGGAATATACTAAGACCTAGCTAAGTGAGGAATTGTGTAAATAAATATATGGTATAACAGTAATTAGATGTTTTAATCCAAATATAAAATGTGTGTATACCATATATAGATATACAAATTCTATCGTAAGCTTATAAATAATACATATTATGTCAAAATAAATCTAGGAATCCATATACGAGTTAAACGTGAATGTATGTTTATTGTTTGAAGGAAATTTTAAATGTGTGATATTAAGGATTTAATACAAATAATATTAAGTTTTTCTAGCATTTGATTAGCTTATGGATATATTCATGAGATATGGAGTAAAAAAATAAGTTGTTGATTAATGTTATTTAGATGGATGAAATAACATTTTTAGTTGCATATTAATATTCTATAACCTTATTTCTAAATATAATTATTACCTAGATGGTATGATTTTTATTGAGGATTGTTTTGCTATTTATTTATTATGTAGTAAAAAATTAGATATATTAGATTCATTACATTGCATTTGATGGACTAAATGAATGTGTTTAATATTTCTTAGTTTAACATATAAATTATCTATTTATAGGGAATATTCTTTATGAATCTATTGGTTTTTATATTAGTAAATATATAACTATATATCACATTAATGACCTTAAATAAGTAGTGTGATAGATTTCACTTGTTTAATTAGTGACATTAATGCGTAGATAAGGTGTAATCCGATTGAGTGGTGTGTATGAAATTGACTAATCTTCATGATCAATAATTATATGAAAAATTTGGCTAAATTAATGTTTATAGTTAAACTTTGTCATTTCATATGTTTAATTTAATTTACATATTTATATGATATCATGTTAGAATAAGTTTATTTAAGGTGTACATCACGCATTAGTTATCTTACAACACACAGGTTATAGGTTGTCACTTTAGGTTCCTACACCATCATTATCCACCCATATATGAAAGGAGGGTCATTCCCTAATTGGGAGATAGTTTGGGGGATATATGGTCCATGGTTAGTGTATAAAATCACTCGGATGATGTTCCCCCTCTTTATAACAGTACTACACTTGAAATTACTTATGGATACTTGATTTTGTTGAAACTTGCATGCTTCATGAAAATTTGTATCATTATATATTATTATTAAAACATTTATATTGATAAAATTATACTTTGTATTCATATATACCATACATTAATTGGATATAATATTGTATCAGTTGTGGCTGAATTTGTAACAATACTTTTATGAATTAATGCAGTCGTTATTTCTATAATCAACATTATACCTCTTTTTGATATTGTTAATATGATTGTGATCATTAGCTAAATAGTTTAGATATATACATGTGTGTGGTTAATTAAAACTAATGTATTTAGTTAAAGATCACTCTTGTAGGTTTCATCATGATGGAATATATTAATTGAATCTGTGTAATTAATTTTTTAAAAAAATTAACCTATTCTAGTAAAACTTAGTGGGGTTGTTATAGGGAAGCTTTTGATCAATTAAATGTTTGATATAGTGCTTTTGATAAGTGCCTTGGTCTTTTGGTCTGATTATTAGGTGAGGAATGAATGAGGGTTTATATTATATTTATACAAATCCTATCACGAGATAAATCACATTAAATCACTTAGGCAAACAATTGGAATATGTTTCAATTACAAATTTGATGATTTTAGGTAACTGAACACTTCCATTAAGGTAGAACAGTAACATTGATGTTATTATCTATCCTAAATGTTAGTGTTAAGGAAGTAGAAAAATAAGTATTGGATCAAAACTTGTAGATGTGTAAGATAAGTACATTTTAAATTTTTTGGGAAAGATAAGATGTTTGAGTCATCAATGTAAGACTAGTTAGACTAAAAAATAGGCCAAGAACCATAAGATAGAGTAGATGTGAGGCTTGTAAAAGCAAGGCATGTATATAACTAAGAGCAAAAACTAAGGTCTAAATTTTCCAAGTATACAAGACTGAGGTGCTACATAATCACAAAATATTGTCTACATTTCCTCCCCTCTTTGATCTAGTAATGAAATTGCTAGTTTAAAGGAAAGGAATATCTACTTGGATAAATATTCACACCTTGTTTTTGCTTGAGTTAAATTTGAGTGATTTGTTTATGACTAACTTGAAACTAAGAGGATGTTACAGTGTAAAATTAATGCATATAATATGGGTTTAAAGTACTTGAAATAGATTGAAATTGAAAAAGTAAGGTTTTAGAGTACACGTGTGTAGATGTAATCACCTTGCCTATTGAAAAGTTTTTTTTTATAAAAGATGTATCATTTTAAGGATATAAACCTAAGATTAAGATAAATATAGGTAAATCTTTAAAATTCATATATCTAAGGAGATGGAGGGAGGAGAGAGATTAGAAGGCACATGCCCCTAAATTTAGAGCAAAAGTGAGTTTCCATTTAGTAGTTTAGATTAGCTCAATTGTACAACCCAGTGATATGTATAACCTAGTGAGGTTGGTTTATAAAATTAGATCCAAAATGAAAACTTGCCAAGATTGAATGAACTCAACCATACCAAAAAGGTGAACCAACTACTGTATTAGATTAGTTCGATAAAGTATGTAAACTTTTATGGGGTATAAGTACATGAAATAATTTTTGGAATATAAAATTGATTTTGATTTTGAAATATTAGGCACATGTTGCATATCATATGCACCTTAGATATGTCTCAAGATGAAACATATATAATAATGGTACCAATGTATAGAATTCTACCACGACTATGAATCTGAATCATATAACTATGTGTTTTGGCTAATTCAAATAACTATGTAAGTTTAGAGGGCATGCTTCCAAAACATTCCCCCAATATATATGGAGAAAATATAAAAATTTATATAATTACCAATGTGGAGGACTTGTTTCTTAAAATATACACCATTATAAACTAGAAATTTTGAATACTGGATAGTTATGGATAACATGTTTCCAAAGCATGCCCCCATTAAATATGTGAATTGATATGAGTACCATACTAAATTAATGTGGATAACATGCTTCCAAATCATGCCCCCACTAGATATAAAAAATATTAATGTGTATAATTAATGTCCACATGACATTCCCCTATTAAATCTACAAACTGGTATAAATACCATCATATTGAATGAGTGTGGAGAACATGTTTCTAAAGCATGCCTTAATTGTAATCTATAAAATATGAATGTGTGGAAGCTATGTCCATATGACATGCCCCCACTAAATTTGTGTATTTATATAAGTACCATATTAAATGAATGTGGATAACATGCTTCCAAAGCATGCCCCCATTGAATTTAAAAACTTTCAATGAGTAGAATCCATGTCCATATGATATGCCCCCACTAAATCTGAGAACTATGCAAAGTGTGGAGAACATGCTTCCCAATAATGAATGTTCCCCCCACCATTTGAGGTGAGGATAAAATAGTTCCTGGAAGTTACCTCATCTCAAAAGGGTAAGACAACTATAAAATATGTGAATGTGACCATGTAGCATATAAGAGGAAACATGTTTAGGTAAATTTATCATTGAATCACATAGAAATAATTTGATCACATGTAGGCCTAATATGCATGATAAAGTTCATGGAAATGTCTATATAGGAATAGTATGAGCTTAACAAGAAAATAAACACACATAATAGCACTTGAAAACAAGTCAAAAAGTAATGGTCCAAGGAGACCACAAACAAGGGGCATGTTCAAATGACATAAAATTGAATGGACATGGCTTAGTCAAGTGTTCACAAAGAAAGGAATGACATATTGAAATGTCCATACAACAAGAAATAACATATTCAAATGTCTAATAAGTTAATTATAGGCACAAGGGAGACATACAACAGAGCATATTCAAATGCTTGAGCAAACAAGACAATAGAAAGGTAAAACACTTAAGGAAGTGTATAAAGGAAAAACATAAAAAACCATCATAAACTTGTCACATTGGCCCATGAATCAAATGTGTTAGTAAAAAAATTAAAGTACATAGTGTTGGGATTGCTTTCTCTATCTAGGCATAATTTTTCCTTAGGCATGAACCAAAATGATTAAAACCCAAAATGCTAGAGTTCTAACATTTCATGTCAGAATGAGTTCTCATGTACTCACTTGAATAATGCAACAAGGGAATGGTTCCTATTATTTTTGTCATGTAAAGGTGTACTAACATATAATGACACTCAAATGCATCCACTTTACTCAATGATTAACTAGAAAAAAATACACAGTAGTTATGGACCTAAAATTAGTTAATTTAATATTAACATATAAAATGACCAACACCATGGTATCCATAAATAGAATAGTAACATAGATTCCATTCATCATATTGAAATGAGTTCCATAGGTTACATAAATAAATGCATGGTACAACTAAATCATATGACTATGCTATCTAGTTGAGTACAATATCATAAAAGTATCATCAATTACATAAATGGAATAATAATAATAATAATAATAATTACAAAGTTATATTTAGGGGTATTTATACTTGTTTTTACCTAATCAAATAGTTATATTTTCAATCACACTCATAGTGACTCACCAACAATCATCAATGGAATTTAGTCATGGTGGCCAATTACATTATGTTCTTATAGACCTAAGACTTTATGCCCCTATATTTTGTATTTTGTGTTGGATGTTCATCATTGAGTGTGTATCTTCTAATGGGCTAGTGATAGATTCATGCGTGACTTAGTTTATTTCATCCCTGTGAATCACTCCCTAACTGTCTCCCACTTCCTGTGTACTCCTCTCAAGTATTTTAATAGTGTTCTAAGTCCTTAATTCTTAGGTTTTCCATTTATTATGCATCTTTACTCTGACTTGGTCCTCTCATTTCATGGACTCTTGTTTCATGATCTTATACACCGTGACTCTTTTGTGTCATACTCCTTTTGCATCATGATTCTTGAGTAAAGGACTTAGCTAGAATTTTGGGTCTAATATCACCCCACACTATGCCATTAGTCCATCCTAGACTAAGCACTAATTTTAATATCTTCTAAAAAATTAGGGCCAATCTGCTCGATATACTTCTTGATACCTTACCAATGTGACAAGGTATTTATCAACTTCATCATTATTTATTCAATATTCACTTCTAGCTTCTTGGTTTCATCAGGATGGCTGAGATACTTGCCTGCATTATTGACCAAACATTTAATGGATGTGGAAGCATCCTTATGAACACCTTCAAGCATGGTGACCTCAACAATAACTTATTTTTGGAATGCCACATAGTTAGAGTTTATTTCATGTATGTGCATTCTTATGCTTTCCTCTATGACATCCACATCCTTAAATGTTTTGGCACACTCTAAGAAGTTTTTTTATTAATAAGGCTATATTAGCCAACTGTTGTCACTAAAGCTCTTGTAATTGAATCCAAACTTCCAAAATATTTTTGATTCATGACAATTTCTCAAAAATTCCATCTAAAATGGGAATGACATATCCAACTCTATGCAAGGCTCGCTTGCACACCTTCATAGAATATATAAATTGCTATGTTGCCCATATTTTCTCATCCCAAGGGCTAGGATGCTCTTTACATCATTTCAAAAGTATATCCACAAAGGTCCCTAATTTTTCTATCACCTCACCAAATAGGAGGAATCCATCTACTAACTTTGGGTCTTTGATTAAAATTGACGTACATATGTTTAACATTTTAACCCTAGTAGTTATTTCTACATCTAATTGGTGTTTCAACTTAGCTAGCTCTTCTTCTAAATGTGTTCTTGTAGTGAACTCTTTATTATATAATGCCACCATTTGGGCATGTTTCTTCTCATCCCACCATGTATCATACTTTATGAATACATTCTACCTTACAACCTCAAATGCTATTTTCGAGAGTGTTTTGCTAGCCTATACAAAGGTAATCTAATGGGGATCTACACAAAGATTATTGGGTAGCACCACTACTTATGGATATAGTACAAGACTATAGAAGGGCATCTCAAATTGGGGTTATTTCTTATACATGTTGATTAAGAATGAAATGTTAGTCTAGGTCTGGTTAGATGCATCCTCCTAAGCAAGATGAGAATACATATAACATCCTATTAGGTACTCCTTTTTAGTACTAAACATAGAGGTTTGTGGTTACATTGGGCTTGTTTGTTCTTAGAATAGAGTCATCAACTAGCTCCTTCCTTTTCAAGGGATCTCACTCAAGTATCTCAACATCTATGTCTTGATATTTTGAATTAGTTTCAATGTCAAGGCTACTTATTCCTATATCTATTTTAGAGCCATCCCTCTCTTTATTGAGAAGATATTCAATATCTATTTGTGCCTCCTCAAGGGTGGTCTCTTCATGCTATGTTAGTGAGGGTGTCTTCTCAGATTCATATGTATCTTATTATTCTTTAATATCAGATATTTTTTGTGTCCCTTTTGATAACTCTCCTATCTCTTCCACATCACCATCCTTAGGCACCATCATCTCCTATTCTAAGGGAATAGTTTATGTTGTTGGCTCTGAGCCTTTAGGTTGACTAGCTAGTGGATCTTTCTCTAGTGGTGTATGGGCATTTCTTTCCTTTTTTAAAGGTTTTGACTAAGTTATTATACTCACATCATGCCTAGTGTGCTTATAATTATTTTCTTCCACCCATTTTAGAGGGAATCTCTCTCACTCATGATCCACACTCCCTGAAGATTTCTTCTTGGACTTTAGCATATAGAATAAAAAATCAATAGAATTTCCTACTAAAGTTTTTTGTACTTTCATGTCAGTTCTACTTGAATTAATCCTTTCTCTATAGGTTTTTTTCTTAGGAAATACATATAACTAGTGGAGGGTGTGAGTCTCTAAATCAATATATTCAACAACAATTATTACAAGTTGTGCATTATATATGTTGTTAATGGCTTTCATGAAGTATCACACCATGAAATCATATGACAGCTTAATCCATGTAGATAAATCTCTAGAGGGGCTATTTTTATATGTACAAGGGAGAAGTGTTACTTAACAAAAAAACTTGGTTTGGTATCTAATTTATGTAGGCAAGTCCTATGGAATGCACCATTCATTCCCAAAAGCTTCCTTCATCCCATCATACCATGATTTCATCTTGATCTTATGGGATGGAGTGATCAGACCAAGGCAGGTGAATGCCTTATACCACTCTATAAGGGATTTATTCTTGGGTGGGTACACCCAGTTCAGTTCTCCATAGGTGTAGTCAAGTACACCAATTTCATCAAACACCATCAATAATAGGAGCATGCCCCATATAAAGCTATGGTTGGGTACCCAATGGGCTTTCTCTGCATTATCTAAAATCTTGGTAGCAAAGTATTGCACCCAATTATACTTCAACCCCTTAATAACTTCTTTTGAAACATACAAGTGGGCCATATCCACATATTTCTATCTTCAACCTTTGTCATAATGATTCATGTGGCCACTCAAAGGGTAATAACATGAATACTTATGATGTGCATGGCATGGACTTATTTTGGTACTCAAGCACCATGGTCATCTTCTCTATCTCATCCTAGTCCTCTAAATAATATGAAAGTTCCATGCTTGAGCACTGCAATCCTAATACCTTACTAGTTATTTTATCTATGATTCTCATCTGGCACCCAGCAAAATAGATGTAATCCTCATATACCCATGAGATCAAAAAATTCACCACTTCTACTGGATTTCCAAATTTAGGAAGGTTGAAGAGTTAGAAAAGGATATTAGTATCCAAAGTGTTGAAAATATTTAAGTCACAAACTAGCTCACTCCTAGTATTTTGGTAGTCTACCTGATAGTATTTTTATAAGTCTACCTCATTATTAAGCTAGAAATGGTTATAGTCAAAAGTGTTGTAGGTCAGCATGTTGGACATCTAGTTTTTAGTGTGTAATACCATATCTATGTAATACATCTCTTCAATCATCAAAGGTGGATGTGGGGGCACATCATCTTTCTTATTTACTTATTACACACCATCTCTCTCTCTGTGTCTCCCATGTGCATGCCTAGTTCTTTAGGTACTTATTATCTGATTAATATCATCTCCCCACCAACACTCAACTCTTCTTATTCTAAAATTACAAGCAATGGTTCACTTCATTGAGACATTTTTTAGGATGCATAACCCTTCATGGAGCTCAAAGGTTGAGGCATGGCCATCCAATATTCTCAATAGAATATGTGTTTGATTGTGTAATTTCTTTGGCTCTCTTATTTAAATGCTCATATGTGGTAGACATTGACCTTTGTTACCTAAAACTCTATAAATCCTACTCATCTTTACAATTTTCCTTGCCTTGTTTATTCTTATCAGCTAATACATACTTCAAGATCTAAAAATAATCAGAATTCAACACTCTACACTCATCTGGATGTTATGAAAATCATTTTGTAAAAGCTCAAGTTTGCTCCTTTAGCTCTATAAGTTCATAATCGTAACAATAGTAAAAAGTGAAATGACCCATTTATCCTTTTATAGGCTCAATTGGGTAACTTACATTTACAACCTCTCCTCCTTGACCATCACTTCATGCAATAAATATGACCAATGGTATTGCCACAATGTGATGTTTGAAAAATTGACATTACCACTATTCTCTTTGTATTAATTACATATTCATTCCCATTCTTTTCTCAAAGTGCATGATAGTTGTAAATAAGTTTAATTGTTTTCCATTCCAAAGGTGGGAATCATTCTTTACCTTAACTAGATTATGTTTATGCACCACATCCTACGTAACCTTCTATCCTTATACACTTTCACTTGTGCACCTTTTCTTCCATGCATATTCCTATAAACCATATCATGGCACTTCATAAATGTAACACCCCTACCCCACACTAATAGTGCTTTGTAGTCCTCCATGAGAAAATAAGTATAAAACTATAAATGTTGATTATAAAACCACTAAGGGGTGCATAAATAGTGTGGTACTTTATTTAAAAAAAGGAAAACCTAAATTAATCTAATGGCATATACCTTATTGATACAAATAGTAAATACTTATTTAGAAAAGTATGGTCACAACCGACTACCATTATAATGACCAAGAAAATATAGGACATTTAAATGCTTTAACCTATAGGCACCAGTGGTATAGATATTATGAATAATGAAAGGACCATCCCAATGGACATGAACATTTTCAGAGTGGTGCACAAACTTGGAATCATATATTAAGATTTGCATGCCATGAGAAAAAGTTTTGTGCTTGAGATGATGATCATGTCCTATCTTTTGTTTGAATTTCTCCACTTCTTGACTCTAGTGGGAGAGAAAGTGAGTTTAATCTAATTGAAATAAAGCATCAAGGTGTACTTTCAAATATGCATCATCATCTAGTCACCCAATTCATGTAATGTAAAAAGAAAGAATAAGAAACTCTATAGTAAGAACTATTTCAATACCAAACACAAAATTGAGTGGCATGATCTTGTTTAAGAGTTTATAAGTGGTATAATAATCCCATAATACTTTAGACACATGATCATCCTAATTAGTTCATACCAATATTACATATCTTAGTTAATGTAGTGTCTAAGATCTTGTTGAACACCTCAATTTTACCATTTTACTAGGGATGATACGGTGTTATCTTATGGTGAACAATCATGAACTCTACTAATAGGAAATGGATAGTCTCATTGAGGAAGTGAGTACCTCGATCACTAGTGAAACTCAAAAAAAATCAAACCTAGTAATGCTATGCACCCAGATAAAATGGGTAGCAGTAGTAGTTGTACAATCATGTATCAATGTAGCTTTAGCCTAGTGAGTGAGATAATCAGTAGAAATGATAACATAGTGAGAGATAGTACACATTGTTAGTTTTATAGGGCCAACAAAGTCAATGGACCACTTTTTAAAAGGTTCCTAAGATAGAATAGGATAAAGGGGCATTGTATCCTTCCTATTTACCTTTCTCGCACACTTGTAAATATCACATCAGTGCATATAAATATTAGCATCTTTAAATAAGGTAGGCCACCACAAAGCTAGCCAAAATAACTTTTCACATAGTAGCTTCACTGGTGTAATGTCCTCCAATAACACCTTCATAGAGCTCATAGAGCACTTCAGTGCACTTATGTTTCATAATGCAGTGTCAAATCACCTCATCTCAACCAAGATTATAAAGGATACCCTCGATAAGTTGGAATGGAGTAGTGTGAACAGTGAGCTTATTCTTTATTTGAGTGTTAAATTAACTTGGTGTTGATCTAGTATTTAATAAAGCAATGATTTCTTATAATTTCTCAAGAATTCATGAGACATGGAACAACCACATGTCAGGTAGTTCATATTCTACAGTATGCATCTACTCACTAGATTCAATGTGTGAAAGTTAGTTTGGACTATAATTATCCTTACTAGGCTTGACCATAATTAAGAACTAAAATTATTGAAACATCACAATCCACTAATAAAATTCAACCATTAAAATCTAGTTTGTTGACCAAATACTTCAATGCCTCATGGTCTGTGAATTAAAAAAATAAGGTTACCATCAAATACTATTAGAAATTTTGAATGTCATAGACCATAGATAATTCCTCGCACTTTGTAGTTATATAGTTCTATTCAGCCAAAGTAAGCATTCAACTTGTAAAAGTATATAGGGTGATCCAAATTAACCTCATTGGGATAAAAAAGTATAGCATCGACCACCATGTTGTAATCATAAACATGAACATGGAAAGGTTTATTCTAGTTTAGAAATGAATTAGTACAATGATAAGCTTATCCTTTAAGAAAATAAAGGCTTCTTAGTGAACACTGGTCTAAATAAAATGACCATTATGATTTAGTAACTCCTCTAGAGGTGCTACAATCCTAGCATATCCATGAATAAATTTTATATAATAGTTAGTGTGCCTTAGGAAGGTGTGAGCATCTCACTGGGTGTTCAGTGCTAGCAGGTAAAGGATGATGATGATCTTGGTTAGGTCCACTATAAGTCCATCTCAACAAATAATATGATTAAGGAGAATGTTGAATGGAGTATCAAAGAGATGTTTCTTCAAGTTGAGATAAATCTAAAGACTCCTATAGTGATCAAACATGAGCTATATATTGGAACAATGGTCTTTCACTAAGCCATAAACCATCTAATCATCTAAATAGACCTAAAATAACTTATCAATAAACTATTTGAAAGATTTAACTATAATCTAAGAGAACACAGCAAGAGCATTCTTCAATCCAAATGGCATGACATTATAAGAAAAATATCCCCACTCAATGGTAAATGTAATCTTGGGATTATCTTCTTCTTTATCTAAACTTTATGGTACCTAGAGAATCTATACATAAAGGTATAAATTTCACATCCAACAACACCTTATAGGATCTCTTTAGTAAGTGGCATTGGGAAAGGTTTAGTAACACAATCAAAATTAATAATTATATAATCCACACAAATCCATATTTGCCTATCCTTATTAATACTTATTACCATAATACTTACCCATTCAGACTCATCAATAGGAGTAATGACTCCCATTCATAACATACTATCAATTTTTTCTTTGATAAGAGCATAAAAATTGGGATTCATGTGATAAGGCCTCTTTCTGATGGGTCGAGCACCTTATACCATCTTGATGAGAATTTTACCCAAGAAGAGTGGACACCCTTCATCTTATATAATTTTATGGAGAAACATCCTGATACTCTTTCAATGGCTCAAATACCTTTATGATTTTGGTATCAGACTAGTAATTCCCCATGATAGCCATCTTTAACACTTCCTCTATGCCAATATTGTGTTGAACAATCTGGAGTGGTTCCATTTATGGATTTTGTTCATCATAAATGGTGTCATGAACATTTTGAGCACCATACTCTGTGTGTATATCAAAATAATCAGTCGATGGGTTAGACGGATTAGATCCATCACCTTCATCAACCTAAAATATAACTTATTATTTACCCTTTCATATTTATTCTCTTAGTGCATGATTTAGTATAGGTTCAGGTGGGAGAGAGGATGTCTACACATGAGGCTCATGAAAAATATCCAATCTTTCCTCTAGAATACCATGTATGCTTTGAATCTAGTATTCAATAGGGCCTGGGTCACTATGACAGCTTGATGCATAGCTTTCATTGTAAGGCATAAATCCATTTGTAGGGATTAATATGAAAACAACACAATCATATCACTCTTAAGTAGAATCCAAGAACTTGTATCTATATGGTGCTCTTTATTGACTTTCCACACTCTAGCCCAAGTTTGTAGAGTTCCATAAAACACATGAACCCAAAGGTATTCTATAAAGAAATATTCATCTATTGTCCACATTGTCTCTTAAGCCTCAAGGTGGGGTTTTAGAGCTCAAATACCACTATAACTAATAGCACCTCACATATAGTTATCATGGTGAAATATATGATACAATGTAGAATGTACATGATCTTAAATAATCAAACACTCCTAATGAGTTTGCCACCACCTAGTAGTTGTGTCATAGAAAATATGAATGATTTGTCACACTTAATTAACATCAAAATCATAAAAGTCTTTTAACTATTGGACAAATTCATACACCTTCATTTAATCATGAAACCTCACAGCTTCATATAGAATTGTAGGAAGCACAATCATGATTTATCCATGTAACAGACAAATAAATTTATGGTGTTTTTTATACTTCCACCATGTTTTGTCACTACTATTGATATCACCATATATTCTTAAAGTATGGTCATTTTCACCCTATACCTAGTAGTTATAGGCATTACTAGTGGTATCAGATAAGAATTTTGCATCCATCCATCACAAGATTCCATCAAGGGTAGGGTCATGGTGTTCAGTACCTCAAGCTATGACATTATAAATATGGTTGATGTCTTCATTAGCTTTGACTGGTTCAACATAAGGAGGTCCCTTAGTATGATCTAATGTAATGATGACATGTTGCTCATCATTTTCAAAGTTGATGTATCGATTCTTAAATCTCAAATCAATGTTGTTGGTGTAACACCATGGACAACCCAATAAATCTATTAAATCATCAACCTCAACCAACTTTATGATTTCAAATTCTACTTTGAATGTAATACCTAAGATATCCATGGTGGCATCTTTAAGTACACTTATGGTCAAAGCATGAGTTTTATTATCCATGAATAATACATGGGGTGAAGGTTGCAAATATAGGCTAGCCATCTTCCATCAAGCATCCTTTGTGAAAACACTAACTTTGGCACCAGTGTCAACTAAAATGGCCTGGATAACCTATCCATCTATGATAATGTTAGCCAATATTTCCTTATCCCCTTCTAGGCTAGGTTGGATGGGAGTATTTTTCATCATGCATGGTTTAAATGATGATCTTTATTAGGCCTTGGTGTATGATGCTTTAGATAGTTACACAATAATGGTATAATGTCCTCATCTAATAGTCACTTTTAGATCTCTTAAAATTTATCTTGCACTATGTCATGATGGTTTATGGCTTTTTGCATATTAGCACATTGAACGACATCATAATCCTTAATAAATTGGATATCCCCTTAAAATTCTCTTACCAAGTTCATGGTGTCCTAGAGAACCTCCTTTTTTTATTAAGCATCAAAATACCAAGTAGCATGAGGCTCTTTGTGCTGAAGTTTTTTAATAGGTAGAGTGGACATAAAATAGGACTGTCTACCATTGTGTGTCATAATATTAACTTTAAGGCCAGCTAGAGTTATAGGGCATGGTCTCCAATGTGGGCTTTCATTACATATCATGTTGACACCTTTATTTCTCATTTCTTTCTTTTGTAATTGAAATGAACAAGCTAAGGCACTCCTCCACATGGTGCTCATTTTTATAAAAGGCACATGTAGGATAGACTAGACAATCATGTTGGTAGTGCTTAGGGAAACCAAACTTATATCAAGTTCATGGTGGAAAGCATCCAGCTCCATGCCCTTAACCTCAACCTCACCCATGATAAACACCTCCATTCTCTTGGTTATTTGAAATAAAGGCCTAACAGTAACATGCACACACATAATGAATGTCACTAATGTGATGGTAATCATTGGTATCATGAGTATATGCATCATATATTTTACAAAAAGTTGACACCTTTGACTAAGTGGCATGTTATAGCAAAGGACAAGCTTGGATTTCTTACTCTTACTAGTATATTTCACATGACACTTCAGTAAGGCTAATATGTTCTTATAGGGATAATTATTTTGGTTATGGCCTTCAGACTCACAATCGACACACTATAAGCTAATGTAAGTGTCATGAGCATGATGTGAAATAATCTTTTCTAGTTGAGATGACATTGTAGTGATATGAGCCTCAATGAAATGATGGATCCTTATATCAATACTACCAACATCTTCAATGCAAAGGGTAGCTTTCAAGGCCTTACACAGGCTATTTAAAGTTTTTTGAGAAGAAATTATACCACTCACTCATGAGATAAGTCTACACTTATGAACATGCGTTGCGGCATTCTCCACACCTCAATACTCTGGAAACTAGAGCATAATTTCATATCATATGGTGGGAATTTGAGGTGATTTCAATGGTGTCTATTGAGGAACACTTCTGATCCCTCCTATTCTTTGGGGGTAAGTTCACCATTACCTCATACACCTCATCCTGGTCCACTGATTAAACCACCACCTAGTCCACCTTTGGTGCCTCTAATAGTAGTAGAAACAACTAAGATGTTGGGTGTGCAAACATGTTGAGTAACTATAGTCAATCCAATACTTTTCCCACTATTTATATTAGGTATACTAGGCATTCCAAGTTGGGGCATATATTTACTTTACAAAGGAAAATAAATAGCTAATACACTTGTATTTAAAACTTGTTCTACTAAGGTGTCTCTCACAAGTTTAGTATATGACTCTATGTTGTCTATATACTAGTTATGTATATCATCTAACTTTAAATCATAAGCTCACACTATGATTGGTAAACTAGGTCTATCCAACTTGGGTTCTTTAGTCACCACTTTTTGTCTTGCTTCTCTTGCATATACTAGAGCTAGCATTGGTTGTGGTTCAAAGTTGGAGAGTCCTCCTTATGATCTTTTGCTTCCCTATGGATCCTTATAGCACTTTCTAAGTCCTTTTATCCCCTTCCTAGGTCACTTCCACTTATAACCCTTCATCAAGCTTCATTATATTTGCATTTTCATAATTCTTTATTAATAACTACTATACCAAACCAACAATTCTTCACAAGTACCCTTGCATTCCCTCACTAATTGAATTAATCATGAAAGCAAGAGATTAGCCTTCCATGGAAAAAGTCTCATATCTAAAGTTGATAAAGATCTTTTTCACCTCCAGGGAACATATCTGAGATATCAACCATGCATTTCTTATAGAAAATGGAACTAAGCTTTCTTTAGACAAGAATAAGTCAAAATTGTGTACTTCAAGATGTAACTATTTAACACACCTCACCACCAAACATCAACAACACTCATCCAAACTTCTACCAGGCATGCAAGATAATATTGATGATCTAATGTACAAGTTATTTTTCATCAATGCTTTCTCGACTAGTCTTGAGCATAAACCATAATCCAAACATGTAGATGAATAGGTACCTCCATAGGAAAGTCTTTTATAATGAATTGTATAGATTTTATTCAACCCACACACAACTAGAAATTATAGGTTCAAGAAATGGTACTATAAATTTATTTTCAACACTATTAATCCATCACTCTAAGTTCTCAAGTGACAATCGCTCGATCATTTTCCACCATCATGCAAGCAAGCACTACAAATCCCAGTAATGAAACCAAAATGTTGGGATTATTTTATACATCTAGGCATAACTTATTTTTAGATGTGTGTTGAAAAGATTAAAACCCAATGTGCTAGTGTGCTTGAATTTCATGTAAGAAAAAATTCTCTCATGCTCACCCAAAGCATGCATCAAGGGACCAGCTCCTATTGGTTTTGTCATGAAAAGGTGTACTAACATATAATGGGACTCTAATACACCCACTTTACTCAGGGATTAACCAAAAAAACAAATACACATTATTTGTGGACTTGAACTTAGTTAATTAAACATTAGCATATAAAATGACCGACCCCATTTTATCCATACATAGAACAATAACATTCACATAACACAGATTCCATTCATCATATTTAAAAGAGTTTCATAGGTTATATAAATAAATGCATGGCACAACTCATCCATATGACTCTACTATCTAGTTGAATACAATATCACAAAAGTATCCTAGACTACATTAATGGAATAATATTTACAACATTACAAAGTTATATTCAAGGGTTTATAATTGATTTTCCCCAACCAAGTAGTTACATTAATAATCACATTCATGGTGACTCACCAATGATCATCAATGGACTTGATTCATGGCATCCAATTACATTATTTTCCTATAGACCTAAGCTTTTGTGACCATATTTTATATCTTCTATGTTGGATCCTCATCGTCAAGCTCCTATCCTCCCATAGGCTAGTGTTTGATCCATGTTTGACTTAATATGTCTTATCCCTATGAATTACTCCCTAACTATCTCCTACTTCATGCATGCTCCGCAAGTCTTTCTCTAGTGTTCTAAGTCCCTTTTTCTCGGGTTTTCCATTTATTATGCATCTTTACTCTAACTTTGTCCTCTTATGCCATGGACTCCAGTGCCATGATATTTTGCATTGTGATCTATGCTATGCTTATTCTACATCATATTCTTTTTGAGTCATGCTTCTTCGATAAAAGACTTATCCAAAATTTTGGGTCTAACACATAACAATTAAGTACCATGTACATTATATAATCATGGATAATAGGAATGTGTAAGTACATATGAGTCCAATCATGATAATGTGATGTGACCATAGAATGATATAACATGTGTGTATTAAGATCATACAAGATAATGCCCCAACATCCTAGAAACATGAGTATAGGGAAAGTCCAACACCCATAAGTGTATAGAATCATGTATCTATTTATGCCTATAAATGTATATGTAGAATTAATTGATATGCTAGCCCTCAACATGTAACTAATACATAGATGCCAAGGAGACAATAGAACATGTAAGTGCTGAAAAAATGATTTTGGATTTTTGAATGTTTTGATTTTTTTGGTTTTTGAAAAATTTGGAGAGACTAAGCTATAATCCTATTGAATGGATGATCATAGGTAGCTCCCTTATTCATTGCCTTACAACCTTAAGTTGGATTTTCTACATTTTTTCATCATGATTTGATAGGTTTAAAAATTACATCACATGTTCCTCCTCATGTTTTGCATGTGTAGTAGAATATGTAATGATATCATTTGAAATATGTATTAATTTGCCTTCATGAGAAAAGGAAATACCTTATTGATTTTGGTTAAATTTTTATTCCATTTGGTATATAGCCAAAGAGTTCCAAGTGTAAATTCATATGGATATGTGGTAATCATAACCCAAACCCATGTTTGGATTACTTTAGGACAATAAGCAATTGGTATTATTATGTTTCCCAATGAGTCTTTCTAAGTGACCCTTTTTTTCAAGTCTTATAAGTTAAAACTAATTTTCTCAAAATGCTTTATATGGCAAGTGGTTTTTTTTTGTGTAGGATCAATATGGTTATGCCAAAAACAAGCACCACCCATGTATAATATAATTGTTAAATCTTGTTGGCATGTATGCTTTGTGAGTTTTTGTGAAGCTAATTCCTTTAGAGTATCCTCAAATGTAATTTATGGGTCATTGATGAGGTCCTAGATCTCATGCTTCAAGGTAAAACATTTGTTTTTAGAATGCCTAGGGCCTTGATGATAGTCACAATAAGCATTTGCATCATATTATTTCGGTAGAGGTCGACTCATATCAGCACAAATATGATGAGGGAGAGATATAAATTGGCATGTTAATAAACATGGGACTCATGAAGTTGGGGACTCAAGTAAATGTGTAAATTGTCTCCTTAGTACCTTAGATAAGATAATTACTTAGGTTTTTGTAATGGAATAATCTAATTTTGTAATAAAGTGATATCTAATTCTAAATATTGATTTTGCTTTTGTAACTCATTTAGTTGCTTGGTCATATTTGTTAGTGGATATTTTATAGTTTCACAAGTACAAGCCCTAGGTATTTTAGATTTTACATTCATGTGTACCATCAAGGGATGTTGGAAGGGTTTTATGGTTACCTAATTTTTGTATAATAGTATAATACACCTTACCCTTTGAAGATGGGATAACATGAATCTAGTTAGAGAGGTAAAAGCTATCATCCTCTGATTTTAAAAGGGGTATAAAATCATATTTCTCCTTTTTAAATGTTATAAATATAGAAATGAGGACCAGATAGGATAGGCATATAAAATCTAGGGAAAAATCCATGTTACACATATTTTATGACAATTAAGGATCAGCAACAGAGAAAATAAAATTATAAAACCCTAACTAACCTAGGGTTTTGTGTTCAAATATTAGGTTCACCAAATGTTTAACCTTAATTTGGATGTGGATCCTACTTGGGTATATAAGCTTAAGGATATAGAAATGATAAGGCATGACAGTAAATATCATATATATATATATATATATATATATATATATATATATCAAGGTAGTTAAATACTAAACATAGATGTACCACATACTAAATTTACTAAACTAAGATAATATATTAATGGAAACTTGAACTATGTTAGATATAGAAATGACATAAAAAAAGTGCTTATTTGGCTTTGATGCTAAAGCAAATCTAGATCTAAAACATGCTAAAATTAGGTAAAAAGGAGATTAAGGATAATTATCAGATTATGGATCTAATACCTCTGGCTCTCTAGATAGTTGCATCAACCTTGGATGGTTGTGTCAATGTTACTATTTAGGTTTGACATTAGTGGCTTGTATTTAATATCAACTAAAATAAGATGTAACCACCTATATACTTCTAGGTTTGGATTCATCTTGACTCTAGTGCATTCAAATCTAGGTCATGGACTATCACTCCTGGTGAAATGGTAAAAACCTAGCTTTATATCTTCAGTGACATTGGGGAAAAATGGGTTAGTGGGAACATAGTGTTGAGCTAACCCACAATGACCCCAATTTTAAAAGGCATTACATTTATAGCCAATACGTATAATAGTGACCTAGATTGTAACTTGACAAATAAGACCTTATGACTTCTCCTTTAGTGCTTCAAACATGTAGTTGTGTTGTACCTATTATTAGTATGTAAATAAGGAATCTTTTGATCAATTAAATGCTTGATAGAGTGTTTTATATAAGCGATTTGTTCTCTTGGTCAAATTTATAGGTGAGGAAACAATGAGGTTTTATATTGTATTTATACCAATCCTAGCAAGAGATAAATTGCATTAAATCACTTAGGTTGACCATTGGAATAGGGTATTAGACACTTACATTAAGGTAGGATAATAACGTCAATGATATTATCCATTATAAATGTTAGTGTCCAAGGAGTGGAAAAATAGGTATATGATTATAACTTACAGTGGTGTAAGATAAGTACATTTTAAGCATTATGGGCAAGATAAGATGTCTAATTCATCAATATCAAACTAGTTAGACTAATAGATAGGCCAAGGGGTATAAGATAGAGAAGATACAAGGATTTCATAATCAAGGAATACATATAACTAAGATTAAAATCCAAGGTTTGAATTCTCCAAGTTTATAAGACTAAGGTGCTACATAATCACAAAATATCATCTACAACGAGATAAATCAAGAAGTTGAAACTAGCAAAGTCAATTGGTCTAGGGATTGTGAAGCTAGATCTATAGCTGAAATGAGACTTAGATAATAGTAACCTAAGTTTTAAAAAATAGGGGGTACTCATGTCCTTTATGAGGCTGGTAATGTCTAATAGATAGTAAAGATCTAGGATTTATAGGTTTTGTTTACCTTCATCTATATGTTATGTGTTCCATGTGAGATCTCCCAATCAACTATGAAGACCATTGTATGTTTATTTTTCCTTCAAAACCCTATCTATTTAAAATTTGAATACCATAAAAATCAATGGAAGTAAAAGGGGTTAGCAATTAAATTTGGGCATGACCTCAACAACCCATTTGTAGAGCATTGCCTACATATTGATACTGTAAAGAGGGATCAAACTTCATGTAGATATTCCATGCTATAGTGATGTGTGAATATCTAGAGTAAAGTGTTAGATGTTGGTGAAATACTAGTGTCATTAAGTGCCTTAACCATGATTTATGACCTTAGATATGTATTCATACTTTAGCTCTAGGCTACTAGGGTTGTATATAATTAGAATTAGTAGAAATAGATAATTTTCTCTCAAAGTGCAATTAGAATTCTAGTGCTTTTCAATTTGGAATCCCTCTTGTGTGCCAAATGGCTTGAAATGTGTTTATATAGTCATATATTTGAAATAACTTCAAATTGGGCTTATTAGGGACATATTCCAACCTTTCCATCACTTTAAATTTTTCAAATTAGCAATTATTTGGTTAGAGGACAAGAGAGGAGGATTGGACAACAAAGTGGGGCACTCCTATCCAATAAGGATTTATTTCTAAATGGGATATATAGTGGTGTTAAGGGTTTGGAATTGCTTATATAATGGCTAAGCTTGATAAAATTATGTATAGATGCATTCTGGGGTCATCAATGAATTTATAATATTGAGTTCTCTGTGTATAAGGTGGTCAAAAGTGATCAAAAGGTCCCTAAGATAGTTCCAGAGTTAAGTGTGTAAAGGAGTGGTCACAAGTGCATTTTTGTAGCTAAAATTTTAATATATGTGTCTACATAAACACATAAATTAACATTCAATCTAAAACAATTTACTTGTGACCACCCTTTATATGCACTTAGTTCATGCCTAATTCTATGGTCTTTTGACCACCCTTCATTCATGTTTTATGTAGATGACCCATTTCTACAAACATCTAATTATCTCAAAATATCCCTATTCTACATTGAAAATAGCTCAAGCTTATCCCATAACTAATACATACTCCTAACATAGTTATCTTTGTTCCTTAGATAAGGCCATGCCATTTGGACTATCCCACTCTTTGATCCTATCTAGTTATGCCAACCACATCCTCCTACTAAATACTGGCTAGTTTCTCAAATTCAAATTTATGTAATAAGTTATCCCACACATTTAGAAAGATATATCCAAATTAATTCCTAATTAATTAATATAAATCCATAATTTTAATTCATTTTACACCCAAGTGTCTTGCACTTTAAAAATCATCAGAATTCTAATTTCACATTAAGGGAAAATTTCCTATTTATCCCAATTATGAATACATACAGCCCTAGTATCCCTGAACTAAATTTTGAATACACTTCCAAGGTCACAAGTCATAGTTGAAGCATTTAATTACACTACAATTACATAATCATTTAGTTAGTATATTAGTCTTTCACATATACAACCATAGCATGGGATAACTACATGGAGTTTGATCCCTCTTTGGGGTATTGGTATGTAGGTATCACTCAAACAAGGGGTGTTGACATATAACACAACTTCAACCACTAACTCATTTTCATGTTTTATCTATTTTGTCTATTGAGTTAGGGTTACAAGAGAAGAATACAACACATAATGGTTTTCATAATAGATCAAAATCTCTCACATAGTTAGATAGAACACATAGACAAAGTTAACCAACTATATCAATTACAAATCATAAAACCCTACAAGATGTTGATGCACCCTAAGGATACCAGCACAATATGCTCCTGTCTAAGTCTAACAGTGTTGTCTAGATAAGTATTTTTTAGTGTTTGTCTTAATCCTGCGCTGTCTAATTTATAACTAAGTACTTTATCTTTGTTATTTCTCCTTTTAGCATCTTTTCTAATATAGTAAGTTCCAAAAAAGTTTGTGTCATTTATTTCATATTTTTTAGCATTCTAATTTTACATATCAGTTTATCACATTTAGGTAATTAGATTCTATTTTTTCAAATTTGATAAAACACAGTGACACACATCATTGTACAAAATGTTTTCATGATTGTTTATTGGGTTATCCTAACTTATCCTTATATCTTTTATATATACCCTCACATCAACCTTTATTTTAACATGTGGCTTTATTTTCACTTAACTCTTACCTTTTCATTATTATCTTAATATGAATAATCCATAACTATAATCTTATATTTCTTTATTTTTCATTATATCCCTTAAATGTATAGTTTATACAAAAATAAACTATCTTTTTACCTAAAAATCACTTATAGTAACATAGGTCATAATCAATTATCGGTACTATACATACCTTTTGGAACTAGCCCACAAATTTTTTCATAGTCATCTCCATTTTTAAGACAACTGGGCCATAATTTACACAAAATTTGATAATTGTCAAAGAAAACACAATGAAAATAACAAGATTATCTCAACACAAATATAACTATGCCTAACATTATGTAGGCATGAATGAATCTTAAATTACATCTTATGAAATAAGTATGTACATTCATCCTTCCACATCCCCTCTCTATACACATAATATTTTCACTTTTATTATTTACTGACACTTTCTCTTACAACAACTTGTAGAATCATCAATCTCCCTAAGTGTATGCCTTAAATGGTACACTAGGAATGGGGTGGGACTAGCCCATGATAATTTTTAATAAAGGCTAACATTATATATTATTACACCATCACTACTATCATTATGACATCCTCTTATTTTATCAAAATTGGTGAGTTAAGGAAAGTTCTTAGATCCTGATTAAGATTAAAAAAATTCATAAAACTGGAATGTTAAGATATGTAATAAATTAAATATTTCTAATTTGGAACTTGATAAATATAAAAATATGCTAGAATGGGAAAGAACATGGATAAATTACTTAGATTTAAATCTAAGAATGTAGAACTGAGACAAATACTATAGAAACTATGATTGTATGCAATGACTATGAATCAGGAATAGGGCTTCACTTGATCTTTGGACAAGTCCACACCAATAAAACAAGGTCATGCCATGTTGTAGTCCATAGGGAACACCAACATCTGATACAATTCTTCCCTCTATGTGAAAATGTGTCTATGTGTTTTTACCTATTAGTGTTATGTATGTATTAGGGGATGTGATATCTACTATGAAATCTATTATGTACCTTCTTCTTTGCTTGAAACCCTAGCTTGATAGATAATGATGAACAAATTGAATAAATGAAAAAAATAAGTTAGCAATTGAAATTGTGCTTGACCTTAACATCCCATGTGTTGAACATGTCCTATATACCAATATTTTGAAGAGGGATCAAACTTCATGTAGTTATCCCATGCTATAATGGTGTGTGTGAAATACCAGTGTAATGCTAAATCTTGGTGCAATAATAGTGTATTTAAGTGATTTAACATTGACTTGTGACCTTTTGTGGTGTTTCTAGACATAGTTTAGGGCTACTAAAGTTGTGTGTATTTATAATTGGGAGAAATAGCTTTTTCTCTCAACTTGTAGTTAAATGTCTTAGTGTTTTTCCATGTGTGAGCATCTTGTCTGCAAAATGATTTTAAATGTGGCTTTATAGTGATATTTTAGGAAATTCATCAAATGGGGCTTGCACATCATGTGGTATGACCCATTATGTGATTTTCAATTTTCTATATTAGTTATTATTTGTTGGTAGGATAAAGTTTGTGGAATCAAATGCTACCAATGAGCAGGATATTCTTAAAGGAGTAGTCTTGTCTAGGGAGCTGAGATAGTTGAGCTAGAAGTTAGAATCAGTTAAAGGTTGAGTTTGGGTTGTTTAGGATAAATATTAAGAATAATTACTTATCAAAATTGGCTCAAGATATGGATCATCTTCATAGAGATAGAGGATTAGTAGTTTATATTCATGGAATTGGGCATGGGCTAAGTGTGTAAAATGAGATGGTCACAAGTGCATTATTCTATCAATAAATATTAATTTATAAGACTACATTCCCCCCCCCTTTTAATATAGTAATGCAAGAAAGTGAAAGTACTAGAGTAAAATAAATAGGGGTATACATGAGCTTATCTATGTTGAGTAGGCTTGGAATTAGGTCAAATGTTGAATTATGCTTCATGGAAACCTACAATGAAACATATATAAATTCATCCTTAATTAAGATGAAAATAAAGACAATAAACTTATAGATCAAATGAAATGGAATGAATAAACATTATTGGGTATGCAAACCATTGTATTTATTGGTAAAAAAATGGTGATTAAAGATTAAAACCCTCAAATATTTCTCTTATGTTGAATAACTTCCATTAGATTGTGCATGCCCCAATACTCGTTGATAGGAGAGTGTGTTTAAGAACTCAAAGTTTTCTTGACTCCATCATTTCCTAACCAAGGTAATAGAGTATCTTGAAATCATTGTATGAATTCTAATAGATCATTTTGGTATAAAACTAGTATAAAAGGTGAATTAACCACTACAATTGGAGTAAGATTCATTTTTAGTGAAAAATTGGTGAAAAATAGTATGATCTAAGTTTAGAGTATACAACGTAGATAATGACATGAGTTTCCATTCCTTCTACATAAAAATATTGCAAGACTATGTAAGAGAAGTGACCATGTGTCGTACACATGTCCCTAATCTATATCTGAGCATATAGATTTTGGAATAAATAATATCAAGTGATTTTTTGAGTAAAAACCTATGTGATACTTGGAAAACATGCCATAAATGATGCCCCTAATTTTGAACAAAATTTGTGACAAAACTTGAGTATTTATCTAGCATGATCTGAGTAGTTATTGTAAATGTCCTATAACTACCTATGATTTTAAGAAATTAGGAAATCATTATTTTTTACCTAGTGGAATAATAGTGTGCTATTATGGGCATGGTCAACTTGTGATCTTGTCCAAATGGAGCATTGTTATCATAAAATGATTTCCAAGTATGAAATGAAAATGATTGTGATCAATTATGAAAAAACTATATTTTTTAGTATGTGAAGTGTATTGTTAGAAGCTAGTCTCTAATATAATCCATTGTGTATGCCCCTTATTTTAAGGTGAGTTATGAAGCCTATGCAATGAGTTAACTAAAAATAATAAGTTATGTTAGTGATGTTATGTAAAATATTAAAACATGAGTAGTAATGATAATATTGAAGAGCATGTCATCATTATAGATAAACTACGCAATATAGTAACATAAGATGTATGTAGAATCATGTCATGACCCTACTTGACTACATTTATTTCACTTACTCTTAAGGTTTAGTTATGAACTATTTAGGACATAATTGTTTGGATTAATTTTGTGATACAATTTTATGATCTATGTTTGATCCATTTTGATTGTTGTTGAGATAGTTATTTGATATGATTTTTATTACAGCACAAGATATTTCATGCTTAATGTGTTAATGATTCATTATTTAATTCATTTATATTATTGTATCCAATATTGTTATTAAATTTATTGATCTTATATAGTATAAATACTAGTAATGGTTTATTATGATTGTAGGTAATAGATATGAGCTAGTTTGGATGTGACTTTGAGTAGTCAGGTGAGGAAGAGAAAGTGAACAAAAATAAATAGTGAACTTAAAATTGCCAATAATGAGTTGTAACTATTATTATGTATTGAGTCATTTTATAGGTTTTAATTAAATGCTAAGTGATTATCATTTTTAAGTTTGATTTCATTGTTGAATACAGTTTTGAGTCGATTTTGACTCCTTATTTGTTGATTTATTTACTTGATTTTTTATTTTGATTCTTAATCCTAATCTGATACTTATCAACATTTCATTGGATTTTGATGTTGTTTGATTTGTTATCAAAGACATGACTTGTGTTGGTCTTGGGTGGCATTTAGTTGTTATCATAGTCCTATTCAAAATTGATTAACATCATTTATCTTTGTTTATTGGCATTGTAATGTTGTTTATTAGCTTAAAGGCATTAATCATTGATTATGTTTCAAAGGCATGTTAACATTTGAATTGGTCTTGGACACTTTGTTTAACTACTTTAAGGTCTTATGGTAGTTTGGAACTCTTGATTGGCATTCAATGTTTATTAGACTAGGTCATAACTTGGCTTTGGCTATGTAAAAAGGTCACAAACAACCATGGGCATGGTATTAGTTCAAGGTGTTTGTGTTATTATTTGACTTTTTTTTATGGCATTAGCTTTTCATTCGATGCAAATTCATTGAGAGACTTCTAACCCTATTAGTGTTATTGCATGTTCATTTTTTATTTGTCATTGAAATTTCTATGCTTGGGGAAACTCTACTGGAATTTGGGCATGGAATCCAATAGAAATAAGAATGTAGTTAGTTGCATGAGCTTCTTTGGGAGTTCAAACTATAGTGAGTCATTTATCTTGTCAGTGATGTGGGATTTTTTATGGAGTTTCTTGGTGGTTCAAGTTGGATTAAATGGGTCAACTAGTCCTTTGCATTCATCATATGTGAAAGGTTAGAATCTTGTGAATGTAAGGAATCAATATTACTCACCATTCTTTTGCATTCTTTTTGTCTAGAACTCAACTATGTAATGCATTTAAAATTCTGAGTTGCTTGTAGTTTGGTCTTGCTAGTATGGATTGGGTTTTTGTCTAAAAATGAATGCAGTCATTTTATTATTCTATGAAATTAAAAATTAAGTTTTGTAGTGGTTGGGTTGCATGAATAAAACCATGTAGGGTTTTATTTTTAATCTAGGTTGTATTTGTGTTATAACAAAATATTTTTATAGCCCATACGACCTCGGCCATGGCATGCAGATAATATTTTTTTATGTGTATGTTATGAAAGTTAATATTGTTTTTATAAAAGATCATTATTATTTTTAAATTATATTTAGGGATACGACTGTGCACATTATATTCTAGGTTCTTGTTATTTTTTTTTTAAATTATTTATGAGTTGGAAACCCTAGCTATATATTTTTATTTTATTTGGCTTGTTTATTTTTAATAAATACAAGCTTATGCATTTTAGGTCATGGCCTTAGAAGAATATAAATAAATACCTGAGTTGAAGGTGGGGTTTGAATACCATCTGGGTTTTGTTTAAAATAATAGTTTATTATTATTTTAATGTGTTTCATTAGAAGACATATAACCAATGTATTTGATTTGATCATTATGAGTTTTTTGACATGATGAAAGTCTATTTTTAATTATTTAATATTAATTATCTACATGATTGTTTGACATCAAGTTAAGGATTATTTTGGTTATTTACATACATCATGAGTTTTTAAAACTTATTTGACTTTAAAGATTTGTATGAATGATTTTAGTAATTGTTATCATTATCAATTAGTGATAATGACTTTGGGATATTTTTTATCATGATTTTCCATTTAATCTTGTTAGTCAACATTGATCTTGAACTTTAAATATTTTCTATGTTGTTTTATTTCATTAGTTTGTTTTAATTTATTTTTTCTAGTTGTGTGGATATGTTTCCTTGCATGAGAACCATAGTTGAGTTTGATTTTGTTATTAGACTACTGTAAGTTTAATAACTTTTTCATTCAAGTTTTATGAGGATATTTTATATATGATTTACTTCATTTTTATAAAGTTATTTGAGTCAGTTAAGTTTATTTTACTTAAATAGAAATATTTAAATAATATTGTTTGTATTTAAGGTTACTAACAGTATTACAATTGCATTTATGTTGGGTGTTGTACCCTAATGATGGATTGGGGCTTACAAGTGCAATGCCATGGATTACACTCTTAATCTTAAATCTTAGAATGATTTTAAAAAGCTTCAACATTTAAAATAACTACAATGGTGTTAGTGTTATTAAACATGAATTTAAATAGGCTTGTTTAAATGTTTTCATCATTTGGTTTTGTTAAGTCAAGCTCAGTAGACATTTTTACCTTACTTACTTCTATCATCTAGTTGGAATCACATCGAATTGATAAATGGGGTGGTCTACGGATATTAATGGTTGGGCTCATTGGGGATGGAGAGGTGGGTGTTTTTAACATTGGATTGCATATGAAAGATTATTTTTTGTGCTTCTTTTGGTTTAGTTTTTTGGAGAGTTTATTGTAAAAGGAATTAATTCATGAATGTATAATTAACTTAATTAATTTTATTGATGTTCTTCAGTTATGTGATGCAAGGTTAATGTTATGTTTAATTTTCATAATTAGGTTAGTGTATGCAATTTGACTTATAAATTATGATTAGAGTTTAATATTTTAAATATCAAATTATTATTTATGTTGTCATTTACATATATGGCTAAAAACATTCAATGTGGTATTTTGATATTGTGCACTTTTAGCTACATGACTTAAATTGATTCATGCATTAATTACTTATTATTTATAGTATGTACATTAATAATTGAACTTATTAGTGTTATGCTTAAATTTAGGAGGATAAATTTCTTTGCATAGTTGTAAAATTTTATCTAACTATCCTATATTATGAATATGTGTTCATAAAGGTTGATAAGGTTCATATGACTATTCAATACTATTAGTCTTCTTATCTCAAGTCAATTGCATTGTAATTAGTTTATTTTGAATTATAATTATAAAATTTAATTTTGAGATACTATGTGATCATTATGTTTGTTAAAGTGTACAAGAAATTATAAATTGATACTTTGTATGTATAGTATATTTTATATACCTCATGTACAAATTAAGTTGTTAAGATTACTTTAAGTAACTTATAATTATTTGATAACTACGATTATTAAAATCTAATAATGATATCACTTGATCAAGGAAAAGTTGTGTTGATTGGTATTTTTATATACTTGTGATAAGTCTTCATTTTACTACATTAAAAACATAAGACTAGTGTTAAAGAATTGTAGTTATTAAATTGGCTCTATGTTTAGGATTCATTTAAAGAAACTTAAAAAGTGTCTAAAGTTAATAACCTCGTTAGGATTATATAATGAAGACAATAATTTTTGTAAACCATTATATAATTATTTAAAGTGATAGGACTATTTTAGAACAACCTTGTATAGTTTGGGATTGATGGAGTTGAACAATTTTAACTAAGATTCAATTAACGTCATTCAAATCCTATACAAATGTTAAATCTAATTTAGCAAACCATCTTGTAAATGATTAAGTTTTTAAAATATCATATATTCTAATGGCTATTTAATTTATGCATGATGTGATTGAAGAACATGTACTTCTTACATGAAATTGGCTTGAAGAATAATAATAAGTTATTATATTTCATTATAAAGACATGAAATTGTAACAAGACAATATGGTGAGTTATAATTATTAATATAGAATTAATAAGTCTTCCTTAAAAAGTAAGAAAGAGAAAATATTCTAGCATATAGTATTAAACAATTATGTTTTCCTTGGTCTAAATAATGTTGACCTAAGTTTAAGTTTAATTCACTTAATTAAGGTTAAGTGTTGAACCTTGTACAAGTACATTGAGTTCCTTAAACTTTTGCATAATAAAATAGTGATGTTTTATGTATGTTTGTATAACTTAATAGGTTTGACTAAACTTAAGAATATTTGTAAACATGCATGTATTGAATTATACCTTAGGACTAACCATGTATTAAGAAAAGGAAAGATGTTATGAAGCAAGAAATAAGAATGATTGTTGAAACATCTCAAAAAGCTTAACCAATACACTTATACTTTTGATCTAACCTCCTTAATTTACCTACCAATGGGATGTCAATCTTTTCCTTTTCTTTTTTATGAATTATGTAATGTGTTCCAAAGTTTTGCATTGCTTGTGGAAATAGTCTTTTCTATTATCATTGTCTTCTACCTGTGAATTTGAGAGATATTGATTATATAAGCTTAGTATGATGATTCTTTTGTTAAATTTGTCTTACTTCCTATAGCTATTTGTTTAACTTTTTTGATTTACCCATTGAGGTATCAGCGAATTTATAGTTTATGTAGGTACTCAGGTAAGTGTATAAGTTAGTGATACTTTTACTAGGAATGCCACTTTGAAGTACATGGATAGGCATGCATGAGTCTATATAAACTAACCCACTTCTATCTAAATTCTAAGTGGTTAAAATTTTACCTAATAAAGTCCTTATTAATTTATATATTTGATCTAGTTCTTATGTTGGTTATGACATAGTTATGGATCTCACTTCATCTTTTTGTGCTAATCTATGATTAAGTATTTGTACCATAGTTATTTATCTCGATATTATATAAAAAATTATAGTTGTTACGTATTGGTATCAGAGCAATTTATACTACTCTATAGAACATTGTGAAATGTTTTCTTATTGTTTATCCTATTGAGTTATTTGTTTTAGCTCAAGATGGTGAGAACAAGATCTAGAATGGAAAATAATAACCCAAGGAATGTTAACCCTATTAGAAGTAGAGGTCATAGGGACAATTCTCCTAAAAGAGAGGCACCTAATCTCAATAATGTTGGAAGAAATATTGGAGACCCTAACTATGATGAAAATAACCCTAATGTTAAATAGGAGGTAGTTTTGAATGAGAAACTTACTGCATTGAATGCCCTATAAAACACGTTAGACACCCAAGAATGAAGATTGAATAACTTAGAGGGTGTTCCACCTAAAGAACTACCTCTTAGAGAAGAAGGGAAAGTTGGTGAGTAATAACTTCAAGACAAACATATAAATGTGGTTAACCCTATCATCAAAGAACTAAAAAACCTACCTCTACCAACCTTTTTAGGTGAGGAATTTGGTGATGCAATGGATGCATGGTTGGTTTACCTACAAAAGTACTTTAACCTTCACAATATTCCCTCTAATGTGAAAGTAATAGTGGTTTCTTATCAATTAATTAGAGCTATAGCTCTTTGGTGGAACCATCTTTGTGCCTTAGAGGGTTACCATCCAATGAATCTTACCTGGTCTAATTTTGATAGGTAATTTAGGAATAGGTATCTTATCTCAAACTTCAAGGAATAGAAAATAATTAATTTTCAACTATTAAAACAAGAGAATATGTCTATAACTGGGTGTGAAAACAAGTTTTTCAACCTATTGTGTCATGTTAACTACATGCATGATGAAAAAACTAAAGTAACAAAGTTAAATTTGGGGTTTAAGGAGATATTGATACATGATTTCAATATGAATAATCCTAAAACTCTAACTATTGTTATTTAATCTACTCATAGGGCAAAATAAAAAGAGAAAACTCATCAAAAAGTGAGGCAAGACTTTAAACAGAGTAGGTAGTAATATAAGAATAAGAATATATCCTCTTAACCTAAGAATTTTAATAAATCTGATCAAAATCATAGGTTTACCATGAGTATAAATTATTTTAACAAATTTAAAGGGTAGAATAAAAACTTTAAGAATCAAAATTCTTCTAAGTCTAAATTTTTTAAGAGAAATTAGACTCAAGGTAGTCAAAACGTACCTACCACTAGGGAACATACCATCCCTATGTCACCTCAAATGATTGTATAATGTTTGGAATGTGGTAATAATCACTATCACAAAGATTATCCCAAGTTAAAATTATGTGAATTAGCTAACCATAAGGTGTATACAGCTGCAGATAATAAAAACATAGATTTTCAAGCAACTCCTATCAAATTTAAAGGTAAATTAAATGATATTTTTGTTTCAATTTTATTTGATTCAGGAGCAACATATAGTTTTATCAATCTAAAGTTAGTGAACAATTGTAAATTGAATCCTATCACATTAAAAGATAGTTGGGAAGGCAAATGAGTGTTAGTTTCTAAGTGCCTTGAAAAAGTAAGCTTAGACTTAGGTAATTTTTAGACCTAAGTTAACCTATTTTTAGCTCCTTTTGGTTATTTTGATGTCATTCTAGGCATTGATTGGTTGTAATAGCATAAATCCAATCTAGACTAATGTAATAAAGTAGTAAAATGTTGTGATGACATGGGAAAATCAATAATAATTCAAGGTTTTTGAAAACATAAAGTACATAAGCTGATATCAGCATTAGAGCTGAAGAAAGTAGTGCATAAAGGTTACAAACTATATATTGTATAGATGCATAAAACAATACCTTTAACAAAAATAACATTTCAATAATATCTATTTTTTCAAGAATTCTATGATGTTTTTTATAGAAAAATTGTTTGGTTTGCCTCTCAAGAGGGAGTTTGACTTTTCTATTAATGTAAATCCAAGGATATCCCCAACATCTAAAGAACCTTATCATATGAATTTAGTAGATTTATAGGATCTGAAAGCTCAACTCTAAGAGCTATTAGAAAATGGTAGCATTATGCCAAGTGTGTTTCCTTAGTGTGCACCTTTGGTCTTTATGAAAAAAAAGGATGGAACCTTGCATTTATATGTTAACTTAAGCATGCTTAAAAAGGTGACTATCAATAATCATTATCATTTGTCGAGGATAAATAATCTATTTGATCAAAAAAAGGATGTAGTTATATTTTCTAAGATATACTTCAGATCAGACTATCACTAGCTAAGAATCAAGGATGAAGACATCTATAAGACTGCTTTCAAAACTTGATATGGGCAATACAAGTTTATGATAATACTCTTTGGTTTAACTAATGCACCTGTTGCATTTATGAATTTAATGAATAGTGTATTCAAGGATTTTTTTAACAAGTTTGCTCTAGTTTTCCTTGATAACATATTAATCCATTCAAGAATGTAGCTAAACATGAACAACATTTATGTTTAGTGTTGCAAAGGCCAAGGTAGCATATATTATTTGGTAAGTTATCTAAATATGTTTTTTATAAAATTACAATCCACTATTTGGGTCACATTATATCTAAAACTAGAATTGTTATTGATCCAAAAAATATTAAAGTTATCCAAGAGTGGCCTACTCTTAAAAATTTACATGAAGTATGTGTTGTCCCCAAAAATGTCACTCATTTTTGGGACAACCTATGAACTATTTTGGTTCAACAGACCAAAATCCTCTCTTCCCTTCTCAAAATTTGTTCTGAGTATTCAAATTCTCCTTTTTTCAAGCAGGCTTGAAACTACGGACTCTACAGGCTTGAAATTAGCAGGTTCAATAGGTTCAATGGCTTTAACAGGTAAATTCTCTCAAAGGAGCAAGTTTATAGCACTTAGGCAATTTTTGGATTGGTTCAATGCCCTGGTTCAACCAAAAAATGTTCATCGGCAAGCTTCTAAGCAAGGATTGAGCCATTGAACCATTGAACCTTAAACCATTTTGGTTCAAGGGTTCAATGGGTTTAAGGTTCAACGTCGTCAATGAGCTTAAAGAGTTAAGCACTTTGTCAAAGTTCATCAAGTTCAACTGCTTCACGGTTTAATGGCTTTAAAAAACTTAATGAAAAGAAGAAGGCTTGAACCATTGAACTGTTGAACCTTGAACCATTTTGGTTCAAAGGTTCAACGGGTTTAACAATTCTAAGGTTTAACGTGGAAGTGGCTCAAGTGGTCAAAAGACTTAGCCAAAATAAATATATTGAACTGATTGAACCATTAAACTATTGAACCAAAGTTGGTTCAATCGGTCAGTTCAAACGGTTGGTTCAAGGGACTACCCCAAAGCCGAAGGAACAAGTGCCCTTACGGAGGGAAATGAACTGAAGGTAGGTGCCCTTGCAAAGGGCAGGGAATATCAATTCAAAGATTAAAGAGAAGGTAGAAAAGATGGAATTTCTTTGGATTTTTTCAAAGCCTGAAAGAAGATATTTCCTTCAGACTTTTTGTCTAAGGAAATTATCAGGTAAAGAATAGGGAATTCTTTCAAAAAAGTTCCCGTGGAAAAAATTGTTAAGGCAAAAGTCCTTCAAACAAAATGTCTGAAGGAATTCCTTCAAAAAATTTATCTGAAGGAATTCACCCAGGAAGAAAGCTCGAAGAAATTGAAGCTCGATCAAAAGCAAGGGAATGAGCAACTAAGGAAAAGAACATTTCCTTCGGACAAAATGTCTGAAGGAATTCCTTCAGACTTTTTTTCGAAGAAAAATCTTGAAGTAAGAGCCCAGTGAAAAAATGTTTAAATCAAAGCCAAGGAATTCCTTCAGACATTTTGTCTTAAGGAAATAAAGGATGAAGTCCACTAAAGAAACAAAATCCCATCGAAGGAATTAAAGCCCGAAGGCCACTCGAAGGATCCTGAAGGGTAGGTACCCTTACGGGGGGCACTCGCCACTCAAAAAAGGACCATTCAAAAAGCCCAAAGGGACATCTTCCCTTCAGAGTGTTCCAAAGGCTTGATAAAGATGAAGGAAAAGCTCCAAAAAGACTTGGACTAAAAGGAGACTTCAAAGAATAAGGATTGAACCATTGAACTTTGAACCAATAGGTTCAACGGGTTCAAGGGTCCAAATGGTTCAACTTTTCAAGGCCTCACAAGGACTTAGAAGGATAGAGGAAACAAAAAATGAAGGATGAACTTTCAAACAGGTTCAAACAGTTCAAAGACTGATCCAAGCAAAAGAAGAACATGGATGATTCTAGAGACCAGTTCAAAGGATGGTTCAACCAGACAAAATAAAGAATCGAATGAACAAAGGTAATGATTGAACCAGGGGACTGATAAAGATAGAATGAACCAATGAACCAATAAACTTTCAATAGTTTCAAAGGTTCATGGTTCAATAGGGTTCAAGCAAACAGCAACTAGTGACATTCGTACGAATGTCAAATTTAAGGTAATGGAATATCTGTTAAAATTTAAATATAGCGTGAAACTTGAAGGATGAATCAAGTGACCGGTAGAAGAGAGAGCCCGAGAGCTCAAACTGCTATAGGGAAGAGAGAACAATACAAAATATTATAAATATCTACAAGGGAGTTATTTCCAGTAGGTGAAATAGTGGATCAAGTGGTCATCTGAGCACAACAAATCAAAGATGTGGCCTATTTATCTTCTTTGGAGTAAAGGCCAAGTAGACAGCTACGCAGACAGGAGGAGATAGACTAGATGACTAGCCCAAGAGAAGACATATGAGATAAAGTGACACGCCATAGTTAAGGTAGCTGCCTTGTTCTAACATGGTCCTTTGACAAAACTAAAGACGCATTCAAAGCATTGAATGCAACATGGGTCACTCGAAAGAACAAAGCGCCAAGATTTTCTAGGCTGCCATATATTGTAAATCCCTTCATTTTGCAAAGGAGATCTTTTTGGTAAAAAGAAGCAAAACTCTACCAAAATTGAGAGGCTATCACTGAGACTTTGAGCTCAGGTTGCTAATCATTTTTCTTTATTTGAATGAGAAAGCAAGTTACTTTTAGACTTTGTGCTATCATAGCTTGTATCATTTAGGAGACTATTCTTATGTCTGCCTTCTGAATGTGTTCTTGTCCATTGAATGAAATAAGAAGAGCTAGTGGAGATAATCAAGAAGATGTCTCAAAGCCAACTGTGGGAAGACTTTGTGCTATCTACAATTGCCTTTAGTGTATTTCTTTATTTTCTATTTCTGTGTAAAAGACCTTGGGATGACTTTGTGCCCTCATTGTCTTTTGTATTTCACTCTTTGGGCAGCTGAAGTGGAGACTTTGTGCTACACTTCATTCTGTTGGTTACTGTATCTTGTTACTAGTTACTTGCCACTATCCAAAAGAACTCCTATTGTTTGCTGCAAGACCACTTTTGAAAGAAAAGAAGTGCCTTCACTATCTTCACCAAGATTTCTCCTTTGTTTGTGAGCATCATCTCTAAAATAAGAGAGATGGATGGTGATACCCTACCCCTGAGTGTTATTTTCTACACATATTTATAGTATATAACACCTTCATACTTATAAGGAACCTCCCCTTGATGAGAGGATAGTTTTATCCCCTTTTGATGTGGTAAACCTACACAATTGGCTGACCAATCTTCCTTGATGTGGTTGATCAGACCTATTTTGCTCATCAGTAAGTTGGTGACAAAATATTCACCCAATAGTTTTTTGGTGACTCTATTGGGGAAGAACACGCAGTTTGAAGCCTCAATCTTCAAGCTAAAGCAAGGCCAATTCTTTTTCATTTTTATTCTACAATCTGGCAACTCCATGCCATATCAAAAGTCAGAGAACCTAAGGTGTTGTTGACCTAGTTTCTGAGTTGGTGCAGCAAGGAAATTTTGATTCATTTCCTCCACAACCTCAAGTTCAATGATCTAGGAGTGTTCCTCCCATCTGTACCAGGTCACCAATACAAGGTAGAGCTTCCTTTTTTACTATCACTAGAGCTTTACCTATACATACTCCACCCAGATTTTTTATCCCTACTTTCAATAATCTAATCATGGCAGTTCGAGGCCCCTGGAGTAACTCTTTTGGCCCATTGAATTTAACTCCACCCCTACATGAGCTTCCACATAGTTCAAGGAAAAAAATTCTCAATTTCTTTGGTGATGGGAGAGTTCACCCTAATGAACACATTGTAGCCTTCAGTATAGCGTGTGGTGTGATAGGTGTGGAATTTGAAGACGTAACAGTCTGACTATTTGTGTAAACATTGTAAGGTACTACTATAGATTGGTTCTACCACCTACAAGCTCAGTCTGTCAATGACTGGAACACCCTCAAATCTAAGTTTGAAGCAAGATTCAAACCTATAAAATATGCACATGCCCTGCTAGCCCAGCTCACACAAATGAAGAAAGAACCTCATGAACCTATGAGGGACTTCATTGCTAAGTTTGACAAGTTGAGGAATTGAATTCCTATAATTGTTTAGCCTACACTTGAGAACCTGAAAATGTTTCTTCATCAACTCACAGCTACCTAAAGTGAGTTTTCTACTGAGACATGCTAGCCAAATAGACCTTGTTACTACTCAAGACCTGGCCACTGAGGTGGAAGATGACCTTATCTTGGTAGGATAGATAAGGAGAGATCCTAATAGAGGTAAATCCTCTTCATCTTTAAAATACTCATCTATAGACACCACCAATCCAATGGTACAAAAATTATACAATGAGTTACTTGCTCTTGGAAAACAAATGGCACAAGGGATGTCATCCACTCCTCCATATAGGGATATGCTAAGGAGAACATTTCAAAATCAGTCATACCAAGGCAATACTACCAAGAATCAAGGGCAATCAAATCATCTTCCTCCCCCACAGAAGAACCTTGCCCTTGAAGCACCTCTAACCAACTCAGCAGTTGGATATCTAGAAATAGAACATGATTCCTCTTTCTAACCTGAGTTTGATCAAGAAAATGACATTGATCTCTTCACGGAGGACCAAGAAGAATTAGCTGGTGACTCCAACATTAGTTTCTTGAATTACCAAGATGAACCCAAAAGTGAAGGTAAAATAGCTGAGGGATCATATGTTGTGTTTACTCGATCCAAGAATCAGTTAGTCCAGCAAGCTGACAAAGAGAAGATAGAGGAGTAACCTCAACTAGCAATGTCAATTTCTAAGCGTGGAACCACTCTACCCTTCTAGCCAAAGGATTCGATGATTGCTAAAAAGGTGAATACTTCAATTGCACCTTCACCTCCAATTTCAAATTCACAGACTAATCCTCTCCCTTCTAAAAACCAAAAGGATGAACTCCCATCCTCTATTCCCAGTTCATTTCAAACATTTGATATAATTGACCATATAAATAAAACCAAAATTCAAATGTCTGAATTTAAATTCTTGCAGTCCAACCCTGATCAATTGGATAAGTTGGTTCAGTGTGTAAAGAAACAAATCATCCCTAAAAGATAAGAAGGTAAGAAGGTAACTCATGATCCCCCTAGGAACATGTCTATCCCAAACAACCTTGTCATTACTCCTCCTTCTGCTCCTGGGAAAATAGAGCCTTTCTATGTTTCGTTGTTGATAAATGATCACAACCTGAGCAATTACATCATTGATGCCAGAGCTTCAAACAATGTCATGCCTATCAAAGTGGCAAAATCCATTAGTCTCACACTGACCAAGACATTTGGGAGATGTTACTCTATGGAGAACAAACAAGTGCCATTGCTGGGACAAATTAAGGATGCCCAATTTACATTTACAACATTCCCAGACAAAAGAATCAAGATGACTGCCCTGGTGGCTAATGTCCTAGCATCATACGGCATCCTTCTTGGCCAAAATTTATATAAAGATGTTGGTGGCGAGTTAAGCATGGATTTATCTAAGGTGAGAATCCCTGTCAAAGGCATTATGTAAAGATTGCTCCCTGAAAAGGAAGCAAAATATGTGGTTACTCAAACATCAGTGCCTAAAGCTCAAATTCTATTTAAGTCTTCAGGCATGGGTAATTATTTCTTGACCATAGAGGATATTCATGTTTCAGCTGAGGAAACTTCTAAAAATGATAGTCTAAAAATTGGTTCAAATGAAATAGCAAAAGATAGGATAGAGCATGGTACAAATGTAGAAGAATCCCCCCTTCCAAGCAAGGAGAAATTTAAGGAAAAATCAGTCTCAAATGATGTATGGATAATGGAATTTGATGGAAACTATTCCTCTACCAGTTCAAGAGCTGGGATTGTGTTGATATCTCCTTAAGGAGATATTTTTCCTTCATCATTCAAGTTGCAGTTTAGCAATACTAATAATACTTCTAAATATGAATCTCTTTTTCTTAAATTGAAGGCTGCTAAAGACAAGGGCGTCAAGCTCCTTCATGCTAAAGGAGATGTTGAGCTGGTGGTTTGTCAGGTGAGAAACCTATATTAGACCAATAATGAAAGATTGCACCACTACCACAATCTAGTCTAGGATCAGATTGAATACTTTGATGCTTTTAGCATGTCTGCCATACTTAGGGGGTTTAATGATAGAGTTGATGCATTAGCTATTTTGGCAACTCTTCTGGTCCCTCACCCTGACAAACATGACAGATTCATCAAACAATAATAGACAAATTCAAGCTCCTCCCAAGAGTTTGATCAGGTAAATTTAAGCACCAAGGAAGATCCCAAGATGGTGAACATTGAAAAATACTGCACTCCTAAGGAAAGATTCAAGTTCACTACTCTGCTCAGCCAATACATGGATTTTCTAGCATACTCATATGATGATTTGAAGTCACTCAGACCTAAATAAATTCGCCATGACATTCCTCTCAAAAGTGATTTAGTGCCTTACAAGCAAAAATCTAGATAGTACAATCTAAAGATATCAGGTACTATTCTGTCTAAAATATAGAAAATGTTGAATGCTAGGATAATTTTCCCAATCCATCATTCCACATGGATTGCCAACATAGTACCTATGAGGAAGAAGAATGGTGAAATTTGCTTTTGTGTGGATTTTAATAACTTGAATCAGTCATCCTTAAAGGATAACTATCCTTTGCCCATCATGGACCAAGTGCTTCAGATAGTAACTGGTTTGGATATGTTATCAATGCTGGATAGCTTCTCAAGATATAACTAAGTTGAAGTTGGTGAGGCAGACCAGCACAAGACTACCTTCACCACACCTTGGGGCACCTTTGCTTATTAGAGAATGCCATTTGGCATGATAAATGCTGGCACTACCTTTCAAAGAGCAATGGACCTTGCTTTCAAAGATGAAATAGGTAAGTTCATTATAGTGTACCTAGATGATCTAACCATTTTTTCCAAGCATCACCCGGATCATATGCACCACTTGCAACAAGTGCTAGAATTTTACCACTAGAATGGCATTTCTTTAAATCCCAAGAAGTCTATTTTTGGAGTGACAGAAGGGAAACTTCTCAGACACATTATGTCCTAAGAAGGCATAAAGATTAACTCAGACAGAGTCAATTCTATCCAAGAACTTACTCTGCCTATGAGTAAAACTATAGCTCACTCTTTCTTTAGAAAAGTGAATTTTTTATGAAGATTCATCCCTGAGTTCACTAAAAAGACTCTCCATATTGTAAATATGATGAAGGTAAAGGCCACCTTCAGCTAGACTGAAGAAGGCAAATTGGTGTTTCAAGACATCAAGACAACCATTGCTCATGCCCCAATTCTGGTTTGTCCAGATTATACCAAGGCTTTCACCATATACAGTTATACTTTTGAACACATACTTTCAGCCATCTTGGTTCAACAGAACCAAGAAAGTGTAGAATCTCCCATTTCTTTTATGAGCTATCCTCTCAAAGCTCATGAGCTGAAGTACTCAAACATGGAGAAGCATGCTTACACAGTGGTAAAGGTAGTGAAGCATTTCCGCTTCTACATCCTGAATTCATACGTTACTACCCTGGTTGTTGATACCATAGTTAAATCCATATTAACTCAGCAGGAGTTTGGAACTAAAAGAGGGAATTGGATTGCTAAAATCTAAGAGTTTGATCTAGTCATCAAACCAACAAAGTTGGTGTGTGGAAAGGGTCTATGCTAGTTGATTGTTGACAATAGAGTAGAAGAAATAGGGCATGGAGAAGGAGAAATTGAAGACAAGCCAATAGTCCTATTTGTCTCCACCATGAACGAGTGGTATTTAGGTATTGCTCATTTCCTTACTTATGGTGAGTGTCTTGCTCACCTATCTTATAAAGAAAGGAGGACTGTCAAGTTGAAAGCTACCAATTTTGTCCTCTATGACAACGGCCTATATAAGAGGAGCCTTGATGGAATGTTCCTTCGCTGCATGGATAAAGAGCAGCAGAACCAACTATTAAAGTCCTTCCACAATTTAGCCTGTGGAGGACATTTTTCTACTCTTATAACTGCCCATAAAATTTTTTGAGCCAGGTATTACTAGCCTACTCTATTCCAACATGCATATAAATGGGTAAGAAGGTGTGAACTATGCTAATAGTTTGTGGGAAGACCCAAATTGGTTACTTTTCCTGTTAATCCAGTGGTGATAGAAGAGTTATTTTAGTAATGGGGAAATGATTTCCTTGGTGCTATAAACCCAACTTCAAGTGTTAGACATGATTATTTCCTCACAGCCATAGATTACTTCACCAAGTGGGTGGAAGCTATTCCAACCAAGCACGCCATTTCAGAAGTAGTGTGCTATTTCCTCAAGGAGAACATCATTTCTAGGTTTGGAGTCCCAACCAAGATTGTCACAGATAATGCAGCTTGTTTTTCTTCCCAAGAGATTACTCAGTTCTAATTTTACTATGGGATCACCCTCTCCCACTCTTCTGATTACTTTCCATAAGGGAATGGCCAAGCTAAATCTAGCAACAAGAACCTGGTGACTATCATCAGGAAGTTGGTGGATGACAACCAACGAACATGGCATAAAGCATTGGTTGATGCTTTATGGGTAGATAGAATAACACCCAAGAGGGCAATTGGTATGTCACCTTTCCAACTTCTTTATGGTCTCAATGTTGAGAGACCAATCACCCTAGAATTGCCAGCATTGAAATTAGCCAAGGCAATTGAGGATCAAACTTATGAAAGCTCCATTGATAAGAGGATCATGTGCTTGACTAAGTTGGATGAGCAGAGAACTATGGTGGTAGACCGAATTGTTACCCATCAAAGTTTGGTGAAGAATCTCTTTGACCAGAAAGCAAAATACTGTGATTTCCAAATTAGAGATCAAGTCCTATTGTGGGACAAGAGAAGAGAACCAAAGGGAATGCATGGGAACTTTGACTCTCTTTAGAGGGGCCCTTTCTCTATTCATCAGCTCAATGGTGAAAATAGTTTCCTATTGAGATATCAAGATGGCACGCCCTTTTCTCTACCTCATAATGGGTAACATCTGAAGTACTTTAATTCTTAAAGTATAAGATAAGTTCACCTGTACATATGTATATTTGTATAGCCTTTGTTTTTATTGTGTGTTATTCATTGTCATTTTTGGTGCCTTTTCTTTTTTGGGTAGCATGACTCCATAGCCCAATGGCATACTTCAAGGCACTGGAGATTCTAGTTTCTACTCCCCTCAACTGTTCCAAGTTTTCAACTGAAAGAAGTTCCCTAACTGGAGCCAACTATTGTCCCCGAAAATGTCACTCATTTTTGGGATAACCTATGAACTATTTTGGTTTAACAAACCAAAATCCTCTCTTCCCTTTCAAAATTTGTTTTGAGCATTCAAATTTTCCTTTTTTCAAGCAGGCTTGAAACTACAGACTTTGCAGGCTTGAAATTAGCAGGTTTAACAGGTTCAATGGCTTTAACAGGTAAATTCTCTCAAAGGAGCAAGTTTCTAGCACTTAAACAATTTTTGGATTGGTTCAATGCCCTGGTTCAACCAAAAAATGTTCATCGGCAAGCTTCTAAGCAAGGATTGAGCCATTGAACCATTGAACCTTAAACCATTTTGGTTCAAGGGTTTAATGGGTTCAAGCTTCTACATCATCAACGAGCTTAAAGAGTTAAGTGCTTTGTCAAAGTTCATCAATTTCAACTGCTTCACAGTTCAATAGCTTTAAAACACTTTATGAAAAGAAGAAGGCTTAAACCATTAAACCATTGAACCTTGAACCATTTTGGTTTAAAGGTTCAATGGGTTCAACAGATCCAAGGTTCAATGCATGGGTGGTTCAAGTGGTCAAAAGAATTAGCCAAAATAAAGAGATTAAACCGATTGAACCATTGAACCATTGAACCAAAGTTGGTTCAATCAGTCAGTTCAAACAGTTGGTTTAAGGGACTGCCCCAAAGCTGAAAGAACAAGTGCCCTTGCGGACGGCAATGAATTGAAGGCAGGTGCCCTTGCAAAGGGCAGGGAACATCGATTCAAAGATCAAAGAGAAGGCAAAAAAGATGGAATTCCTTTGGATTTGTTCAAAGGCTGAAAGAGAAGATTTCCTTCAGAATTTTTGTCCAAGGAAATTATCAGGTAAAAAATAGGGAATTCTTTCAAAAAAGTTCCCGTGGAAAAAATTGTTAAGGCAAAAGTCCTCCAGACAAAATGTCTGAAGGAATTCCTTTAAACATTTTCTCTGAAGGAATTTACCCAGGAAGAAATCCCATAGAAATTGAATCCTAATCAAAAGCAAGGGAATGAGCGGCTAAGGAAAGGAATAATTCCTTCAGACAAAATGTCTGAAGGAATTTCTTCAGACTTTTGTCCAAAGGAAAAGCCTGAAGGAAAAGCCCAACGAAAAAATGTTCAAATCAAAGCCAAGGAATTCCTTCGGACATTTTGTCTGAAGGATATAAAGGATGAAGTCCACCAAAGAAACAAAAGCCCACCGAAGGAATTAAATCCCAAAGGCCGCCTGAAGGATCCTGAAGGGTAGGTACCTTTACAGGAGTCACTCGCCACTCAAAAAAGGACCATTCAAAAAGCCCAAAGGGACACCTTCCCTTCAGAGTGTTCGAAAGGCTTGATAAAGATGAAGGAAAAGCTTCAAAAAGACTTAGACTAAAAGGAGACTTCAAAGAACAAGGATTGAACCATTGAACCTTGAACCAATAGGTTCAATGGGTTCAAGGGTCCAAATGGTTCAACTTTTCAAGGCCTCACAGGGACTTAGAAGGATAAAGGAAATAAGAAATGAAGGATGAACTTTCAAACAGGTTCAAATGATTTAAAGACTAATCTAAGCAAAGGAAGAACATGGATGATTCCAGAGACCAGTTCAAAGGATGGTTCAACTAGACAAAGCAAAGAAATGAATGAACAAAGGCAATGATTGAACCAGGGGACTGATAAAGATAGAATGAACCAATAAACCAATGAACTAATGAACTTTCAATGGGTTTAAAGGTTCATGGTTCAATAGGGTTCAAGCAAATAGCAACCAGTGACATTCCCACAGTTATCAAATTTAAGGTAATGGAATATCTGTTAAAATTCAAATATAGCACAAAACTTGAAGGATGAATCAAGCAACCAGCTGAAGAGAGAGCCTAAGAGCTCAAACAACTACAATGAATAGAGAACAATACAAAAGATTAGAAATATCTACAAGGGAGTTATTTCTAGTAGGTGAAACAGTGGATCAAGTGGTCATCTGAGCACACCAAATCAAAGATGCAACCTATTTTTCTTCCTTGGAGTAAAGGTGAAGTAGATAGTTATGCAGACAAGAGGAGACAGACTAGATGACCCAGGCCCAAGAGAAGACATATGAGATAAAGTGACACGCCATAGTTAAGGTAGCCACCCTATTCTAGCATGGTCCTTTGACAAAATTGAAGACGCATTCAAAGCATTGAATGCAACATGGGTCGCTCCAAGGAATAAAGTTCCAAGCTTTACTGGGCTACTATATATTGTAAATCCCTTCTTTTTGTAAAGGAAATCTTTTTGGTAAAAAGAAGCAAAACTATGCCAAAATTGAGAGGCTATCACTAAGACTTTGAGCTCAGGTTGTTAATCATTTTTCTTTGTTTGAATGAGAAGGCAAGTTACTTTCAGACTTTGTGTTGTCATAGCTTGTATCATTTAGGAGATTGTTCTTATGTCTGCCTTCTAAATGTGTTCTTGTCCATTGAATGAAATAAGTAGAGCTAGTGGAGATAATCAGGAAGATGTCCTGAAGCCAACTGTGGGAAGACTTTGTGCTATCTATAATTGCCTTTAGTGTGTTACTTTATTTTCTATTTCTATGTAAAAGACCTTGGGATGACTTTGTGCCCTCATTGTCTTTCGTATTTCACTCTTTGGGCAGCTAAAGTAGAGACTTTGTGGTACACTTCATTCTGTTGGTTACTGCATCTTGTTACCAGTTACTTGCCACTATCTGAAAGAACTCCTGATGTTTGCTGCAAAACCACTTTTGAAGGAAGAGAAATGCCTCCAGTGTCTTCACCAATATTTTTCCTTTATTTGTGAGCATCATCTCTGAAAGAAGAGAGATGGATGGTGATACCCTACCTCAGAGTGTTATTTTCTACATATATTTATAGTATATATCACCTTCATACTTATAGGGAACCTCCACTTGATGAGAGGAGATATTGGTCCCCTTTTGATGTGGTAAACCTACACACTTGGCTGACCAATCTTCCTTACTGTGATTGATCAGACCTATTTTGCTCATCAGTAAGCTGGTGACAAACTATTCACCCAACAGTTTGTAGTTTTATGAGATTGGCTCATTATTATAGAAGGTTTGTTGAAAATTTTTATAAGTTGGTTATCCTAATAACGGTTAAGAATTTTTTTTGGACTTATGATTGTGAACAAATTTTCATAATCTTAAAGAGTTAACTACATCAACTATATTTATTATACCAGATCCTAATTATAATTTTGAAATCTATGTTGATGCATCCAAAGAAGGTTGGGGTAAATATTAACTTAGGATTTCTTAATTATATCTTATGATTCATGAAAACTAAAAGATCATGAGAAAAATTACACCACTCATGACCTAGAAATTGTTTCCATTTTACATGCTTTGAAGTAATGGAAACACTTTTTATTGGGTAAGTATTTTAAAGTAAAATATGATCATCATAGCTTGGAATATTTGTTTTCTTAGGATGATTTAAATATATGCCAATGTAAATGGATAGAATTTCAAAGTAATTTTGATATGAATATTAACTTAGGATTGCTCAATTGTATCTTATGAGTCATGAAAACTAAAAGATCATGAGAAAAATTACACCACTCATGACCTAGAAATTGTTTCCATTTTACATGCTTTGAAGTAATGGAAACACTTTTTATTAGGTAAGTATTTTAAAGTAAAATATGATCATCATAGCTTGGACTATTTGTTTTCCTAGGATGATCTGAATACATGCCAACGTAAATAGATAGAATTTCAAAGTAATTTTGATATGAATATTTCATATGTTAAAGGTAAGGAGAATCATTTTGTTGATGCACTTAATTGATGCACGTGTCTCATTGCCTTGTCTATTATTCATAACAATTTTAGAATTAAAATTTTAGAGTAACAGCATTCAAATAAGTTTTGTCAAGATACAAGTGAAAATTTGTTTACCACGTCTATAGAAAAGAAATTTTCTAACTTTTATGTTGATTTTAATGGTTTAAACATAGACAAAAATAGAATTTATGTGCTTGAATCTAGTGACTTAAAAAACATTTTCCTGAAAGAAGTACATGAAGCACCCCATTTTTCTCATCATGGTGTTATGAGGATGACACACGAGCTAAAAGGGTTGTATTATTGACCTATTTTGAAACATGAATTTGTTGACTTTGTTTCAAAATGTTTGGAATGTCAGTATTTGAAAGTGAACATTGTCATCCAGGAGGACTATTATACCCTCTTGATATTCCATGACGTAAGTGGGCTATGATTTTTTTGGATTCCATATTTGGTTTGCCAAAATATCGAAGCAAACATGATATTCTTATGGTTTTAATAGATAAGTTTAATAAGGTTGGTCATTTCATTGTTATAAATTTAATTGATGATGCATCTATGTTTGCTAAATGGTTTGTGAAAGAAATAGTATAGTTGCATGACATGCCTGAAGTTATTATTTCTAATAGAGATAGACTTTTTACTTCAATATTTTGGAAAAAATTGACTATTTATTTTGGTAAAAGATTGAATTTTAATTCATCTTATCACTCAGAATGCATATTAGTTCATCTTAAAGTAAATAGGAAGATTATTTAAACTTAGTTGAGTTTACTTACAATAACACATACTATTTTGTTATTAAAATTGCTTTTTCTGAAGCTTTGTATGGACATAAGTTTAGGAACCCACTAAGCTGAGAAAGTTTATAAAATAGAACTATTGTTGGTCCTGATGTTTTATAGGAGTATGATAGCCAAATAGAAATAATAAGGCAAAATCTAAAGGTTATCTTTGATAGGAAAAAGAGTTATGATGATTTAAAAATGTCACAATGTAAATTCAAAGTTGGTGATAATTTTTTTCCATGGGTTAGACAGTAGAAAAGTTTTATTAAGTTTGGAAAGTCTTCCAAATTAGCTCCTTGAATTGTAGGACCCTTTAAAATTTTGGATAAGATTAGTCATGTTGCTTATCGACTAGTCCTTCCTCCTTCTCTATCTTGGATTCATGATATTTTTCATGTTACATTATTGATAAAATATATACTTGATCCTTCTCATGTTTTGTATTAGACTCATCTTCAGGTTTTGGAAGAAGAAAAGATGCATTTGGATATAGTGAAAATCCTAGATCATCATAGTGTTAATTGTGAAATTGGAATATTTCCCAAATTTTAGTTTAATGGGATCCTTTATTAGAAATAAGTGATACTTGGGAAGATGAGAGTCTTTTCAAGCAACACTATCCTTATCCATTTTCATCATTGGGAGGGCTCTCTTCTAAGTGGGTGAGGATGTCATGACCCTACTCAACTGTATTTATTTCATTTGATGTTAATGTTTAGCTATGAACTATTCCAAGCATAATTATTTGGATTACTATTGTGATATAGTTTTGTGATCTATTTTTGATCTATTTTGATTGTTGTTGAGACATTGATTTCATATGGTTTTCATTAAAGCATTGAATATTTCATGCTTAATGAGTTAGTGATTCATTATTTAGTTAAAAGTTATATTATTGTATTTAATTTTACTATTGTAATTATTACTTTTATATAGTATATATACTCTTGATGATCTATTATGATTTTAGGTACCAAATATGAGTTAGGTTGGATGTGACTTTGAACAGTTAGGTGAGGTAGAAAAAGTGAATGAAAAGAGATAGTGAACTTAAAATTGCCAATGTTGAACTTTCATTGTTATTATGTTTTGAGTCATTTTATAGGTTTGACTTAAATGTTGAGTGCTTATCATTCTTAAGTTTAATTTCATTCTTGAATCGAGTCTTGATTTGGTTTTGACTCCTTGTTTTTCAATTGATTTATTCAATTTTTTATTTTGACACTTAAGCCTGATCCAATACTTATCAACATTTTATTAGTTTTTTATGTTATTTTATTTATTGTTGAAGACATGACTTGTGTTGGTCTTGAGTGGTATTTATTTGTTGTCATAGTCCTATTCAAATTTGATTTAACATCATTTGTCTTTGTTTGATGGCATTGTAACATTGGTTATTGGCTTAAATGCATTAATCATTGATTATGTTTTGAAGGCATGTTAACAATTAAATTGGTCTTAGACACTTCAATTAACTGCTCTAAGGTCTTGTGGTGGTTTAGAACTCTTGATTGGAATTAATTTTTTATTAGACCAAGTCATACCTTGGATTTGGCTAGGTAAAAATTTCACAACCCATGATGGGAAAGGTATTAGTTCAATGTGTTTGTGTTGTTATTTTACTTTGTTTGATGGCATTAACTTTCCACTCAATGTAAATTCATTAGGAAACTTCTAACCCTATTAAGGTTCTTGCATGTACATTTTTACTTTGTCATTTGGAATCTTTATGCTTGGGAAAACTCTATCATAATTTGGGCATGGTGGCCAAGGGAAATAGGAGTGCAGTTAGTTGCATGAACTTCTTTGGGAGTTATAACTATAGTGAGTCATTTGTCTTATTGGCCATGTAGGATTTTTTGTAAAGTTTTAAGGTGGTTTGATTTGGCTTAAATGGGATGACTTATATTTTGAGTTATTTAGATGTGAAAGGCTAGAAGATACCATTCTTTTACATTATTTTTATCTGGCACTCAATTAAGTAATGTATTTAAAATTCTAAGTTGCTTATAGTTTAGCCTTGCTAGTATGGACTTGGTTTTTGTTTAAAAATGAATGCAGTCATTTTATTATACTATGGTATGCAAAATGAATTATTGTGGTGGCTGGGTTGCATGAATAAAACCCTATAGGGTTTGATTTCAAATTTGGGTTGTATTTGTTGTTTTAACAAAAATATTTTTACATCCAATACAACCTCGATCATGGAATGCAGATAATAGTTTTATGTGTGTATTTTATGAAAGTTCATTTTGTTTTTATGGAAGATCATTATTATTTTTAAATTCATTTAGGGCTATGACTATGCACATTAAATTTTGGGTTCTTATTGTTGCCTTTTTTAAATTAGTTATGAGTTGGATACCCTAGCCATGTATTTTCATTTTATTTGAGTTGTCTGTTTTTAATATGCATTTTAGGTCATGACTTGAGAAGAATATAAAGAAATACCTAAGTTTTAGGTAGAATTTGAATACCATCTAGGTTTTGTTTAAAATATTATTTTAATATGTTTCATTACAATCCATATGATCATGGTATTTGATTTGGTAATTATGAGGTTTTTGACTTATGATGAAAGTCTATTTTTAATTACTTGATATCAATTATTTGCATGATTGTTTGACTTCAAGTTAAGGATTTTCATGATTTACATACATCACAAGTTTTTAAAACTAGTTTGACTTTAAACATTTGTATGAATGATTTCAGTCATTGTTATCATTACCAATTAGTGATAATGACCTTGGGATATTTTTATCATGATTTTCCATTTAACCCAGTTGGTAAACATTGATCTGGCACTTTAAATATTTTTTATGTTTTTTTTATTTGATTAATTTAGTTGACTTTATTTTCTATGGTTGTGTGAATATGTTGCCTTGCATGAGAACTTGAGTTGAGTTTTGATGTCATTATTAAATTGCTATAAGTTTGATAACTTTTTCATGAAATTTTTATAAGGATGTTATGTATATGGTTTAGTTCATTTTTTGAAATTTATTTGAGTCATTTAATGTTATTTTACTTAGATGGAAATATTTAAAGAATATTATTTGTATTTAGGATTACTAGCAGTAATACAATTTCATTTATATTGGGTGTTGTACCCTAAAATGGATTGGGGATTACAGATGCAATGCCATGGATTTCACTCTTAATCCTTAATCTTAAAATACTCTAAATGAGCTTCAATGGTTATAATAACTAAAAAGGGGTTAGTTTTATTAACCATGAATGTAAATAGTCTTTTTTGAATGTTTTCATCATTTGATTTTGTTAAGTCAAGCTCAGTCGACATTGTTACCATAATCACTTCTCTCGTCTAGTCAGAATCATATCCAACTGATGGATGGGGTGGTATAGGGTGACTTATGGTTGGGTTCATTAGGATTTGAGAGGTGGGCACTTGTAATACTGGATTGCATGTAGAATATTGTTTGTTATGCTTCTTTTGGTTAGTTATTTTGATAGTTGATTGTAAAAGGAATTGATTTGATAAAGTATAATTAACTTCATTAATTATATTGATTTTCATCAGTTATGTGATGCAAGGATAAGGTTGTGTTTTATTTGCATAATTAGGTTAGTGTATGCAAGTTGACTTATAAATTATGATTAGTGTTTTATCTTTTAAATATCAAATTATTCAATATGTTGTCATTTACATATATGGCTATAAACATTTAGTGTGGCATTTTGATATTGTGAACTTTTAGGTACATGACTTAAATTGATTCATGCATTAATTTCTTATTACTTGGACTATGTAGACTCATATTTAAATTTTATGTTTTATGCTTAAAGATAGAAGGAGGATACATTTATTTTCATAGTTTTACAAGTTCATTTAGTTATCTTATATTACGTATATGTGTTCATAAATCTTAATAAAGTCCATATGACTATTCAATACTATCAGTCTTCTTATCTCATGTCAATGGCATTGAACTAGTTGGATAATTGAAATATTAACTAGTTACTTTTGAATTATAGTTATAATATTCAATTGTGAGATACTATGTGAACATTGTGTTTGTTAAAGTGTACAAGAAATTGGAAAGTGATTCTTTGTATGTATAAATTATATTAGATATACCTCATGTATAAATTAAGTTGTTAATATTACTTTGAGTAACTTATAATTATTTGAGCATTATGATTATTAAAATTGAATAATTATATCACTCGATCAAGGAAAAGTTGTGTTGATTGGAATTTTTTTATACTTTTGATAAGTATTCATTTGATTACATCAAAAACATAAGACCTATGTTAAAGAGATAAAATTATTAAATTGACTCTATGTTTGGGATTCATTTGAATAAAATAAAAAAGTGTCTAAAGTTAATAACCTATTTAGGATTATATAATAAAGACAATTATTTTTAGAAACCATTATATCATGGTTTAAGTGATAGGACTATTTTGGGACAGCCTTGTATAACTTGGGATTGATGGAGTTGAACAATTATAACAAATATTCAAGCAATTAACATGATTAAAATCATAAAAAAATGTTAAAGCTAATTTAGCAAACCAATTTGTAAATGATTTTGTTCTTAAAATGTCATATATCCAATGGTTATTTCATTCAGGCATTATGTGCTTGAGGAACACGTATTTTTTACATAAAATTGGCTTAAGGAATAATAATAAGTTATTCTATTTCATTATAAAGACATGAAATTGTAACAAGCCAAGGTGGTGAGTTATAATCATTAATATGGAATTAATAAGTGTTCCTTGAAAGGTAAGAAAGAGAAAAGCTTCCAACATATAGTATCAAATAATTAAATTTTTCTTGGTCTAAAGAATGTTGACCTAAGTTGAAGTTTGATTCACTTAATTAATAAGGTTAAGTGTTAAACCTTGTATAAGTACATTGAGCTACATAAACTCATGTGTATTAAAATAGTGTTGTTTTATGTATGTTTATATAACCTAATAAGGTTGACTAAAATTAAGAAGATTAGTAAACAAGCATGTATTGACTTGTACCTTGAGACTAACCTTATCTTGTAAAAAGGAAAGACATTCCTAAACTGAACATAATCATGTTTATTGAAACATCTCAAGAAGCTTAACCAATATACTTATACTTTTGATCTAACCTCCTTAAGCTACCTACTAGCGGGATCTCAATCTCATCCCTTACTTATTTGTGAACTTTGTAATGTGTTCCAAAGATTTTCATTACTTTTGGAAATATTCCTTTCCATGATCATTGCCTGATTCCTGTGAATTTAATAGATATTACTTATGCAAGCTTAGTGTGATGATTATTTTGTTGAATTTTTTCACTTCTTATAGCTATTTGTTGAATTTTTTTTATTTGCCCATTAAGGTATCGGTTGTTTTATAGCATGTGCAAATACTCGGGTATAAGTTGGTGATGGATTTACTAAGAAGTCCACATTTAAATATTCATATAAGCATGTGTGAGTTTTATGATACATTGACCCACTTCTATCTGAATACTTAGTGGATAAAATTATTCCTAGTGAAGTCCTTGTTAATTTAGAGACTTGGTCTAGTTCTTGTGTTTGCTATGACACAGTTATGGATATCACTTCATCTTTTCATTATAAACTCTGATTAAGTATTTTTAATGTAATTGTTTATCTTAGTATTAAATAAAAACAGTTGTTAAAAACCAATCATACATGGTGTCATGTCAATATATATGTTAGCAATGAGAAACACAGTGAATAAATGATCATATACTAAGCAATTGAAATTGATATATAGAAACTTGTGGAAGACACATGATATTGATCATAATATCTCAAACTAAGTAAATAAGAATCATGGCCATGATACATTCACATAAAGAGTACATGTGAAAGCACATAAATCATGCAAGAAGACCAAAGGGCCACATACAAGGGACATGTTCAAATGGCACTCACACAACATCATCCTGTGTGGGAAGCCATTTGAAGCCATTTTGGGGGAATTTTGAATGCTAACTGCGCGCACTAGGAAACTTAATGGGCACGCTGGGCACGTCCCGTGTGGGCGCGTGGGTCGTGTCCCCAGTGGGCGTGTGGGGCGCGTCCCCAAAATTTGATTCTGTTGGTCTGCGTGTTGCTCTTCCAGACTTGGACACTGCTGGACAGGTGGTGGAGAAGCAGACAGCAGGGATAGATCCTGGAAGGAATGGAGGAGGGGTTGAGAAGAATAATGGATCACAATTTGTGGGTGATGCAAAAAATGGTAATTCTTTTTGTGGAAATGACCCTTTTTGTGGATTTTGTGGTTCCCAGTTGAGGCAAGAAATTGAGAAAGAGAAAAACAAAGGAGTCTTTAAAAAGGAAAAATCCTCAGAAGGGTTGAAGTCAGGGTATTCTGAACAAAGGATGTGGTCATCTCTGTTTGGCAAGAAACCCACTGGAAAATCCCCTTTCCTGCTGGTGACTGCAAAAACATGCTGGGAGAAAGGTGAGTATGAAGTTTTTATTCCAGATCCTTTAATAGATTTTTTTGTGTCCTCCATGGATTTCACCTTAGTAGGTAAATTTTTAGGAGCAAGACCAGATCTTGAATCACTTACAAAAATGGTTAAAAGGAAATGGGTCATTCGAGGAGAGATAGTTATTGCACCTATGTTGAATGGCTTTTATTCTTTTACCTTCAACTGTAAAGAAGACATGAATATGGTTCTATGTGGAGGACCATGGACGTTTGGAAAATGCTCTCTTACTATTAAAAAATGGGAGTTGAATATGGATCTTTCTGACTCTTTTTTCTTAACAACTCCCATTTGGGTTAGACTCCCTAAACTCCCTTTAGAGTTCTGGCATGAGGACATTCTCAAAGGAATAGCCAGTTCTTTTGGGGAACTTGTGGCTTTGGACAAGGCTACGGCAACCAGAACCAAACTCCAAACTGCCAGGATGTATGTTAAAGTGGCAGATTTAAATAAGCTCCCAGAAAAAGTGGATCTTATCTCCAAGTTTGGTAAAAAGTCTCAAGGAATTTTTTTTGAAGATCTACCCAACTCTTGCTATGCTTGTAAGAAACAGGGGCATTGGGTAAAAAATTATCCATCTAGAAGCAAAACTCATCTTAATGGTGTTTTGGATGGGAAAAATTCCACGGTCCAGCTAAAGAAAGCTTGGAAACCCAAAAAGGATCAGGGACAAGAACAAATGGATAATGAAGAAACCAAAGATTTAAATGTTGAGGAGGGTAAAGAGTTGTCTTTTAAAGATCCTAAAGGCCCACTTGCTGAGGTCGATACAGAGATCTCTCTTGAGAAAGAAAATTCTAAGATAGAAGGAAATGGAGGGCAATCAGAAAACATATTAACCACACAAAGCAAAGAAGATTTGACAGTTTTATCAAAGCAAATCCTCCTTTACCAAAGGGTAGAGGATCGATGGAGAGAGGCAGAAGGCAAAGTAGTGCTAGAGGATGGAGAAATCTCAGCTGAAACTGGAAATAAATTAGAGGTAAGAGATCCTCCTCTTTCTCAGCCAACGGAGATTCAGGCTGATAATGAATCGCCTTTGGAAGAGCTTCCTGTGAATGGTAATGGTGAAAATTTAAAACATTTTCCAAACCAAAGGAAAAGCGCTAAAAAGAAGACTAATACTAAGGGAATAGAAACCAGAAGCAGCAAAAAAGATCAGCTAATGAAGGCGAAACACCTTGTTTCTTTTTTGGATAAACCTAGAAAAAGAGATGAGCAGAATTCAAAAGTGAAATCGGATGTTGGCTGTCTGGATAAACCTGGAAGAAGACCCATAAGGAAAATCAGAGAGCTAGAAAGCAAGCAGAACATAGCTGATGGAAGGCAGGCAACAATTTTGGATTTTACCCCTAAAAAATAGTTATTAAATCATTATTTGGAAATTAGGGGGCTGAATGTACATTGTTTATAGAGGTTATCCCTGAATAACCTTAGGCTGTTGCTACTTTTTAGTAGGTTTCAGGAATGTTTTTCCTGGTGCTTGTTAACACTTTATCTTTCTTGTTTCTGTAATAGGGTTTTGGGGCCCCTTCAAAACCTATTTTTACCTTAATCTAAAACATAATATATGTTTAGAGCCATAAATAATGACATGTTCAACTATCCATAATCTAAATAATGAATACACAAAAAACATGAAGCATAAAATCAAACACAAAATTCATGAATGAATAAGTGTATTTGATCAACATAAGTAATTGGTAGAATCAATATATTGAAAAAATCATGTATCTAGTAATATATAAATGTGAATTTAAGTGAGAAATAATTATATATTTTGTGAAATGTATTAAACTAAAGTATGAGTGAGAGTTATAGTCATATAATGATAAAACCTAATTAATATGATGCCCCTAGTGAAATTGCTATGATGCATAGAAGCTATAGAAGGTCTGTCACTAGTTTGGCTCTAAGAATTTATAGCCTATGTTCATTAGGACAAGTGTGTTAGAATCAAACAAGAGCATAGTGCATGACTATCTAGGATAGAGAATTATTATCTCTATTAATTTTTAAGTTCTAACACAGTATTACCAACTACAACTACATCTTGGGATGACAACCTATATGTTTTGAAACTCACTCAAGTACATTTGTGAACCATATTTTATATAAATTAGATATATATAAATACTACATATACTAAACGCAAATTAACTAATAAAAAATGAACTGCACATATCATGCATAAGTCTTGATTTTTTATAATTATTTTTTTGAATATATGAAAAATTTGATATCTAAGTACCAAGCAACACATTCAAAGGATGTGTATAATTAATTTATGGATAAGGTGGAAGGTGATCATTTTTTGGATAATTCATCTTATTGAATTCCCATATATCATCATCTTTATTTTCACCATACCACTCATGCTCTATAACTATAGCCTTATCTTTTTCTTTGTTTAGAATATTGTGCATTTGCATAACATGTTGCTCTATTGTGTAGGAAGTTTCATGTGTGGTTTTTGGATAAATCAACTTTGGGCCTTCCTTATCATTTTTGAATATTTTATTATCATAAATAATATGGATTATACTATCCTTAAATTTTAATGTAAGACAACATTGTAGCCTATAAATGGTAGCTTTTATTTAATGCAACCATTATTGACAAAATGTAGTGCTTATCTGGTTTCTTATTTTCATAACAAAGATTAGTGTGTCTGCCACTTTGGGACCACATGTAACTAGTATTCTAATGTGTCTAATCAAATATTGGAAATATATAGCTTTACACATTTCATCTTGATCATGACCTATATGTTGCATAAATGCAAGTGTACATACATTCCACTCTATGTCCTCATATATTTCCACATGTTATATATATATATTCATTCTCAATAAAAACATAAATAATCAAAGGATTCATTCTATAATGCTTGTAATTTATGCATATTTGACCCTATTTTTAGCCCTAGTAGGTTGTGGTATGGGTTGTATAATCTGAATAGTGTTTTTATCCTTATATTTTTTATTGTTTTATTGTAATTTTGAATAAGTATTAGTAGCATGCCTTGTTATTTTATGAAAATGACAAAAGGGTTTTCCCTCTTGATTTTATAATATTATATGAGATCTATGCCTTAATTTGGCAAGGCAATTAACACTGTAGAGTAACATCAATAACATCACATGTGATTTATCTTATGCATTATTAGCCTTGATGCAAATATTTTGTTTTGTATCCATGATTTCCAAATTATTTACTATATCTTTAAATGGTGGCATGTTCATACCCTTAATGCATTGATATATATGTTTAACCCTAAAATGGATAATCTAGGTTAGTGTTATCTAGATTGCATTAAATGCATATATATAAATGAAATGGCACAAGAGTGATAATTAGACCTATAGCAGGCCAATTAGATTTTAAACTCAAATATGAGCATATACTAAATTTATTATGCTAAGATAGTCTAAATATGGAAATTAAAAATATGCTAAATATAAAAATGACAAAAAAGTGAAGTAATTAGTTTTTTGTGATACTAGTGTAGTTCTGGATTTAGAACAAGCTAAAAATAAGTGGGAAGGAGGTTTTAGAATAGTCATCAAATTCTAGATCTAACACTTCTAGATCTCTAGATAGTAATGTCATCCTGTGATGGTTATGTTGATGCTATTGTTTGAGTTTGATGCTAGTGTCTTGTAAATAATATCTTCTAAAACAAGATGTAACCACCTAGATTATTTTGGTTTTTTCTTCACCTTTACTCTAGTATATTTATATCTGGGTCATGGGCAATCATTTCTAATGAAATGGTAAAACCCTAGATTTCCATATTCAATGTGACCTTGGGGAAAAATGGGGTAGTGGTCACATGGTGTCAAACTAACACCAATGACCCCACTATCAAAAGATACTTCCTACATAGCCAATACTCTGAAGAGGGCCTCAGATTGATGTAGTTATCCCCTACATGTTGGCTTGTGTATGAATCATATAATGTGTGAAAAGTAAGTACAATAGTAACATAGCTTATAACTTATAAAATCAATATCTTGGGATGATCCTTTAGTAATTCATGCTTATAGTTGTGTAGTCCCTATGAATGGTCTATAAATAGGAATAAATAGGGAAGCTTTGTTCAATTGAATACTCTTTTAGTCTAATTTATAGGTTTTTGTAGGTTTTTCTAGGTGAAGAATGAATGAGATTTGATCTTGTATTTATATCAATCCATTTGGAGTAATAACTCACATTAAATCACTTAGGTTGACCATCATGATACATTCTATTTTTAAATTGGGTGACTTTATGGAATTAGACACTTATGTTGAGATAGGATAGTAACGTCAACACTATTATTTGACTCGGACGTTAGTGTCCTAAGATAAGAAAAATAAGTATAAGTTTATAACTTGTAGAGATGGAAGATAATTACATTTTAAGAATTTTGGGAAAGATAGAAGACCTAGGTCATCAATATAAGACTGGTCAAACTAAGAGATATAGGCTAAGTGGCACAAAGATAGAACAGATGTGAGTCTTGAAAAATCAAAGAAAGGTAGAGAACTAAGAGGAGCAACCAAGGTCTGAGTTTACTAAGTGTACAAGCCTAAGGTGATATATAATCATAAAATATCATCTATATTTGTCTCCCCCCATTTAATATAGTAATGAAATTACTAGTTTAAAGGAAAGGAATGTGTACATAGGTGTGTATACATACCTTGTCATTGTGTGCTTATAACTTGAGTGCTTTATTAGTGACTAAATTACATCCAATAACATGTTATATTATAAAATAACTGCATATAATCTAGGTTGAAAGTAATTGAAATAGATTTAAATTGAAAGAACAAGGTTTAGGAATACACATGTGTGTCAATGTAACCACCTTACCTATTGGCAATTTATTTTGCAAAGGATGTATCATTGAAAGGATCTAAAAACATAAATAAGGATAAATATAGATAAATATGTAAAGTTCATATATATATATATATATAGAAAGTCACATGCCCTTAATATTTGGAGCAAAAGTGAGTTCCCACCTGGCAGTTGAGATTAGCTCAATCATGCAACCTAATGATATTTATAACTTAGTGAGGTTGGATGATCAAGTCCAACCTAAAAACTTGGAAATATTATGTGATTTGATCACCTCAACCATACCAAAAAGGTCAACCAACTATTTTAGTATAATGGCTCAATACAGTTCATAAAGTCTGTGAGGTATCAACACAAAAAAAGTTATGTGATATGGTAATAGTCTATAAAAAGGTTTTGGAATCTAAAACTGATTTAAATTTTGCAATATTAGGCACATGTTGCATAGAAATGTACCTTATATATGTATCATACTAAAAAAATGTATAAAAATAGTACCATTGTATATAAATCCACCACAACTATGAATTTAAATCATATAATTATGTGGTTTGGCCAATTTAGATAACTATGTAAGTGTGTAGGACATGTTTCCAAAGCATGCCACCATTATATATGAATAAATATAAAAACTTGATATGATTACCAATGTGGAGGACATATTTCCAAAACATGCCCCACTATAAACTGGAGATGTTGAATACTAAATAGGTGTGGAGAACATGATTCCAAAGTATTCCCCCACTGAATTTGAGAACTATGAATGTGTGAAAGCTATGTCCATATGACATGCCCCCAATGAATCTAAAAACTAATATAAGTACCACATAATGAATGAGTGTGGAGAACATGCTTCCAAAACATACCCCACTATAATCTAGAAACTAATGTGTGGAATTCATGCCCATATGACATGCCCCCACTAAATGTATAAATTGATATAAGTACCATATACTAAATGAATGTGGATAGCATGCTTCTAAATCATTCCACCATTGAATTTGTAAACTATGCCAAGTTTTGAGAGTATGTCTCTATGACATGCCCCCACTAACATTCCCCCCTTTGAGTTGAGGGAAACATAGTAACTAGGAGTTACCTCACTTCAAAATGATAAGACAATTATATAATTTGTGAATGTAACCATGTAGCATATATAAGGGAATATGTTTAGGTAAATGTATCATTAAAGCATATAAAACTGATGTGATCACATATAGGCCTAAGATGCATGATAAATATCATGGTAACATCTAGGTAGTAATAGTACAAACTCAACAATCAAACAAGCACACACAAAAGATCACTCAAAATCAAGTCAAAATTCAATGTTCCAAGGAGATTGTAAATAAGGGGCATGTTCAAATGTCACACAATCAAAGGGACATGACCTAGTCAAAAGTGCATAAAAGTAAGAATGACATATTTAAATGTTCGTATAATAAAAATGACATGAAAATGTTAATGAAATCATACATAGGCATGGGGATCATATTAAAATGGTCAAAAAAGGAATACAAGACACTCAAGGAAGTGCATAAAGTAAAGTATAAATAATCAGCATAAACATGTCATAGTATCACATGGAACTATTGTGTTAGGAAAATTATGTCACATGTATAGCATATCAAGTACCCTATTTAATATGTGCTCATGGATAATAGGCATGTGTAAGTATGTATGTAAGCTCAAATATGATAATGTAGATTAATCATCAAATCATCTAACCTATGTATACCAAGATCAAAGACACGGATGCCTTCAATGTCTACATGGCATGATTAAAGGGAAGACCTAACATATGAAATAGGAATGTACCATGTATCTATGTATGCATGTATCACAACCATGTATAAGTGTGACACATATGTGTATGTAGGAGTAACTAAATATTTCAACCATTAACATGAAACTAACACATGGATTCCAAGGAGCCAATATAACATGTAAGTGTTGAAATTTTTTTTTGTAATTTTGATTTTTTTTATTTTTTGGTATTTTTATAATTTTGAATAGGAAAGATCATTTTAGGATGCCATCTAATGAATGGTCATAGATATCTCCCCCGCTATGAACCTAAAAACATTAACTTAGATCTTTTTACATTGTTTACATCATGATTAGATAGGTTGAAAATGGACATGGAATATTCCTCCTCATGTTTTGAATGTGTAGTAGAAGATGTAATGATATAATTTGAAATATGTATTAGTTTCCATCATGAGGAAATAAAATACCTTGTTGATTTGGATAATTTTTTTCTTCCATTTGGTATAACCAAAGAGTTCCTAGTGTAAATGCATATGGAGATGTGGTAGGCATAACCCAAACTCATGTTTGAACTACTTTAGGATCACAAGAAATTGGTATTGTTATGTTGCCTAAGGAGTCTTTCCAAGTGATCATCTTTTTAAAGTCTTGTAGGTTAAAACCAAGTTGTTGAAAGTGATTTATATGACAAGTGGTTTTGGTTTAGGTAGGGTCAACATGGCTATACCCAGAATAAACATCACCCATGTATAATGTAATTGTTAAATATTGTTGATGTGGATGATTTTTGGGTTGTTTTGAACCTAATTCCTTTAGAGGATCCTCAAATATCATTTTTTTCATTGATAAGATCTTGGATCTTATGTTTCAAGGTAAAGTATATGCTTGTAGAATGCCATGGTCCTTGATGATAATCACAATAAGCATTTGCATCATATCCTTTGGGTAGAGGTCAACTCATATCAACCTTGATAGGATGAGGGAGAGATATAAGCTTGTACTCAATTAACCATCAGAGTAATGAAGCTAAGGACTCATGTAAACATTTAAATTATCTTTTCAGTACCTTAGATAACATAGTCTAATTAGGTTCTTATATTAGTTTATCATTTTTTGACTCATATTTAGAGTATTATGTTTTAGTATTATCTATTTGTTTGACCATTGCATAGTGTTTGAAGGGATTAAGATCCACTAAACATGTGTAAAGGATTACCTAATGACAAAATTTTAAGGATGTGTGTAATGTAAAAGGAATCATGTACAAATTATGTATCTAATACCATCCCAATAGAATGTTATAGTTCATGTCATTTGGCATAATTTGGCACAAAATGGGTAATGTACAGGGACCCATAGTATTATTCAATGTAATTTGACCAACCAAAGGGCTTTGTGAATTGTCAAACCTTTTTATTTACATAATTATTTTTTGAATAATATTTGGGTTAACACCCATAGTGGTTAGGAATTGTATGTAAAAAAGTTTAGGTGTGATCTATTATCAATGAGCACTATTTTGATACATTTATTTTGTATTGTGACTTGTATGAATAAAGGTGAATTTTGGTCAACAATGTCTTTGAATGGTAATTTTGTTGTATCAAAGGTAATAATTTTGTTATAGTTCTTAATATCTTTCATGATATCCACAAAATAAACATGCTCAATATTAATTGGAACTTGTGTTTTGCATAACACTTCATATAAGATATCCTTATAAATAGTAGATTGCTTTAGGAGCTCAAGGACTAAAATATTTGCTAGCATAACTACCATTTCTTATCTTTCCCTCACCGCAAAGGGGGGAATATTAGTGGGGGAATGTCATATATACATGTTCTCCACACTTTTTACCAAATGTATAACCCTAAAATGGATAATCTAGGTTAGTGTTATCTAGATTACATTAAAGAGGTATATGGAAATAAAAAGTCATAAGGGTGATAGTCAGATCTATGGTAGATCAATTGGCCACTTGACTTAGATATGAGCATACACTAAATTAATTATGTTGGGATAGTCTAAATATTAAAAGCATAAATATGCTAAATATAGAAATGATAAAAAAGTGAAGTACTTAGCTATTACAATTATGAATCTAGAACATGATGAAAGTAGGAAGGAAGGAGATTCTAAATCTAATGCTTCTGGCTCTCTAGATAGTAACATCAGCCTGGGATGGTTATGTGGATACTACTATCTAGGTTACATACTAATGTCATATATGTAATATCTGCTAAAATAGGATGTGACTATATAGATGCTTATGGGTTTTGTTTTACCTTTGCTCTGGTGCATGTAGATATAGGTCATGGATGCTCATTTCTTGTGAAATGGTAAAACCCTAGCTTTCCATCTTCAATGTGATCTTGGTGAAAATGGGTTAGTGGGCACACAATGTCAAGCTGACCCCAATGATTGTGTTATAAAAGGATGTTGCTTACATCGCGAATACTCCAAAGAGGGCCTCAGAATGATGTAGTTTTCCAATATATGTTGGATTATGTGTGAATCATATAATGTGTGCAAAGCAAGTACAACATTGACCTAGCTTATAACTTGGAAAATTAGGCTCTTGGGATTCTCCTCTAGTACTTTAGACCTTATTGTCATGAAATTTTTCATTTCACAATAATACCTCTAATTGCACTCATATAAGCAAGTAGAGGTGTTTTAAAGATAGGGATGATAAAAATGTGTTTTAAAGACAAGGATGGTAAAACTTTTTTAGAATGAGACATCAAATCCATAGCCCAATGGATAAATATTGGGTAGAATAACAAAATTTAACTATCTTTCAAGCTTCCAAATAGTGTATTGAATATATCTTGATAATTTTTCTTTTGGTGAAACAATATTCTTATCATCATGGAAAGCATATTATGATAGAGAGAAGAGAGAAGTCATGAATTCATTTGATCTTATCAGCACCAAAGTGAAAATTTAAAATATAATCAAACTTCTTTGAAATTTATTGATTTTTATCCCAATGTAGAGACCAGATCTAAGAGATGAATTTTGAATATAAACACTTGATATAAAATTTTCATATTGAACTTCAAAATTCAATGAGGAGAATCATAGTTACAGGTTTCAATTTGTGCAAAAATAACAACACACTTTTACAAGTCATGAATTTTTTTTTTACAAATTCCAAGTTGTGAAAAATGCCCCAACACTTTTTCAAGTCATGTAATTTGCAAATTCTTTTTTCCACTCAGTGCAATTTGTAAATTCTTTTTTCTACTTAGTGCAAATTGCAAATTATTTTTTCCAATTGGTGCAATTTGTAAATTATTTTTTATAATCGGTGCAATTTTAAAATTCTTTTTTCCACTCAATGTAATTTACAAATTATTTTTTACACTTGGTGTAATTTGAAAATTCTTTTTTCCACTCGATGTAATTTGTAAATTCATTTTTCCACTCAATGAAATTTGCAAATTCATTTTAAATTTTCCCTTCCCGTGCAAATTTATGTTGGCACTCCCCAAGCCATGCAAATTAAATATTTATTTTCCACTATTGCACATGTAAGCTTTATTTTTCTACCAACCATGCATTTTACTCTTTCAGAACCCACACCATGTATAAATTACCTTCATAGTCTACCAAACTATTTCAAGCTGCCTCGTATCCCTCCATGTAGCATCACAAAAATTCAAGTTAATTTTTCAAAAGTTTAATTTCCCTTGCCATTTATGGTATTCACATTTGAAAAAGTTATTAACATTCAAATTCTTGGTATTCCATTTGGAAAGTTGTTTGGTTGCATAATTCATGTTATTGTCAAAATCCATAGTATTATCCTTATAAAATACTCTTCAAAATAACTTGTTTTCCACCTATATTTTATGATTTTTTAGTTTTTAAAAGGAGGTTTATGAATAAATTAGTGGTATTTAGGGAATAGAGGGTGGTGTTTGTGGAAAAGTTCATAGTTTTCAATTTTTGGAAGATGGTTTCCATAGGGTTGTCATGGTTTTGATTATATGGTCTTTTGAGGACTCTTTTTCATGTCTTTCAATCCCACCAGAAGTGTAAAATGACCTTACCAAACCCATGAGTTATTCCTTGGACTTAAAAAACTTATTAAACTTTATTTAATGTAGAAGTTTAAAATATATTTTACATTATGAAGAATTCATAATGCCTTTACATATGTAAATTCCCCTCTAAGGCTACAACTGAGAAGCATCAGGAGCAAAGATTCAAAGCATGTTAGAAGTGCAAATAGAAGCAATTGTTAGAGAAAGTTAAAATTGTCCTCAATGAAAGTGAAGATGAAAAGGCTCCATCAAAAAATTCTAGTCTTTTCATATTAATGTTGTATCTCATTTTTTAATTTCTAGTTATAAATTCTGTGTAATTGTTACCTTATAAATGCAATTTGTGCAAATGCACTGTCACTTTATGAGCCTCAAATTGTGTAATTTTGATTTACACATTTAAAGTGGTGTAAAAACACCAAAGCATTTTTGCATCATTCAAGTGGTGCAATTTTGTAATTTCACTTTTGCACAAATTATAATTGCACCAACGCATCTTTATATCACTAAGTGGTGCAATTTTGTAATTTTACATTTGCACACAGTGTAATTACACCAACTCACTCTTGTACCACTTAAGTGGTGCATTTTTATAAACTCACTTTTGCACCATCTATAAAGTAAAAAAGGTGTTTATGCATTGTAACCACCTTACCTCACTATAAATATGAGTGTTAGGCTAATTTTAAGTAGACTTTCAATAGTGAGACTGTGCATAAACTTATTGAATGATGAGATTGTATTTTTGACTCAAAAAAGATTAGAACAAGGAGATTTTGTAGACTTTGTGTTCAGGATTTATTCATGCATTATAACTTTACGTATGATTCATTTGTATCTATATCTTTACTTTCAAATTTTTTTCATAATCACTACCAAATTTTCAAAAAAAATAGAATCTCTTTATGTTATTTCTATGAATGTGAAATCTTAGTGGTGTTTAAGCAATATTTTAATTATCTTTTATAGGTAAATATGAGATAGTTGTCTTTAATTTTGTTACCAGTAGTAGATAATTATCTCAATATATGTTTTGTACTCTTAAGAGTGTATTATGTCTTTACCACCCATTGAATTAGAGAGATTTCTATGAATACATCATTTCTTCCTTCTTGGGTTATTCTGGTAAGTTTATATATTTAGCTACCCAAAGTTGTCTTTCATTTTTCTTAGAATTATCATGGTAGCTTATATATTTAATTGTCTATAATAATCTTGTTTCTCCTTTAATTTCTCATTTTCTCCCTCTTTTCAATCATTCCTCTCTTTTTCCTTTCTAACTCCTTTTCATGCTTTCTAGTTAAAAGTATAAAACCCACAATAGAAAACATTTTTGTTGTAAATAGATGTGAGTAGCTTTTCCCTTAATTTTCCCTGTTTGGCTTTCAATAAAGTTAGCTCTGCATACTAATAAGAGAGAGAATTTTTCCATGCATTTCTAAATAATAAAAGGACTCAGTTTTCACATTGTTAACCCGAAGTCACCAATTTATCCCCCTGACAAATTTTTGAGCCAACAATTATTAACAACTCCATTGAGGAACAAGGTGCTTTGTGCACATAATTTTTAGACATTTCAAAGAACCTCCCCTAGAATAGAGGTTGGAAAATCCATTTAGATAAAGTAACTAGTGCCTACATCTTTTTAATTAAATAAATGGTATTGGTTCACCCTAACCACAATGTTCCTTATGTCCCATGGCGAAAACATTTTGGTCTATTGGCTTTGGCCCAATACAATGAGTTATCATCAAGGTCAAGGAATAAATTTTTGAAGTTTTCTAGAGAAAATGGTCAAGATGCAAATAATCATAACCTAGCCTTCACATTGTCTTATAACATCTTAGGATTTATGCATGAATATGTCACTATTAGTGTTTTTTTAAACTATCATAGGACCTATTTCTAAGTGATTTTGGCATCTGGAATATGGATGAATTGTGAATTAGGACTCCTTGAAGAAAAATATCATGAATAGATTCAAATTAATTGTCGATATGTGTGCATTATTGTCAGATTTCTTCCAAATTCAAAAGTGACATGATGAGCAGATGAGAGAGTTCATAGTATGTTTCAACAAATTGTTGAGACTGATCCCTCATATAAATCAGCCAAGTTTCAACAATGAACTATGTATCTTCATTAGTTCTCTTCACCCAAAGATAAAGTTCATCTTGATATGAAATAAGGTAAATGACTTGGAGGTTTCACAACAAGAAGCCATTGAGATTGGATATGATTTTATCATGTTTGGAATGTTAAATAAAGAGGTTTTAAAAGGCGTTACAACTATTACAAATAGTGACAAATAAATATTGAAACTTGATACAATCAAAAGTTATTTTCATTTAAAAATAGATTCTAAAGGCAAATTCTTGATCAAACATGTCAGGACTCTAACAGAGAAAAAGATAAAGTGATTCCTATAACATATGATTATTTTAGTTTCATAATTTTAGAATAAGGTGAATAGTTGGAAGAACTAATAATTGATGAGAGAATAGACAAAAAAATTGGTTTCCCCCTTGATGGAGAAATAAATATTTTCCTATTTCATTAGATTGCTCAAACCTCATAGTCTTGGGATACAATAAGATATTTGAGGAACAACTAGTTGAACCATAAATTGAAAAGAGTAATAATGCATAGTGTGATGTTTTACTTTTTGAAGGTGAAGATAACATGTAACTAGTTTTCTATGAAAAATAAGATTCATCTTGTATTAGAATGAAGACTCAATGATCAAAGGTGAATATTTCCCTGACACTTGCTTTTCATGTTCCCTTGTAAAATAATTCTATAGAATATTTGAATCCAAAGCAATCAATCCTAAGTAGATTGGAAACCATAGTCATGTGAAGGTTGAAATCAAAAAAGATGTGAATATAGAACAAAATAAATTATACCTGATATTCATTATAAGAGAAATGGAAAATGACAAGGCAAATTAGATTGATGAAGATGATGATATTGCATCTTTCAATGATGAATTTGTCTCTACTATGAAAATCAATGTGGAAAGGAATATTTGCAATCAATTCATTCTAAAACACTCTTATTATTATGCCATCTTAGAAAGTAACATGCAACACACTTCTCTCTAGTTCAAATCTTGCATCTGGTATAGATACATTCAAAGTCACCCAAGAAGACATTGAAAAAGTCTAGTATTACTCAGAAGTGATCATAGAAGATCAGAGAGTTCATAATGTTTCCATTCTAGGATATGAAGACAATAATTGTTTGTTCATTCATGATCATCCTTATGTGAATGGTAACTATAATTTCCTCTTCCCACCTACTTGGTCATTGTTTCTAAATGTGTTCAGAGATCATAATTCAAATCCATTATTTTAAAATGGTAGGTACTTCTCTCAATCGATGAATGGTTTTGTATAGTCTTTTCTTTCTCCTTTTATTCCCTGTATATAGTTATTCTTTCCCAATTTTTGCTTGTTTCCTTTTCTTATTTATTTTGGTGTGCATGTGTTACTTTCAATAAATACAATAGGTTATCTATTATTATTTACTCCCTTATTTTGGTCCTTATTCTTTCACATGTTCATAACCATGATATATACCTACATTAAATCCCAATCAGTTAAACATCTCAGATCCTCATGTGAGTTATTTAGTGTAAGACTTTTGCAGTTCCTAAATTACATGCATAAATGGGTTATGAATTATTTTGGTAAAGTGATTTTCCAAAATAAACATTTAATAGTTTATCCAAAAAATAGTTGTAGTTATGAAAATGGTGATATGGATGCTCATATCTCAAGCAACAAAATAAACAAGTTTATCATATATTTATTCAAATGAATAGGTGGCAAATAGGTATAATTTCAAGAATAGGTAATTTGGCCTAACATCACATGTTCATTTCTCATATGATTTATATGGGTGAATTAGTTGTCAGTTGGTCAAATCAAAATATGTAAATCTTTAGATCAAAAAAAATAACTTGGTAGCACACGTTCATTTCTCATATAATTAAGATAGGCAAATTGGTTTTCAATTGGTCATATCAAGATGTTTAAATGTTAGTTACATAGTGTAGACACCTTAAACTAGCTACAACTGGCTTCTGACCAAACTTTAGGCCGATTCCTACCAACATTGCAACTTAATCCTAGGAATCATTAAACATCCCAAATTTGCTTTTGCATCATTCATCAAAGCTCAAAATCACATTGAGTCATCCCTAATTGGTTTATTCTACTATATGCAATAATAACCTCTCATGAATTCATCCCTAATCACCTCATGACATAACAACTATCAATTTGGCCTATGGACCTATTAAGTGGGGCACTCGCTCACTTGGTCAAATATTGAAAGAACTAATAGTATAATCTAAATCAATTAACAAATTAAACAAGATAAAATACCTATTGAATTATCCATTTATAATTAATGAATATCTAAAAAGGGAAATTCAAAAATTCAAAACATCCTAACCTTTTATCATTACCTTTATGAGTTATCAAGCTCTTTGAAAATATCCTAAAATATCTAATTTGATATCCATGCCTTGTAATTGCAAATCATAATTACTTGATAGCTATTAACTCAATTGGAGTTAGTTTTAACTCACCCAGGTTTAGTTTGAACCCATTCCAAGCCTAAACTCAACCTTAACTCACCTTGGGTGAGAGTTGATTATTAAGGCTATAAATATAAGGCCATGTCTATTCATTTCTAAGTTATTTTGGTGAAAATTTATTATGAACAAATATCTTAACAAGATTATATATTGTATAGTTATAATGCCTAAATGCCATGCAAGTAAGGTTATCATGCCCAAATATTAAGCCAAACAACACCACAAGCTAAGGTGTCAAAGAGAGAAGGAGCCAAACAACCTCCATTGATGAAGACTTGATGCAAAAGCTGAACAAGCCATTCAACAAATCTATTTAGAGCTCCAAATAAGGTAAATGAGTTGTGTCTTTTATGTTTTTGTTGTGCTTTCATTTAGTTTTTGTTATCTAAGCTCTCCCTAGTGTCAAGGTTAGAGGTGTTAGGATCTTAGTGTGTTCATTTCATTTGTTTTATGAGACTAACACAAGACTAACCTCCCCTCTATGTCAAATTCCTAGTTCACACATATAAGTATTCACAAATTTACAGCAATGAGGCACTAGTCATTTAATATTTTGGGGATCTCCTATATTCCCCTTGGAGATTTGGTCCCATAGTCAGAGCCAATTATTGTCATGAAATTTTACATTTCATGATAACACTTTCAATTGCGCTCATACAAGAAATTAGAGGTATTTTAAATACAAGGATGATTAAAATGTGTTTTAAAGATAAGGATAGTAAAAAAATTGTATAATGGGACATCAACTCCATAGCCCAATGGACAAAGCTTGGGTAGAATAATGAATTCTAACTATCTTTCAAGCTTCCAAATAATATGTTGAAGATATCTTGACAATTTTTCCGTCAAAAATAATGTTCTTATCATCATGGAAAGTGTAATATGATAGAGAGAAGAGAGAAGTCATGAATTCATTTGATCTTATTAGCATCAAAGTAAAAATTTAAAGTATAATCAAACTTGTTTGAAAGTTCTTGATTTATGTCTCAATGTGGAGACCAAATCTGAGAGATGAATTTTGACTATAAACACTTGGTATAAAAATTTCATCTTAAACTTTAAAAATCAAGGGGTAGAATTATAGTTGCAGGGTTCAAGTCATGAAAAAACAAAAATGCACTTTTACAAGTCGTGTAAATTTATTTTTGTAAATTCCATGTTATGCAAAATACCCCAACACTTTTCCAAGTCATGTAATTTGAAAATTCCTTTCTCCACTTGGTGTAATTTACAAATTCTTTTTTCCACTCAGTGCACTTTGCAAAAAAAAATTCCACTCAGTGTAATTCGAAAATTAGTTTTTCCACTCAGTAAGATTTACAAATTCTTTTTTCTACTCTTTGCAATTTTCAAATTCTTTTTTACACTTAGTGCAATTTGCAAATTATTTTTTCCACTCAATGCAATTTACAAATTCATTTTGCATCTTCCCTTCCCATGCAAATTTTTGTTGCCACTCCCCAATATCATTTAAATTATTCATAAAAAATATAAAATAATAAGGCTAAATGTCACGAGACATAGATTTTTGATTTAATGCTTGATACAAAATATCCTTGAAAATAGTAGCTTTTTGAAGTAATTACAATATAGAAATCTTAGTTGATGTATTCCTTAACTGATCAATAATATCATACCCATTAGTTTGATTAAATGGTCCTATTAGATTAGGTTGGGGATGGGGCTGAACTACTTGATTTTGTTACTCTTTTCTTTCCTGATGTGGCACCTAACCTTGTTTAGTAATTATTTTATTAAATTTGGGGAACTAAGAGAATGTTAGACCCTAATTAGACAAATTATTGTGTAAAATTAGGATGTTATAGATATGAAATAAATGACATAAATTTATTTATAACTTACTAAATTTATAAATATACTAAATATGGAAAGTACAAAGGAGAAAACAAAATTAGCTATAAAATTGAGATGTAGACTATTTCTGGAACTAAAACTGACATGGAGGATGTGTTGATTAAGTGTATATATAGCATAGGACTTAATAGGATCTCTAGATAGGAGTGATGTAATTAGATAGGAGAGTAGTACATTTTTGTCCTTAGGTACTACTAATATCCAATAGGTGGTAGAGCTCTAAATTTATGTGGTTGGTTTACCTTTGCTTGTGTGTTTTATGGATAGCGAGGGAACTTATATTTTGTTACAAAAATCATTATATATCTTCTTATTCATGTAAAACCCTAACTCAATGATATAATAAAAATAATTCAATCATGAATTAAAAATGGGTTAGTGATTGAATTCTAGCTTGACCTCAACACCCCCTATGTTGAGCATTGCCTATATATAAATACTTTGAAGAGGGATCAAACTCCATGTATATCTCCCATACTATGATAGTTTACATGAAATATGGGTACAAATGCTAGGTTTTAGTATAATCCTAGTGTGATTAAGTGTTTTAATCATGACTTGTGACCTTAGAAGTGTATTTAAACTTTAACTCAGGTTTATATATAATCAAAATTGGTAGAAATAGGGAATTTGCTTTCAATATGAAATTAGAATTCTATTGTTTGTTGGTGTGGAAGCCTCTTCTGTGAAAATGGTTTGAAATGTATATTTATAGTGATATTTTTGGAATTTATTCACATGGGGATTGTTAAACTCATGATCCAACCCTTTCATGAATTTTAACTTTGGATATTAATTATTATTTTGTGGGAGGTCAAGAGTGGTGGATCTAGACAAGAGAGAATTGTACTATTTTCTAATTAGGGTGTTAATGTCCAAAGAGCATAAACATTTGGTCTATGTACTACAAATAGTATGGGGTGAGCCTCAACTATTTTACATGATGACTACATATATTTCAGGTCATTGGTTTGTTTAGAAAATGATTCATCCATGTAAAAAGTGAAGGAAAGTGTTTAAAATGCCTTGGAATAAATCATGAGCTAAGTGTATAAAAAGGGTGGTCATAAGTGCATTGTTTAAGCTTAAATATTATTTATGTGTCTACATTTTTCCCCATTTTATTCTAGTAATGTAGTAAATTAAAATTATTAAAGTAAGAGGAAAAGTATGTACCTAAACTTGCCTATGAAGTGCACTTTTAAATGTAGGCCACAATGTTGAATTGTGCTTAATGCGACCCTGCATTTAAACATGTATAAAATTAGTCCTTACTTGAGATGAATATTAATAACTAATGATAAGGAACTTATAGATATATTATTAAAGAATAAATACACCTAATTGGGTACATAAAACATTGTGTTTACTTAGTGCAAAAATGGTGACTATAGATGATAGGACCCATGGAAATTCCATTTGTGTTTAATATATTGAATTGGACTATGCATGCCCTAATTGTCATTAATAAGAGAGCATGATTAAGATCTCAAGGTGTGTTTCACTCCATCAATACAAACCCAAAGGCCTCATCACATATGTTGTACCACTTAACCTTTTTTGCATCTGTAGATGGCTCAATTTTCTCACCCATAGTAATTAGATAGAGTCCTTTACCTCTCAAAATGAGTTGTATTTTAGAATTCCATTCTAGATAGTTAAACGGTGTGATTGGTTTGATGTTTATATCTATTAGTGCAAATTAGAATGAGACAAATTATAGAATTAAAATGAAAGCAAAAAACAAAAATTACATAGTATAAGTACCTCTTGACCTATGAAGAATACCCCCCTAAAATTACAATGTACACACACTCAGTGTTGGATGTCGAACATAGCCGAGAATGCATCTATGAGCAATTAGTGTGAGAAAGTATGAGAGGGACATCAAGCACTACTGATAAAAGAGAGATTTAATCTATTACACCATGTAAAAAATAGATGTTACAAAAGTCCTAAAAAATGTCACCAATGAATAGATCTCAAAAAAATATGCACTTTCAAAAAAAATGACACCCAAAAAGAAGCTACAAATTGAAAGATATAGCACTTACTGGTTCTTACTCACAAATATTCATGAACCCTTTCCAAAAATGGAAATCTTTTTTCCACATTATTTTGTCATCCAAAACTCCAAAAAAGGAAATAACTTAACTCTATTTCTTCATTACCTTTCACCTAAAATTTGATGCCTCCTTGAATGTCACGTGGGTTTGTGCAACTGATTTACTTCGGGTTCATGTAATTGCATTACTTATAAAAAGTAATAAGTAAAAGTTCTTTGAAAACCTGAATGGATCTCCTAGTGTAATTCAGGTTCTTCTAGCTCTTTCACTTTGGGTTCTTGCAACTACTTTACTTATAAAAAGTTATAAGTAGTTGACCCTGAGAAACCCGATTACTTCTCCATAATGTATTTTGGGTTATTTGAACTACTTTACTTATAAATTAAATGAGTAATGAGTAATCACATTTAGAAAACCTAGATTGGTCTTCCTCAATGCATTCTGACAACCTACATGACTTATTACTTATAAAGTAAGTAATGAGTAATAAGTAGTCAACCTCTACAAACCCGAATGGGTCTAACCAGTGTTGATTAGGTTCTTGGAGAAGTAAGACTACCCTGAAAGCTCAAATTACTCTACTATCAAGTTGTCACACCGAAGAAACCCAATTACTTCAAGTAGTTTCCCTTGAGAAACCTAATTACTTATAAGTAATTACGTTGGAGAAGTTGAAGCACTCTAAAAGCTTAATTTGATCTGAAATGAAGTAATTACCTTCTGAGAATGTGATTACTTCTAAGTAATTGCATTTTGAGAACTCTAAGGAGTTTCAAAACCTGATTTGGTCTACGAAGAGTAAATCAGGGTTTGTAGGGTATAGTACTTCGTTTGTACGAACATCTGACCAGATAAAAGAAATAGATTTTCTAAAAAATCTATGAAGTTTCTTAAAAAACTAAGAGTAACCCATTTTAGATCTCAAAAAAACTCAAAAAATATATGCAAATAAATTTTTCATCAAAGGCATTTTGACATGAGTTTCAAAGAAAATTAATAAAATGCCTCTAAAGTCAAAAATAGCAGCCAAGACAGAAGAAAAACTAGCAAGGTGAATGCATAGAGGATCTTACTAGGGAGTCTGATGCATGAGACTATCAGGATAGTTCTAATACCATGAAAAAGTTTGCCAAAATCTTTGAATAGCATTCAAGTAATCAATGTCGATTCCTATAGAGAGAGTTCCAAAATTCCAAGAGAGGAAAAATATGCATTAACCTATTTATTACAAAATATGAATGAGTTGATTAATCTTCTAAAAAGGAAAAGTGGGGTATATATAGAGAAAATCAGGGAAACATAAGGAAGTCTCTAATTTTCTTAATTAACTAATTAAAATTAAATAAAATTAGCCTATAGACCCTTTATAACTAACCTAAGGAAGTTTAAATGCATAGAAAGGCCATACGACCATATAGGCAAAGCCCAGTGGGAAAAAACACTAAACTAATAATTACTTTGGTTATGAAATGATGGAGTCAAGCACACCTTGAGTTCTTAAGCATGTTGTCCTATTAGTGAGGATTAGGGCATGCACAATCCAATCTAGGTTATTAAATATAAATGAAATATCATAGGGTCCTACCCTTTATAATCACCAGTTTTACACTAGGAAAACACAATAGTTTGCATACCCAATCAGTTGTATCCATTCCTTGTTATCAGATCTATAAGTTTATTATTTTTAATTCTTGATATTCATCTTAAAGACTAATTTTATACATGTTTCATTGCAAGTTTATGTGAAGCAAAGTTTGACATTGTGGCCTACATTCAAGACTGCACTTCATAGGTAAGTTCAGGGACACACTTTTCCTTTTAATCTAGAAATTTAAATTTTTTGCATTAATAGAATAAAAGGGGGGGGGAATTTAGACACATAAATTAACATTTAAGGTAAAACAATACATTTTACACACTTAGCTTATGACTAATCCTAGGGCCCTTTGACCACTTTCCTTCATTTTCTAAGTAGATGACGTATTCTTCTAAGTAACCCAATGACCCCAGAACATCCTTATTCCTTGTGTAAAGTAGTTAAAGCTCACCACATACTATTTTTTTTACCTAGATCAATTATTTTTGTGCTCTTTAGACAACATTTCCTTAATTAGATACTAACACACTACTTTCTTGTTTGGATCCACCACTCTTTTCCTCCCACCAAATAACTGCTAATTTACAAATTTCAAATTCATAAAAGATTGAACCACAAATTTAGCAAGCCCCATTCAAAGGAATTCTAAAAATACCACTATAAATCCAAATTTTAAACCATTTTAAACATAATAGGCTTCTACATTGAAAAACACCAAGATTTTAATTATAGATCGAGATAAAATTACATACAACCCTAGTATCACTAAGTTAAAGTTTGAATACACTTCCAATGCCATAAGTCATAGTTGAAGCACTTAATCATACCAAGATTTCACCAACATCTAGCATTTTGCACTTGTATTTCACATAGACCACCATAACATAGGAGAACTACATAGAGTTTGAACCATATTTAGAGTATTGATATGTAATAAATGAACAACATAAGGGGTGTTGAGGTCAAGTACAACTTCAATCATTTATTCCTTTTTACTTTGTGATTGGATTCATCTTCTTGATCTTTTGAGCTAGGGTTTCAAGTGAAAGAGAATATGTATTATTATTTTTGGAATATTGGAGTTATATTCTTAAATAATAAATGGGTTGAGTAATGTAAATCAGTAAATAAATATGCTTTTATTAACCTACTAATTTGTGTAAATAGATTGTATTTTTACCTTTTCTAAATATAGTAAGAAGTGAAAGAGATTAGAACTTAGCTTATTTTGGTTGATCTGGACTAAGACAAGGTCTAATACTAGAGGAGTAGGACTGAGAAACAATCAAAAATAGGTCTCTAGACTTTGTCTCTTAATTAGATAGGAGCATTGAAAATAGGACACCATGTTATCCAGCACTATAGTTGTATTCTGACACTATTGTCCTGAGGTTGAAAGCTTTCTAGGTTCTGTTCGAAATGCTTGTGTTACCCTGTAACTAAAATTTTAAAGTCAGAGACCTTATGGAGCTTGTTGTATGCTTGTTTTAATCTTCAAAACCCTTAAGAGATCTTGGTGCTTAAACTTGAATGCAAACATGAGAAAGAGAGAGAAGGGATTAATGTGTAAAGGATACATTAGATGCACTACACACCTTATGTGTGGGTACGCTACCTACATACTAATACTCTGAAGAGGGATCAAGATAATATAGTTCTCCCATTAAAGTACTTGGTGAAATTTGTGTACGATTAAAGCAACTAGAATGCAAAATTAAATGTGATTTAACTGGCTAGAGACTATTGTGATGACTTGAGTAGGCTTTGAATAATATTGGAACGTTGTATGTAAAGAATAGGGAGGAGTGTTTGAGTGTACTTGTTTGTATTCTTGCATCTCTCTTGAAAATGAGTGTCAACCCTTTTAAATGGACTTTAAATGGCCTTTTATTGGGAAACTAATGATCATGGGTTTAATAAATTTGTGTGAGGCTAATAGGGAAAAAGATAAGGATCTAGAAAAATCTGACTGTTTGAAGTAAAGATGAGCTTGGATAATAGTGTCAGAAATAAGACACCCTGAATTATGATGCTCCTATCCTATTTGGGCACTATTTTCCTAAGGGGATGAGACCTAGGTAGATGGATCTGGGCCTAAGAGGGCTAACTAAATCTTAAAAAGCTAAGTTTAGGAAACTACAGATGACTGGGAATTAGTGAAATAAGTAGCCTAGAAGGCTTGTGTGAGCCAACAAGATGACCTATGGATTAGGTGTCTTAGCCATACTGAAGTTGTATAATTTCATATTTTACATGACTAAATTTTCCCCCCTTTATTCTAGTGATGCAGTGAAGTGAAATACTAGGATAAAGGAAAATAAGAAGCATACCTAAACTCACTTGTTAGGGTGAAGATCATGAAGTTGTGTGATGATGGATGTGCATAGAGAGAGCACGTTGTGAATTGTAAATCTGCAATGAAAACATAAATTAGATCATTTCTTACTAGATACGCTATAGCTAAAATAAAAATGTATAAGAGCTAAGAAAGAGGAAGAAAAAAGAATGAATACACCTCGTCGGGTACCCGAACCAATACAAAACCTGTTGTGATGCTAGAATGTGTTGGATGATGTTAAGTGTTTATTAAATCAAGATTAATATCATGAATGAAGTTGAGTGCTCCATTCTTCAAAAAGTGGCTCAAGAATGTAAAGGTTGGTCCTTTGGCTCCATCATCACCAACTATGTGAAGCTAACAAATCATGTATGTGGTAATTGATGTTTGGACTATGTGTCCAATCCCTCTGAATAGGTGGCTCAAGAATAGAAAGGTTAGCTATACCTTTGGATCCATCATTATTCTATGAAGTGAAGCTATGAAGTAATAATAATATAAAATAGTTGTCATATGAGGTGGCTTATGGACCCATGGATGTGATGGAAAAAAAACAATGTGACGTGGATAGCCTGAATGTGTGTTGGAAACTAGGCCACTCTTGGCCATTTTGAAAGATGGAGGTTGGGCTTGTATGAAAGCCTCTTCGAAACTAATGAAAAATGCTTATGTGAAAGCCAACTCGGGAACTTAGGTACTCAAAAAGATAAACTTGTATGAAATTTTAAATCAAATGTGATGCCACCCATCTGCAGATGGAGTAAGGCATGTAACTACTGAGAATTCTTGGAATAAACTAAACTCAAAAAGAAAAGATCAATGTGACATGCACATTACCCCTAATCATTGATGTTTGGAACATAGATTTTGATCTAGAAGTTATGCCAACTACCTAATCTAAACTAAAAGTGAGAACCATCATGTTGTGCATGATAACCCACTATATCTGAGAAAATTGTACTAAAACTGTTGAATCTGACTGATCTCGAAGTACAAAAACTATCCTTGAACTAAAAATTTTGCCTATTTTTAGAAACCTTGAGTGTTTTTTGCCTAGATAGGAGTGCCAAAATGTGGACACCCTTGTGTTTGGTGCTACTATCCATTTCTAACATTGTTATCTGGTGGAAAAACTAACTATTGATCTAAAACTATCATTATTTTTTTGTTTTGGTTTGATCAGTTTGACCTTTGGATTCAATATTGAGTGTTCTAAATGGTAATATTTCAACTATTAGGAAGTTTTATCTCTATGAAAAACCCCTATTTGATGCCCCCTCTTATGAGGGTAGGAATGATAAACCTTCCATGACTATCCTCAGAAGAAAAGGAGTCATGCAAGTGTGTTAAGTTGTATAGATGTAAGATATAGCATTAAATATTTGACAAGATATTTCAAGATATAGCAATATTTGAATTGATATATTATTAGAACAATAGAGGTACACCTAGATAGATATAACAATGTAAGAGCATAAGCATGATACTGAACTGGACTGGTAATGTTAGATATTAGTTGTTAGTTTGTTAGTAAGCATAGAGAGATGGAGCATGATGTCCATCATGGCATCCAAGAAGCAAGATAAATGCATGATTGGAATCATGGCATTGCACATAGTGAGGAGAAAACAAGAAAATAAGCATATGAAGTAAGAAGCAAGAAGCATACAAGGATGGCCAAGGGGCCATACAAATAAGGGACATGGACATAAGTCACTCAAACTAGAAGACAAGCATAAAAGGCATGTTTAAATGCCACATACACATACAAGTGAACAAGCAAAGTTGGCACAAGGGCCACAAGTACATGAAAGAGTACAAACAAAGGACATTGGTATATGTCCAAAGGCACACACATGAATAAAAGAGAAGGACATTGGTAGATGTCCTAAGGCACAAACAAAAGACAAGTAGGAACTGGAAAGTGCAATACACAAGCTATGATAAGCAAGGAATGAAAGCAAAAGTAAGAATTGGAAGATACAAACATATCTAACTAATCAAAGCAAATGTGAAAGTATGCAAAATGTGTGTAGTATAAGACTAGGTATATGTTAATAAATATACAAGTGTTAGGTACTAGTGAAATGTCGATGTAGTAATCTATGTAATCTAGTAAGGAATATGCATCGGTATGATAAATCATAGTGTGTAGTGTAGAAATGACATAACTTAGAAGGTGTATTCATGTAGAAGACACCCCCAGTGGGTATGTATATTGATGTGTGTCTCGAATGTAGAAGTAGAAATTCTCCCTCCATGGGTAGAGTGAAGCAATCAAAGAGTTGGATGTCACTACACACACTCAAAAGAGATCAAGTGAAGCATTGTAGTGTAGATAAATTGACATACAATATCATGAAACAACAAATGTAAGTCCTAGCATGATAGTAGTAATGTAAACATGGATGATACATACAATCAAAAATGTTTTTGGTGTTTTTGTAATTTTTTGAATGTTTTTGTCTTTCGAAGTTTTATATTGTTTTTATATTTTTGAAAATATTTGAACTATTTACAATCAAGCAAGAGATTTTATGGACAATCAGTGCTAAAAAGAAATGATACTAACTAATGAGTCTTGAATGTGACCCCCTATCATGGTATAATGTATCAAATAATGGGATCGTGTGTGATCATAAAGTATGATAGAGTGTCTAAGATTGTGTAGTTGAAATCTATGTACATTGTAACTGCTCTAAAATCTCTAAAGTAGAAACTAAATGTGGGGTCCCCCTATGACTCTGAGAAGTGGATTCAACTATAGGGCTCTTAGGGACCCATCTGAAAGTAGGATAAGAAAATCTATGAATAGATGTTCTCTATGTAGTTGTATGAGACCACGATGTAACTGCTTAAGGTGTGAACACTGTAGCTAGACATTGTCTAGAATTTTGAAACTGTGGGGGTGTATGAACCCTATGTATGTCATAACTATGTCTGACTCTAAACTAGAAGCTAAACTGAAACTTGAGTGGAAAATAAAATAGGTGGAAGAACTAGAATTGGTAACTGTAAGCTAGTAGATGGCTCCAAAATGGGGAGTGGTGACTCATAAGGAACTCTACCAATTGTAATAACCTAATTATCAGGAATGAATTTCATGCATCTATGAACTATATAAGGTACTGCACTGAGTTTTTGAATCCATGGTCGACTAAGTAATATGTTAAAGCCTCCTACACTGAGAACTATAGTGAATGGTGTGGTCACATATGTAGGAGTAACCTATAATAAAAGTACTATCTCACCCAATAAATTCTATATATGTCCACTAAAACCACTAATAACTGTGTCTATCAGAGTGATATCCTCTTATGAATAACCCAAATGTTGTAAAAGTGTGAAAGTGCACATGTTAAGACTGAAATCATTATTGATGAGTACACTGTGAATAAGTTAATTACGAATATGTGCTTTGATAAATAGTGCATTATATCATATATTATCCTCCACAATCTCATGATCTAAAAAATATATTAAAGGCTTGGCTAGAACTTTAGACTCATACACCCCTATCATACCACTCAAAGGATGTGACTCAACTGAAGGTGCCTGGTATGTATGGTGAACACCTGATGTGTCCCCTTGCTCTTATTTAGAATGTTGTGGAAATAGATCTAAAAAAAAATTCAAAGCTTTATCCGGTGTTGGTTTTGCCTTTGGACGTTTAACTGAAGTGCCCAGATCAAGTAGATTATCATCAATCAAATCATGTATCTTATGTCACAAACTAATGCATCTATTAGGTTATATGGTCTGGTGTCCTATGAAAATTGCAAAATGCATGTTCATCATATCCCTAGAGAAGAGGCTTTGTTAGATTTGCTTCCCAAATAGGAGGGAGAGTGATGATGTTACATTTCAATAACTATTGTAAAAACCTGGATGGAGAAACTGGTAGATTAGTAAATACATGATGAGGAGGTGTTGATAAAACCACACATTGAGGGGGCTCGAAAGCCACATTAACTATTGGTTGATTTTGATTATTATTATCATTGATTTTGACCTTGTATGAGATTTTGTTGTTACTCTTATTAGTTGTGTCTAGGATACTTGAATACTTAAGTTTGTCCATTTAACTTAGCTTGACTTCTCTTCTTTTAAGTGTCTGACACAATTTAGTGAAGGAAGAGAATCTTTTGAATAGAATAGATTCATGCAGTACTGGTAGAAGGCTTTATTTGAAGATGTCATGTAGCTCTTGATCAGCCATGGGGCTAGATAACTTACCCAGAATAGTCTTGTGTCTAAGAACATAATCTGTCATAGACTCATTTGACCTTTGTTTCTGCTATGCAATTAGTGCATATGAAACCTTATCACTGATGTTGATATTGAAATGTGCTAGGAACATGTTTGCTGAAGGATTGAATGTCGTGACCGACTGATTTGGTAGACTATAAAACCATTATAAGGCATAATCCTTTAGGCTCCATGGAAAAAGTTTGGTAAGTAGCCAATCATTGGGTACATAATCCAAACATGCTACATGAAAAGCTCTTAAATGTGTCTCTAGATCACCCTTACCATCATAAAGAGTAAGCTTGGGTTGAAAAAATCCTTGTGGTAAGGGTGTAGAAGCAATGTGACATGTCAATAGTGTATGCAGAAGAGTAAAAGAATCATGTGTAGGTCTAGGGGTACCGTGCTCAAGATGTTGCACCTTGGATTGAAGAGATTGAATCTCTTACACAAGGGTTGCCACATCAAGAGATATGGATGTACTGGCTACAACTGGTGGCATAGAAGAAGGTTGGGCTACTATAGGGGGTGGTTGAGACATAGTTGCCCCTGTAGTGTCATTATTAATTGGTTTCTCTATGGGGATGGAAGACTCAACTTTCTTAGCCTTTTTAATTTCCTTGATAGATTACAAAATTAGTGTATGATCTTTAGGTTGTTCCTTAAGTCTTTATGTAAAATTTTGTAAAATCAAATCTTTGTTGAGTACAATTTCATTATCAATAATGGGTGGAAGTGGATTAGTAGTCTAATGTGGTGGATCATGAACATTAGTGTGTACATAATCATTGTTATTTTCATACTACTCTTTGTCAAAATTATCATCATTGAAATTGGTGTAATCTAGATGTTGAGAATCTATTACTAGAACCTGAGTTAGTTGTTTATCCATGGTATATGGTTGAGTTGCAGGAATCTGGGTGAATTTAGGAAGATTACCACTAAGGCTTAAAGTTTATCTTAAAGGAAATGATGTAAGGAACTTAGGTGGCATAATTAAAACAACTCATAATAGTAGAAAAGATTACTCTGATATAATCTAAACAAGGAACTAGAATACGCATAGAAAGGATACGGAGCTCCCAAGCATGTAAGGTGATACCTCAAAAGTGAGTAGGTGCTAGTAAATGTAAATAGGGATTTTTTATAAATATTATTTATAAAATACTATGAAATTTTGAATTTGAAATTGATTTTCTGAATTAGATTTTTAACTAAAATGCAAAAATTGATTGGAAAAAACTTGGAAAAATAACTGGGAACTAGTTGATGCAACTAGGGTTTTGAATGAATTTTTTTAAAATTAGTACAATAATTTGAAAAAATTAGACAAAATTTGTATAATTTTTCTTAAAAATTTTAATAAAAATTAGAAAATATTTCTAAAATTAGCAATATATTTTTCCTAGTGGTTTGAAAGTGTTTATATGCAAATAAGACCTAGTATGTGTAAACTAGGGTTTGGATGAATTTATTGAAAATATTTCAATTAATTTGTAGTTTTATAATTTTTAAATCTATGAAAAAATAGGAAAATATTACAAAAAATTATAAATAATTAACCCTAGGGTTTTTGTGTGAAAATTCAAAGTAAGTCGGGTTCACCAAATATTTTATTGTTTTCAGAATATTGGAGTTATTCCTAAATAATAAAGGGGCTAAGTAATATAAATTAGTAAATAAATATGTTTTTATTAACCTACTAATTGGTGTAAATATATTGTATTTCTATCTTTTCTAAATATAGTAGGAAGTGAAAGAGATTAGAACTTAGCTTATTCTAGCTAATTTGGACTAAGATAAGGTTTGATACTGAAGGAAAAAGACTGAGAAATAGTCAAAAATAGGTCTTTGGACTTCATCTCTTGATTGGATAGGAGCATAAAAATAGGGCATCCTATTGTCTGACACTGTAGTCTTATTCTAGCCCTATTATCCTGAAGCTGAAAGCTTTTTAGGTTCTATTTAGAATGCCTGTGTTACCTTGTCACTAAAATATTAGGGTCTAGGACCTCACAGAGCTCATTATGTGCATGTTTTAATCTCAAAACCCTTAAGAGCTCCTAGTGTGTAATGGATACGCTAGATGTACTTCACATCCCATGTGTAGGCACATTGCCTACATACCAATACTTTGAAGAGGGATCAAGCTAATGTAGTTCTCCCATTAAAGTGCTTGGTACAATTTGTGTATGATCAATGCAACTAGAATGTGAAACTAGATGTGCTTCCGCTAGCTAGGGATTGGTGCAATGACTTGAGTAGCCTTTGAATAATATTGGAAGGATGTATGCAAAGAATAGGGAGGATTGTTTGAGTGTACATACTTGTATTCTTGCATCTCTCTTGAAAATGAATGTCAACCCTTCTAAATAGAATTTGAATGGCCTTTTATAGGGAAACTAATTATCATGGGTTAAATGAATTCATGTGAGGCTGATAGGGAAAAAGATAAAAATCTAGAAAAATCTGACTGTTTGAGGCAAAGACGAGCTTGGATAACAGCATCAAAAAGAAGACAACCTAAATTTTGATGCTCCTATCCTATTTGGGCACTATTATCCTAAGAGGATGAGACTTGGGGGGATAGGTATGGGCCTAAGAGGACCGCTTAAGTCTCAAAAAGCTAAGTCTAGAAAGCTACAAATGAATGGGAATTAGTGAAAGAAGTAGCCTAGAAGGGTTATGTGAGCCAGCAGGAGGAACTATGGATTAGGTGTCTTAGCCATACTGAAGTTATATAATTTTATGTTTTACATGACTACAAGATACATAGTGGTTTTTTCATCAGATTGAAATCTCCTACATAGTCCATAAGACACACATAAGTGAAGGTGAACCAACCCCAGAAACTTTAGATCCTTGCTATCTTTCAATCACCAATGCTCCCTAAGGATAATAATGCACTACTTTATTGTCCAATTATAATTTTTCTATCTAGAATCCCTATCAACTTCTATTTTAGGTTTGCACTCGATCAACACAATCTCCCTATTAGTTTTAGTTATAGAAATAATTTGCATCTTAGTTTTCCATCTAATTTTATGTTTTCTTTAGTACTTTCCATATTTAGTATATTTCTAGATTTAGTAAGTTCTAAATTAGATTGTGTCATTTATTGCATATCTCTAGCATTCTAATTTTTCATATTAGTTTGTCTAATTAGGGTCTAACATTCTCTTAGTTCTCAAATTTTGATAAAATAACTAGCCATACCCTATAATAGTAGCCAAGAGTTTATTATTCCCCTTAAAAATTATATTAATTTAGTTGATATAGTTATCTAATGGTGGTGATTTCTTTCCTCAGCCTTAATAAATATTGTTGGCCCTAGTTTTGAATTTTCATCAACTACCCATTACCTGCATAAAATCTAGCTTCATTTTGATAGTTATTGAGGCAAATTTTGTGACACAAATTTATCCCAATGCTTAAATTTCTTAATCTAGTTCATTTTACCTAAAAAGACAAAATGAATAATAAATATGCCATCTACCTATATGGCTTTGGCTATAACTAAAATACGTCCCCAAGTATATCTACCTCCTCTTCTGGGAGCCATCATATCTCAAAGTGCTAAATTTGGTTAGACAAAACTTTAGGTTTTCCAAAAATAGCAAATGCACAAATGGATAGCTTTTACCATAGATTTATGGTAAAAAATGAAAATTTCAAAACTTTTAGTTATTTATTGTAAGATTTTATTTTCTGTCAATATCTTTATTTCTGTAGGTCCTTTTCACAAACTGAAAGAAGCCTTAAAATTCTTGGGAGATAAATAATTTATAGGTGCTAACATATTTTTTTGTGAAAATTTGGATGTTAATCTTATTTTTTAGGTCTACTTCTCGTTCTTCTTAATGGATGTCTTCTATAAACTATGACTAAAGATCAAATTTCAAGGGTTGGCCTTAATTTCAAGCTGAAGGGTATTTATTCATCCAGCACTTTAGTGATGAAAAGTTGTAAAATATAGTTGCACTTTGATTGACCAGAGTAAATTTAGTACACATCACTAAAAGTACAAACTATAGAAGTTTTGATTCTAATTTGTTAGAGAACGATTCAAACACACAAAAATAAAATATATATTTATTTAATTTATATCATTGGTTATAAACTTGTATTCAAAAATTTCCTTCCAAGACTATGAATATTACATTAAATCATTCTCACAAACCACAATACATAATATATATAATAGTATTATAATTTATTTCTCATATATAATAATAGTATTATAATAATTATGATTATTGGAAATATTGTCATTGATGTCAAAGGTCTAGCATTGGTGATAAAGGCCTCATTATATTTAATGATATTTTTAATATTCATATCTTGGCTAATGTATGTTAATATTTATTTAATATTAACGAATATATTTTTAGTTGCATATAAGTCAAAAGAGGGCCTATGGAGAATTCAAAGAGTCATGGGGTAAAGACAAAAGATGAAAGGGATGCATTTTCTCATGAAGAGTCATCTTGAGGAATTTCAAGAGTCACAATGTGAAGATAAAAGAGGGTATGCTGCATTTTTTCATGAAGAGACACTTTGAAGAATATGAAAAGTCACCAAGTTAAAGACAAAAGAGGAAAGGATGCACGTACTTATGAAGGGTCACCATGTGACTTTTCAAATGCAAGGATACGAAGGGTCATGCAAGTTTGGTGTCATTTTCCATGAGAAATGAAAGGTCGTAAATGGTAAATGTCAAAGGTCATTTGAAAAGCTATAAATAAAAGTTTGAAAAGCCATTTGTTATATGCAAGAGATTGCATGGTTTGTAATTTTTTTATATAAGAAAAGAGGAGAGAAAAGCAAGAGATATTACAGATTTTTATCATTTGTCGAGTAACATTGAGAGATAGTTGTGTTTTACACACAAGAGAGGTTGGTGCTCTTGTAGGTTGGTGCTCATAAATCTTTGCAAGGGATTGGTGCTCTTGTGGGTTGGTACTCACAAATAGTTATTGTATTGGTGCTTGGAAAAGAAGTTGGTGCTCCTGTAAGTTGGTGCTTGTGAAATTTGTAATTTGAGATGATGCTCATTCATATACTTGAGATTGTTCTTTATGGTTTTCCCACTTTAGGTTTCCACGTAAAAATCTTCTCTCTCTCTCTCTCTCTCTCTCTCTCTCTCTCTCTCTCTCTCTCTCTCTCTCTCTCTCTCTCTCTCTCTCTCTCTCTCTCTCTCTCTCGTGTGGTGCATGTTATTGTTTCTATTTTATTGCATATCTTGAATGTGTGATTTTAAGTAAAAGATATATAATATACTGATTCACCCCTCCTCTCAGTATATTTTGTGCTTAACAATTGGTATGAGAGCATGTTCCTTTTGAAAAAGTTTTACAGCTTGAAGGTAGATCAGGGAAAGTATAATGGTTGGATCACATGAAGTTTTTTATACAAATTAAGAAACCTTTGTTTGATGGGACAAATTATGATTTTTAGAGCATAAGGATGAGGACTTATTTGATGGCCCTTATATTTGACATTTGGCAAGTAGTGGTGGAGTATGAAGAGCCATAGATACTTGTAACTACTCTGACAGAAAAAAAGGAAATCAAAAATAATGCTAAATCTTTAAATGTTATTTTATGTCATTTATGTGAATCAGAATTTGTTAAAGTTATGCAATGTAAATCTACTCATGAAACTTGGGTAAAACTTGAGAATATTTACAAAGGTAATGGATAGGTTCAACAAGCTAAGCTTCAGACTCTCAGAAGATAGTTTGAGAGTTTGAAGATGGAAGAAGAAGAAAAAATATAGCAAGTTACCTTTTACATGTTGATCAAATAGTTAATTAGATTCAAGGTCTTGGAAAAAAGTTAAAAGAATCAATTGTGGTACAAAAAGTTTTGAGATCTCTATCATTGAGATATGATGCAAAAGTTGAAAATTGAAGAGATAAAGAATTTAGTCAAGCTAAAGATGGATGAGCTACATGGTATTCTTATAATATATGAGATGCATACCGAATAAGAGAAACCTTAAAAGAGAGAAGCTACTTTCAAGACATCAAAGAAAGAGAAGGCTAAGATTCAAGAATCAAGTGATAGTTTTAGTGATGATAAAGATGACAATGGAGCTCTATTCATTCACAAGCCAAAAAGGGCACAAGTAAATATCAAGAAAAATTACTTTTTAATGTTTTAATTATAGAAAGATTGGACATTTTATAGCTAAGTGCCCAGATAAGGGTAATGGTGACAATGAAGAAGGAAAGTCTACATACAAAAAGAATTTCAAAAGAAAATTCAAGAAGGGATTCAAAAAGAATAGTTTGTATTCTAAAGATCCTAGCTTAGTTAAAAATAGTGGAGTCAGTGATTCAGGAAAAAAAAGATTCTATTCATGGCCATACATGAAGATCCCTCTATAATCAAAATTACAGATATCAAGAAGAAGAATAGGATGAAGCCCAAATGAATCTAGAAGGAGAACTCATTTGTGCCTTAGAAGAGTTAAAAGCTCTTGAGAAGAAGAATTGAAGATTGAAAATCTAAATTGAGAAAAATGAAAAGGAGTCAAAGGAAACAATTGAAGATCTACAAACACACTTTGAAGAAGTCAAGAAGAATGAAAAATATTTAATGACATAGTTGCAAAAAGTAAGTGAAGAATGTGAAAGGTATGTTATTGCAATTGCTTCTTTAAAAGCAGATCTTGAGAAAACAAATAAAATAATCAATGATATAGCAACCAATGATTTAAAATTTAAGAATAACACTAATATGTGGAATAAGATATTAGAAAGTCAAAGATCAATGTCAGATAAGATAAGTATTGAATTTGAAAAAGAGAAAGGGGAAGCCACTAATCTCACAAACAAGGTTAACACAAAAAAAGGAAAGAACTATGTTGAAGCTCTTATAAAAGAGGAAATAAAAAGGGAAGAAGGTAAGAATATAAAGGACATCTCAAATAAAGAAGACTGGATGGAACAGAGCTACAAAAAGCAATCAGATTAGAGATACACAAATAGGTCTTATTTCTATGGTTACTATTTTTATTGTAATGGTTATGGTCATAAAAAATAGAATGTCAAAAAAAGGCTAACAATATTAGAAATAAGGAGAAAAAACTCATGTCGAGTCAAGCACAAGCCACAACTCATTTGTTCCTTTATCAAGCTTTAATGAAGAGGCCATAATATGTTACAAGTGCAAAATTTTTGGACACATAGCTTGATATTGTATAAGCATGTTCGAGTCAGTCAATAAGGACAAGAGTTTTAAGGCTCCATTCATCAAGAAGAAAGTTTAGATAGGTTCATGGCAGAAGAAATAACCTGAAAAGTCTATGTTGGTACAGACAACTTTGCATGCAAGAAATAAATAAAATTCATTGTTCATTGATAGTGGATGTTTGAGGCACATGATAAGAGACAAGATCAAGTTCATAACCTTGAAGAAGATCAATGATGGCATAGTGAAATTCAAAGATAATACTACTGCTATAATTGCTAAAATAGCTACACTAAGTTTGGATAATAGTAGAACTAAAACTAAAAATATTTTATATGTAGGTCTTAAGCATAATATTTAGAGTGTAAGTCAAATGTGTGATTAGGAGTACGCACTAAATTTTTATATAGAAGGTTGTGAAATTAGCAAAAAAGATTTAGATGTGTTGGTTACAGATGCTTAGAGAATAGGTAATAATTTATATATGTTATCAAACTTCAAAGGTCAAAGATGTTATTTGAGTCAGATTGAAGAAAGTTGGCTATGGTACAGGAGAATGGGACACATAAATTTTGAAAATCTTGTCAACATAGTAAGAAGTAAGCAGTCAAAAATCTTTCAAAGATTACAAAGCCATCAAACACGCTTTATGAACCTCGTTAGCATGGGAAGTAGGCTAGAAGGCGGTTCAAAACAAAAGATTACTCAACCACTCAAATGTTAGAGCTTGTTCACACTAATTTGTGTGGATCTATGAGAACTCAAAGTAGTCAAGGTGATAAATATTTCATGTTACTTATTGATGATTTTTCACGTATGCCTTGGATAATATTTTTAAAGAAAAAATAATAATCTTTCAGACATTTTAACGCATTCAAAGTATTAGTGGAGAATGAAACTAGTTTGAAGATTAAGTGTTTAAGATCAGATTGAGGATGAGAATTTATGTCAGATTAGTTTATTGATTTTTTTGAAGACCATAGAATAAAGAGACATTATTCAATAGCTAGAACTCCACAACAAAATGAAGTAGTTCAATGGAGAAACAAAATAATTTAAGAGATGGTGAGAATAATACTAAATGAATCCAAGATACCAGATAGATATTAGACAGAGGTAGTTGCTACAATAGTACATATTTAAAAAAGAGCATTATTGAGAGTCAATAGTGACAAGTCTCTTTATGAGCTATAGAAAGACAAACTAGTAACAATTGATTATTTCAGAGTTTTCGATAGTAGATGCTTCATAAAGAGAACTGATGAAAAATTAGAAGAAGATGGAGCACAAAGAATTAGTGATCCAGTAAACATTCCTAAAATTATTAAAGAGAAATATTTTAAAGAATCAGATGAAGATAAGAAGCAGAGGAAAAAGGACACCAAAACTCTATCCAAATATGTCTAGAGAAATCATAATAGAAGTGACAGCATTGGGGATATAAATAAAGGAATTCACACCAAAAGAATGATGATGAATGTCAAATCTACCTTCTTAAATGGGAATATAGAATAAGAAGTCTATATTGAGCATTCTCTCAAATATTAGTAGCCATGTATGTAGATTGAAGAAAGCATTGTATGGATTAAAACAAGCTCCTAAAGCTTGGTATGCAAGACTTTATAAGTACCTATAAGATCAAGGTTTCAAGAGAGTATTTGCTGACAATAATCTCTACATCAAAATAAAAGGTGAGAATCAATTGATTATTGTGGTATATGTTGATGACATCATTTTTAGAGGAAACATTGAAAAGATGACAAAAGAATTTTTTGATAATATGCAAAAAGAATTTGAGATGTCTATGCTTGGAGAATTTTTATTTTTCTTAGGATTGCAAATATTTTAGTCAGATAACGGAATTTTCATATCTCAATGTAAATATGCTAAGGAAATGTTGAAAAAATTTAGTTTTGAGGATTGTGCATCAGTTGGCACACTAGTGAGTACAAGAAATAAGGTGAGTAAGAATGAAGATTCACTTGTTGTAGACCAATATTTATACAGATCTATGATAAGTAGTCTTTTATATTTGATAGCATCAAGGCCAGACATCATGCATGTAGTAGGTATGGTTGTAAGATATCAATCGGCTCTAAAAGATAGTCATGTTCAGTTGGTGAAGAGAATATTCAGATATATCAAAGAGACATTGGATTATATATTGTGGTATCTCATAGACAAATATTTTTCTTTAATTGCTTATACAAATTTAGATTGAGTGGGTTGCTTTGGTGATATAAAGAGTACAAGTGGAGGATCTTTCTTCCTCGGTGATAGCTTAATATCATGGCTAAAGAAGAAGTAAAACTCGATATCACTTTCTACAGTTGAAGTAGAATATATTGCAGCGGTATTGTGTTGTACTCAAGCATTTTAGATAAAGTAAACTTAAGAAGATATCAAGGTAAAATATGATGAACTTATTTCTATTTTTTGTGATAACACAAGTGTTATTTATATTTTGAAGAATCTAGTGATGCATTCAAAAACAAAACATATTCCCATTAGATATCACTTTTAGAGAGAGCAAGTTGTAGATCAATAGGTTAAGATGGAATATATCAGTACTATAGAGTAGATTGTAGATATTTTTACAAAGGCACTACTAAAAGACACATTTGAGTATCTATGGGAGAAGTTGGAAGTAATTTTTTTTACTTCCTACCATTAAAGATCAACATCAATTGAGGGGGAGCTAAGTGTAGCTCAGGGATAATCCCTTTGTCATTGATGTTAAAGGGGAAGAAGAACAAAAATAAGAACATGTGTAAGTGCAAGTGCAGAAATAGGTGCAAAAATAGGTACATAGAACATGTACAGATTACTATAGTAAGGAGGAGCTATATATTTTTTAGATGATAGTATGTGTAGGTTGATATGTGCAGTATAGATTTCAGAATGTGGTAATTTTAGTTTGAGGTTACCATCAATGACAAAGGGGGAGATTGTTGGAAATATTATCATTAATGTCAAAGGTCTAGCATTAGTGATAAAGGTCCCATTGTCTTTTAATGGTATTTTTAATATTCATATCTTAGCTAATGTGTGTTAATATTTATTTAATATTAATAAATATATTTTTGGTTGCATATAAGTCAAAGAGTCATGGGGTAAAGACAAAAGAGGAATGGGACACATTTTCTCATGAAGAGTCATCCTGAAGAATTCTAAGAATCACCATATGAAGATAAATGAGGGTATGGTGCATTTTTCCATGAAAAAAGACTTTGAGGAATATAAAAAGTCATCAAGTTAAATATAAAAGAAGAAAGGATGCATTTGCTTATGAAGGGTCACCATGTGACTTTTCAAATGCAAGGATATGAAGGGTCATGTAAGTTTGGTGCCATTTTCTATGAAAATTAAAGGGTCATAAAGGGTGAATGCCAAAGTTCATTTAGAAAGCTATAAATAAAATTTTGAGAAGCTATTTGTTATATGCAAGAGAGTGCATGGTATGTATTTGTTTTATATAAGAAAAGTAGGAGATATTGTAGAGTTCTATCATATGTTGAGTAAGTAACATTGAGAGATAGTTGTGTTTTATATACAAGAGGGGTTGGTGCTCTTGTGGGTTGGTGCTACAAGGGGTTGGTGCTCCTATGGATTGGTGCTCACAAATAGTTTTTATGTTGATGCTTGGCAAAGGGGTTGGTGCTCTTGCAAGTTGGTGCTTACAAATTTTGTAATTTGAGTTGGTGTTTTTTCATATACTTGAGATTTTTCTCTATAGTTTTTCTCACTTTGGGTTTCCACATAAAAATTTGGTGTCTCTCTCTCTCTTGTGTGGTGCATATTATTATTTCTATTTTATTATATATCTTTAATGTGTGATTAAATGGTTAAAGAAAAGAAATCAGATTAAGTAAAAGATATATAATATACTGATTCACCCCCCTCTCAGTATATTTTATGCTTAACATTTGGTATCAAAGTATTTTTTTTTTAAGTTTTATAACTTGAAGGTAGATCACAGAAAGCACGATGACTAGATCACATGAAAGTTTTTTTACAATTAAGGCACTTTTGTTTGATGAGACAAATTATGCTTTTTAGAGCATAAGGACAAGGATTTATTTGATGGCCCTTGGATTCGATATTTGGTGAGCAGTGGTGGAGAAATATGAAGAGCCACAGACACTTGTAACTACTTTAACAAAAAAGAAGGCAATTGAAAATAATGTTAAAGACTTAAATGCTATTTTATGTGGTTTATGTGAATCAGAATTTGTTAAAGTTATGCAATGTAAATATGCTCATGAAACTTGGGTAAAACTTGAGAATATTTACAAAGGTGATGGAAAGGTTCATCAAGCTAAGCTTAAAACTTTTAGAAGATAGTTTGAGAGTTTGAAGATGGAAGAGGAAGAAAATATAGCAAGTTACTTTTTATGGGTTGATCAAATAGTTAATCAGATTCAAGGTCTTAGAAAAAAGTTAGAAGAATAAATTATGGTACAAAAGTTTTGAGATCTCTATCATTGAGATATGATGCAAAAGTTTTGACAATTGAAGAGATGAAGAATTTAGTCAAGCAAAGATGGATGAGCTACATGGTATTCTTATGATATATGATATATGGATCGAACAAGAGAAACCCTCAAATAGAGAAGCTACTTTCAAGACATCAAAAAAAAGAAGGCTAAGATTCAAGAATCAAGTGACAGTTCTAGCGATGATGAAGATGACAACGGAACTCTATTCATTCACAAGTTGAAGAAGGGCATAGGTAAATATAAAGGAAAATTACTTTTTAAATATTTTAACTGTGAAAAAATTGGACATTTTGTAGCTAAGTGCCTAGATAAGGGTAATGGTGAAAATAAAGAAGGAAAATCTACATACAAGAAGAATTTAAAAAGAAAATGCAAGAAGGGATTCAAGAAAAAGAGTTTGTATTCTAAATATCCTAGCTCAGTCAAAGATAGTGGAGTTAGTGATTCAAAAAAAAGATTTTAATCATGGCCATAGATGAAGATGCCTCTATAAGTAAAGTATAGATGATCAAGATGAAGAATAAGATGAAGATGAAGTGAATCTGGAAAGAGAACTCATTTGTGCCTTATAAGAGTTAAAATCTCTTGAGAAGAAGAATCAAAGATTAAAGCTCTAGATCGAGAAAAATGAAAAGGAGTTGAAGGAAATAATTGAAGATCTACAAACACACTTTGAAGAAGCTAGAAGAATGAAAAAGATCTAACGACACAGTTGTAAAAAGTACATGAAGAATGTGAAAGGTATGTTATTGAAATTACTTCTTTAAAAGTAAATCTTGAGAAAATAAATAAATCAATTAATGATAGAGCAATCAATGATTCAAATTTTGAAAATAACACTAATATGTTGAATAAGATATTAGAAAGTTAAAGATTAATGTTAAATAAAACATGTATCAAATATGAAAAAGAGAAAGGGGAGGCCACTAGTTTCACAGACAAAGTTAACACAGAAAAAAAAAGGTATGTTGAAGCTCTTAAAAAAGAGGAAATAAAAAGGAAAGAAGGTAAGAATACAAAAAACATCTCAAACAAATAAGGTTGGAAGGAACAGAGCTACAAAAGGCAATCAGGTTAGAGATACATAAACAGGTCAAATTTTTATGGTTACTATTTTTATTTTAATAGATATTGTTATAAGAAAATAAAATGTCAAAGAAGGCTATCAATTTTAGAAATAAAGAGAAGGAAACTCATGCAGAGTCAATCAAAAGACCACAACTCTTTTGCTTCTTTATCAAGCTTTAATGAAAAGGCTGGAATATGTTACAAGTGTAACAACTTCAAACACATAGCTCGGTACTATACAAGCATGTTCGAGTCAGTCAAGAAGGACTAGAGTTTTAAGGCTCCATTCATCAAGAAGAAAGTTTAGATAGGTTCATGGGAGAAGAAATAACTTGAAAAGTCTATGTTGGTACAAACAGCTTTGCATATAAGTAATAAAAAATATATATGGTTCATTGACAGTGTGTTGGGTGAATATTTTGTCACCAGCTAACTGATGGGCAAAATAGGTGTTTCAACCACAGCATAAAGAGATTTATCAGCCAAATGTGTAGGTCGACCACATTAAAAGGGGACAAATCTCTCCTCTCATCAAAGAGAGGTTCCTTATAACTATGATATGTTATATACTATATATATATAAGCTAAAAATAACACTCAGGGGTAGGACAACACCATCCATCTCTCTTTTTTTAGAGATGATGTTCATAGATCAAAAGAGAAATCTTGAGTGATTGGTGAAGGTACTTCTCTTCTTTCAGAAGTAATATTTAGTCAATAGCCAGATTCCTTCCTCGTAGTAATTGTAACCATGAGAAACCCATGAAAGCACAGTGTTTCATTGCTTCTCTCACTGAAATAAGGCATAGTAACACAGTAGAATGAAGTGTAGCACAAAGTCTCCACCTCAACTACCAAAGAGTGAAATATACGAAGGATAATGGGGGCACAAAGTCATCCCAAGATCCTTTACATAGAAACAGAAAAGCAAACACGCTAAAGATAATTGTAGCAGCACAAAGTCTCCCACTATTGGCTTCAGGACACCTTTCAGATTACTTCCACTAGTTCTACTTATTTAATTAAATGCATAAGATAGTATTCAGGAAATATAACATAAGAATAATCCCCTAAACAACACAAGCTATCTCAGCGCAAAGTTTGAAAGATCACTTGCTTTCTCATTCAAATAAAGAAATATGATTAACAATCTGAGCTCAAAATCTCAAGAAATGCCTTTCAATTTGGGCAAAGTTTTTGTTAAGGTGTGGAGCTAAAAGCTTCAACTGTTTGCAGACACAAGGAAGGATGCTAAAGAACCAGAGCCACCGGTGTCGGCAGTATGATCGACATCGGTTAGATGCAGTGGAGAAGGAGACCGGCGACGGCAGACAGTCGATCGACGTGGACAGCACCAGACAAGCAGGGACCGGCGTCAGTCGCCTGTGTATTTTCAGAACTACTGTTGACGAACAGTCAGTTAAGTGAAGCAAGTGTTTGCATGTCAAGCGACTAATTATATTCACGAGCTGCGTGTCTAATTATTGTAACTAGAGTTCTATTTTTTGTAAGCATGGGATCTTATTTAAAGACCCATAAGCATGTATTGTAATTATGTAAGAAGGCGAGTAAAAGCATTGAAGCTAGCAAGGTCAAGGAGATCTACAGGTGTAAGGTCAAGGAGATCAGCCGAAGCATTCAAGGAGGGATAGCAACTCAGGCTTTAGAGTTGTTGTGTTGAGCAAGAGAGAGAGGGAAGAAGGTCTTGAGGTGTGGCAAGCCTTTGAGGTGGAGGAAGAAGTGGCATCTTCCTTATTATATTTTCTTCTAGTAATATTTAATACAAGAGTGTGTATTGTCTCTCAAATTCTTTGTTGTCTCAAGTTTTTAGCTACTTTATCATTCTGGTATAATTTCGTGTTTAATTGCATATAAAAAAGTAATCAATTGTGCTCTAATTGGTAGAGCTATAGATCCCCTGACAAGTGGTATCAGAGCTACGGTTTGCAGGAAGTAGGGTATTGTTTTTTGATTACAGGTCATTCACAGGGTTTTCTGATTGAGTGGGAGTTCAGCAATGGCAGAAGAAAGCAGGCTATGAATGGAGAAGTTTAACGGTAAGAATTATCAACATTGGAGGATGCAGATTGAGGACTATCTGTATCAGAAGGATTTGTACTTACCGTTGGGTGGGGTTGCATGCAAGCCCACAGATATGAAGGATGAAGAATGGAACATTCTTGATCGGAAGGCTCTCGGTTCCATAAGGTTGAGCCTTGCATCGTCTGTGATTTCCAGCTTATCACAGTGCAAGACAATGGAAGAGTTGATAAAGTCCTTGACAAATTTATACGAAAAGCCCTCGACTTCTAATAAGGTATATCTTATGAAGCAGCTATTTACTTTGCAAATGCAGGAAGGTGGATCAGTACATACTCATCTCAGTGATTTCCATGGTTTGGTAAACCAACTAGCTTTAGTCAATATTGTTTTTGATGATGAGGTAAAGGCTCTCTTGATTTTATGTTCTTTGCCTGAAAGCTGGGATGGTTTGGTTATGGCAGTAAGTAATTCTGCATCTGCTTCTAAAATCTTAAAAGTTGATGATGTTGTGAGTGTGATCTTGAATGAAGAAATACGTAGGAGAAGCACAGGTGAATCATCAGGGAATGCTCTAAGTGCAGAAAGCAGGGGAAGGCAAAGGGAGAAGGTTGAGCAAGGGAAATCAAGGTCGAAAAGGAGATCCGAGTCCAAATTTATTACCTGCTGGTTTTGTGGAAAGAAAGGACATACGAAGGAGTGTTGGTTGAGAGATAAAGAGAATCAACATGCAGGTATGGAAGAAGCAAAGGATGCAAATATTGTGATGCAGGATGCTCTCATACTTTCTTCGGATAGTCAGGTAGGATCATGGATTTTAGATTCTGGTTCATCTTTTCATGCATCCCCAAACAGAGATTTGTTTTATGAGTATGAACAGGGAGATTTTGGAGTGCTCTTTTTAGGGGATGGTACGACTTGTCAGATAGTTGGCAAAGGGAAAGTGCAGCTGAGATTCCAGATTGACAACACATGGGTGTTGAAAGAGGTCATGCATGTTTCAATTCTGAGGCAGAGTCTGATTTTTGTAGGAAGGTTGGGAGATGAGGGATGCACAATAACCCTCACAGTGAACTCTTGGAAGGTTACCAAGGGAGCACTTATTCTAGCAAGAGGTAAGAAAGTAGGTACTCTTTATCTACCTACTTGTATTACTGATTCTACTTCTGGTGCAGATTCGAAGATGTGGCCTAATAGGCTTGGTCACATGAATAAGAAGGGAATGGAAGTTCTTGATTCAAAAGGTATGTGTTCAAATTCAAAAAGCATAGATAGAGTTCATTACAGAAAAAGGAAATCCGATGTTTTTGACAAGAACAAAGAAGCCTTGGTGTTTATGGAGGAGATGAAGGATAGAGACCAGTCATAGGGGCTGAATAAATCTGAGCAGGGTAGCATGGACAGAGGTATGATCCAAGAAGAGCTCGTGGATGAAAATTTCATCACTTACAAGAACACACAGACACCGATGTCGGTAGCTTGGCATCGACGTCAGTCATCCAAATACTGACATCGGTCATGTGCAGACCAGCAGGGTCGGTAGGTCAGACAGGATAAGTCCGACATTGGTCATAAGGACCGATGTCGGCAGGGGGGACACTGGCTTCGGCCAGGGAAACGACGTCAACAGTCAGGGTCAGTGTAGGGAACCGACTCAGGGGCAGACTGGGAGATGGCCTATATCAATCACTGGAATGTATGTTGGGTGAATCAATAAGTCTCAAACACCCATGTGGAGGTCAGGAAAGGTATGTGAACCTCATATTCGTTGTTCACCTTCTTTATATTGCTTACTGATAGTCATGAACTAGGAAGATGGAAGATGCAATGCAGGTAGAATCCAGAAACAGTGGGAGCTTGGCATGGATGAGGAGTGTGAGTCCTTGGAGAACCAAATAGGTAACTGTTGGTAGTGTTGTCAGCTGGAAGAAAGCACTGGATAGAGGGATGGATTCCCATTTTAGAGAAGAGAGTGGATGGACACATGAGACAGAAGGCTATGGTATATGGTCTTGATTAGGCTGTAGAACAATGGAGGTTTGACCATTGTATTTTATCTTTACCAGGGTGGATAATATTAGCTACATTATCCTGTTACTATATTGTGTTACTTGTTGCAGGGTTTCATGTACAGGGAGTTTTCTGAGCTAAGGGTAGAGTTGGCTCAGAAGTGTGTCATAGAGAATTTGGGAGCAGCAAAATTCTTGTGGCATAAGAGATAGGTATAGCATCACAGGTTTGCATGGTGGTTGGTCTTCACGAGTGACATTGAATAAGGATACAGAGCCTAAAGAACAAAATAGATGGCGTACATGTACAGGTACAAGTTACAGCTGTTTATCTCCAAGTGGGAGATTGTTAAGGTGTGGAGCTAAAAGCTTTAACTATTTGTAGACACAAGGAAGGATGTTGAAGAACCAGAGCCACTGACATCGGCAGTATGACTGACGTCGGTTAGATGCAGTGGAGAAGGAAACCGGCGATGGCAGACAGTCGACCGACGTCGGTAGCACCAGACAAGCAGGGACCGGCGTCGGTCGCCTATGTATTTCTGAAACTACTGTTGATGAACAGTCAGTTAAGTGAAGCAAGTGTTTGCATGTCAAGTGACTAATTATAGTCACGAGCTGCGTGTCTAATTATTGTAACTAGAGTTCTATTTTTTGTAAGCATGGGATCCTATTTAAAGACCCATAAGGCATGTATTGTAATTATGTAAGAAGGCAAGTAAAAGCCTTGAAGCTAGCAAGGTCAAGGAGATCTACAGGTGTAAGGTCAAGGAGATCAGCTGAAGCATTCAAGGAGGGATAGCAACTCAGGCTTTAGAGTTGTTGTGTTGAGCAAGAGAGAGAGGGAAGAAGGTCTTGAGGTGTGGCAAGCCTTTGAGGTGGAGGAAGAAGTGGCATCTTCCTTATTGTATTTTCTTCTAGGAATATTTAATACAAGAGTGTGTATTGTCTCTCAAATTCTTTGTTGTCTCAAGTTTCTAGCTACTTTATCATTCTGGTATAATTTCGTGTTTAATTACATATAAAAAAGTAATTAATTGTGCTCTAATTGGTAGAGCTATAGATCCCCTGACAGTTTTGCTTCTATAACAAAGAGACCTCCTCTATATAAAATAAGAGATTACAATATATAGCACTCGAAGAAAGACTTGGATGCCTTGTTTCATAGAATGGCCCATGCTGCATTCAAAGCCTTTAATGCATTTTTAGTTATGTCAAGGGACTATGCTAGAACATGGCATCAGCGTTAACTATGGCATGTCAATTCATCTCAAATATCTCCTTTAAAGTATAGATTACATGGTCCTCTTCTTGATATTTGCGTAGATGTCCACTTTGCCTTTACTCGATGAAGAAAAATAGGCTGCGTCTTTGAGTGCTTGCACTCTCAGATATCCACCTAGTGGACTGTTTCACCTGCAGGAATAACTTCTACACAGATATTTATGTTCTTTCCCTCTTGTTCCCTCTTCTCTTAATGCATTTTATCTCTTCCTTGTGATCTAAGCTCTCAGGCTATCTCTTCTCTTTATACAGGCTCTTTCAACTTCTTCTTCAGCTAGTCACTGAGTTTGTTCTCAGGTTCGTGCCACATTTGAAAATAAATGGGCATTTTGTTACCTTGAATTTGACAATTGTGGGGACATCATTGGTCACTTGGTCACTTGAACCACATTGAACCTTGAACCTTTGAACCATGAGAGTGCATTGGTTCAATGGTTCAACGATTCGGGTGGTCCTATTGGCTCCTTGATTTAATTAGCTCCTTGGTTCAATCGGTTGAACTATCTCTCTGAACTTGTCTCTAAAATCTTCTACTTCCTTCCTTTACTTGAAGCTTCCTTGTGAACTTTGAACTTCTTGAACTGGTTGAACTCTTTGAACCATTTGAACCTTTGAACCATTTCGGTTCAAAGTTCAACAGTTCATTCTCTTTCTTTGAATCCTTTGATTCTCTAAGTCTTTTGAAATTTATTGAACCTTTGAACCTTGAACTCTTTTGGTTCAATGGTTCAATCTTTCTTCTTTGAAGTCTTTTTTTCTTTAAGTCCTTCAAAGCCGTTGAACTTTTTGAAGTGGTTGAACTTTGAACTAGCTAAAGTGCTTAACTCTTTGAAGTCTGCCAATGTCGTTAGACCTTTGAACCCGTTGAACCTTTGAACCTTTGGAGGTGGGGTTCAATGATTCAATGGTTTAATAATTCAATATTTTGTTTGAAGCCTGTCGATGGACCTTTCGGTTGAACCTCAATGTTGAACCAACATTGAAATTGCATGTGTTTGGAACTTGTTCCTTTGTGAGAGTTCCCCTGTTGAAGTTGTTGAACCTGTTGAACCTACAAGTCCCTTAACTGAAAATGATTGAATAGTTGAAGAACTTGGATGCTTAGGACATTTTTGAAAAATGAAAGAGAGAATTTTGAAGCCTATAGGACCAAAATAGTTGATATGTTGTCCCCAAAAATAAGTGACAGATTTTGGGAACAATAGCTAGCTCTAGTTGGGGAACTTCCATCGATTGTAAAAATAATCAAAGAGAGTAGAATCTAGAATCTCCAATGCTTTTAAGTATGCCATTGGGCTACAGATTCATGCTATCCAAAAAATAAAGGCACCAAAAAATAAAAATAAACAATGTAAAATAAAACTAAAGACTATATAAAAATTATACATATGTACAACCGATCTTATCTGACACTTCAAAGATTAAAGTGCTTCAGATGTTGCCCATTGTGAGGCAATGAAAATGGCGTTCCATCCTAATAAATCAGCAAGAAACTATTTTCTTCCCAAAATCAGTGATGGGTGAATAGAACTCTCCACTAGGAATCACATTTTCTATGCACTCCTTTTGGTTCTCTCTTCTTGCCCCATGGCAAGATGTGGTCTCTAATCTGAAAACCATAAATCCTAGCTCTCTTGGTAAAGAGTTTCTTTTCCTAACTTTCACACGTAGCAGTATGGTCCACTACCATAGTTTGTTGCTCTTCTGATCTAGTGAAGCACATGATTTGATTATCAACATCAAACATCTACCAATGGTTAGCTTTATCAGGCACACTTAGTTGAAAGACCAGTTTGATAGTGTACTTATTATTTTTGAAATCAGGGTGAAGAATCATGAAGGTTGCAAGGACAGCCAATGAATTTTCATGATTATGAAGCTCTCTAGGTACTGTAGATATATTGAAAGCATCAAAACTTTTAATATAGTCCCATACTAGATTGTGGTAATGGCGCAATCTTTTGTTCTTGGTTTGACACAAGTTCCTCACCTGACAAACCATCAGCTCAGCATCTCCTTTAGCATGAAGGAGCTTGTCACCTTTATCTTGAGCAGCCTTCAACCCAAGTAACAGAGATTCATACTCGACAGTGTTGTTGGTGTTGTTGAACTACAACTTGTATGAAGAAGGAAAAATATCTCTTTGAGGAGATATCAACACAATCCCGACTCCTGAACTGGTAGAAGAATTACTACCATCGAATTCCAAGATCCAAACATCATCAAAAATTGATCTTCTATTATATTTTTCTTCATTAGAGAGGGAAGATCTTTTTTCATCTATAATATGCCCTATCAATTCTTCTTATGTCTTATTTGAATCAATTTTTGGATCGCCACCTACAGGACTTTTGTCTGTTGTAACAAAAATGTCTTCAGTAGACAAAAAATAATTACCCCTACCTAAAGACTCAAATTGAATTTGAGCTTCAGGGGCTAATGTTTGGGTGATAACATATTTTGCCTCTTTCTCAAGAAGCAGCCTCTACATAATGCCTTTGACTGGGATCCTCACTTCAGACAGGTCCATACATAACTTGCCACTGACATCTTTATAAAAATTTTGCCCAAGAAGAATGTCATATGAGGCTGGGACGTCAGCCACCAGGACTGTCATTTTAATTATCTTATCTGGAAATGCCACAAATGCAAATTAGGCATCCTTGATTTGTCCCAATAGTGGCACTTATTTATTTTCCATGGAGAAACACCTCCCAAAAGTTTTAGTCAAAGTGAAGCTGAGAGAGTCCGCTACCTTGGCAGGCATGACATTGTTTGAAGCTCTAGAATCAATGATGCAGTTGCTCAACTTGTGATCATTTATCAACAGGGAAACATAAAAAGGCTCTATTTTCCCAAGAGCAGTAGGAGGAGTAATGACAAGGTTATTTCAGGTTGATATGGGAGTCACCTTTGGAACAGCTAGTCTTGTAAAGACAATTTTATTCCTTACACACTAAACCAACTTATCCAATTGCTCAGGGTTGGATTGTAGAAATTCAAATTTAGACATTTGGATTTTGGTTTTCTTGACATGGTTGATTATATCAAATGTCTAAAATGAATTAGGAATAGGGGAAGGTAGTTCATCTTTTTAATTTTTAAGAGGGGGGACTGATCTGTGAAATTGAAGTTAAAGGTGAAGGTGTACTTGAGGTACTTACTTTTTTAGCGATCATCGGGTCCTTTGATTGAAAAGGCAGAGTGGTTCCCCGCTTAGAAATTGAAACTGCTAGTTGAGCTCACTCCTCTATTTTTTTAATCAGCTTGTTGGGCTAACTAGTTATGGGACTGGGTGAATACAGCGTATGACCCATAAAACGCTTCACCTTTACTTCAGAGTTCATCCTGGTACTTCAGGAAACCAATGTTGGAGTCTCTAGCTGATTCATCTTGGTCTTCCATAAAGAGATTAACACCATCTTCTTGGTTCAACTCAGATTGGAAAGAAAAAAATTATTCTATTTCAAGGTATCCAACTATTGAGTTGGTTGGAGCTGCTTCAATAGCAAGTTTTCCCTGAGGGGGAGGAAGACGATTTGGTTGCCCTTGATTCCTGGTAGTGTTGCCTTGGTATGATTGATTAGGGAATGTCCTCCTTGGTATATCTCAGTACGAAGGAGGAGCAGACATCTCTTGTGCCATTTGCTTTTTGAGATCTAGCAACTCATTTGCCAGCTTCTGCACCATAGGATCAGTGGTGCCTATAGATGAATTCTCAAAAGATGAAGAAGATTTGCCTCTATTAATATCTCATCTCATCTTCCCTGCCAAGATGAGATCATCTTCCACCTTAGTGTCCTGAGCTGCAACAAGGTCTATGTGGCCAGCCTGTCTCAATAGGAAACTCACTTCAAGTAGTTGCGAATTGATGAAAAAACATTTGAAATTCTCAGTTGTTGGCTGAGCAATTGTGAGAATCTTGTTTCTTAGCTTATCAGACTTAGCTATGAAATTTCTCATAAGCTCATGAGGCTCTTTCTTCATCTGTGTGAGTTGGGCCAGCAAGGCATGCGCATCTTCTATAGGCTTGAATATGGCTTCAAATTTGGCTTTGAGGGTGTTCCAGTCTGTCACTATCTGAGCTTGTAAATGATAAAACCAGTATGCTACAATGCCTTGCAATGTTTTCAAAAATAACCTAACTGTTACATCCTTGTACTCCACACCTATCATGCCACAGGCTATGCTGAAGTCTGTAATATGTTCATCAGGATGAACTCTCCCATCACCATAAAATTTGGGGAAATTCTTCCTAGAACTATGAGGTAGCTCATGTAGAGGTGGAGTTAGATTGAGTGGACCAAAAGAGTTACCCCAGGGGCCTTGAGCTGTCATTGTATGACTATGGAAAGGGGGGATAACAAATCTTGGTGTGGTATGTATGGGCAAAGCTCTACTAGCAAAGGAAAAAGAAGCTCTACCTTGTATTGGTGACCTGGTGTTGGTAGGAGGAAGACTCCTAGTTCGTTGAAGGTGAGCTTGTGGAGGAAGCAAATCAAAATTGCTCTACTGCACCAACTCAAAAATAGGGTCAACAACACCTTGAGCTTTCTGGCTTCTTATATAACATGGAGCTATAAGATTATAGAATAAAAATAGAAAAGAACTAGCCCTACTTCAACTTGAAGCTTGAACTTCAAACTGTGCATTTTTCTAGTTGTCGTGCAGCTGCCAGAGAATTGAATTTTGAAATAAAATACTCGATCTCCAACATCTCTAGTTTCACAACTCAGAGTATATAATGGAAATAGATAAGGCTATAATGATAATGGATAAGATATAGGTGATGCTTCATTCTGAAGCTTGAGGCTTCAAATTATGCAAAATTGTTGTGTCCCCAACGGAGTCACCAAAAACCATTGCGCGAAGCTGGGAAAAAAATTAACAATGGAAAAGAACTGGAACTGCTTCAATTTGAAACTTGAGGCTTCAAACTATGTGTTCTTCCCCAGTAGAGTCACCAAAAACTATTGGGTGAATATTTTGTCACTAGCTAACTGATGGGCAAAATAGGTGTTTCAACCACAGCATAAGGAGATTTATCGGCCAAATGTGCAGGTCGACCAGATCAAAAAGGGACAAATCTCTCCTCTCATCAAGCAGAGGTTCCCTATAACTATGATATGCTATATACTATATATAAGCTAAAAATAACACTCAGGGGTAGGACAACACCATCCATCTCTCTTTTTTCAGAGATGATTTTCACAAATCAAAGGAGAAATCTTGGGTGATTGGTGAAGGTACTTCTCTTCTTTTAGAAGTAATATTCAGTCAATAGCCAGATTCTTTCCTGGTAGTAATTGTAACCATGAGAAACCCATGAAAGCACAAAGTCTTTCGTTGCTTTCCTCACTAAAATAGGGCGTAGTAACACATCAGAATGAAGTGTAGCACAAAGTCTCCACCTCAACTGCCAAAGAGTGAAATATACGAAGGACAATGGGGGCACAAAGTCATCCCAAGATCTTTTACACAAAAATAGAAAAACAAACATGCTAAAGACAATTGTAGCAGCACAAAGTCTCCCATAGTTGGCTTCAAAACACCTTTCAAATTGCTTCCACTAGTTCTGCTTATTTAATTGAAGAGACAAGATGGTATTCAAGAAATAGAACATAAGAACAATCCCCTAAATAACATAAGTGATCTCAGTGTAAAGTCTGAAAGGTCACTTTCTTTCTCATTCAAATAAATAAATATGATTAACAATCTGAGCTCAAAGTCTCAAAAAATGCCTTTCAATTTGGGCATAGTTTTACTTCTATAACAAAGAGATCTCCTTTGTATAAAATAAGAGATTACAATATATAGCACTCCAAGAAAGACTTGGGTGCTTTGTTTCATGGAATGGCCCATGCTGCATTCAATGCCTTGAATGCATTTTCAGTTATGTCAAGGGGCCATGCTAGAACAGGGCATCAACCTTAATTGTGGCATGTCAATTCATCTCAAATATCTCCTCTAAAGTATAGGCTACTTGGTGCTCTTCTTGATATTTGCACCAATGTCCACTTCGCCTTTACTCGATGGAGAAAAATAGGCTGCGTCCTTGGTTGCTCACGTTCTCTAATGTCCATCTGGTGGACTATTTTACCTACTAGAATAATTTTTGTGTAGATATTTTTGGTCTTTCCCTCTTGTTCCCTCTTCTCTTAACCCATTTTATCTCTTCCTCATGATCTGAACTCTCAGGCTATCTTTTCCCTTTTTGCAAGCTCTTTCAACTTCTTCTTCAGTTAGTCGCTCAATTTATTCTCAAGTTCGTGCCACATTTGAAAATTAATGGGCATTTTGTTACCTTGAATTTGATGTCCATGGAAACGTCATTGGTCACTTGGTCACTTGAACTACAATGAACCTTGAACATTTAAACCATGAGAGTGCATTGGTTCAATGGTTCAACGGTTCAGGTGGTCCTATCAGCTCCTTGGTTCAATCCGTTGAAACATCTCTCTGAACTTGTCTCTAAAATCTTCCACTTCCTTCCTTCGCTTGAAGCTTCTTTGTGAACTTTGAACTTCTTGAACTAGTTGAACTCTTTGAACCATTTCGATTCAAAGCTTAACAGTTCAACAGTTCATTCTCTTTCTTTGAATCCTTTGATTCTCTAAGTCTTTTAAACTTTATTGAACCTTTGAACCTTGAACTCTTTTGGTTCAATGTTCAACGGTTCAATGGTTCAATCTTTCTTCTTCAAAGTCTTCTTTTCTTTAAGTCTTTTGAAGTCGTTGAACTTTTCGAAGTGGTTGAACTTTGAACTTGCTGAAGCACTTAACTCTTTGAAGTCTGCCAATGTCGTTGAACCTTTGAACCCATTCAACCTTTAAACCTTTGGAGGTGGGGTTCAATGGTTCAATCTTTTATTTGAACCCTGCCAATGGACCTTTCGGTTGAACCTCGACGTTAAACTAACCTTGAAATTGCTTAAGTGTTTGGAAATTGTTCCTTTGTGAGAGATCACCTGTTGAAGTTGTTGAACCCATTGAACCTGTGAGTCCCTTAACTAAAAATGCTTGAATAATTGAAGAACTTGGATGCTCAAGACATTTTTGAAAAAAGAAAGAGAGAATTTTGAAGCTTGCAGGACCAAAATAGTTGATATGTTGTCCCCAAAAACAAGTGACAGATTTTGGGAACAATATAGTGGATGTTTGAGGTACATGACAGGAGACAAGAGTAAGTTCATAACCTTGAAGAAGATCAATGGTGGCACAGTGAGATTCAAAGATAATACTATAACCAGAATTACCAGAAAAGGTACACTAGTTTGGATAATAGTAGAACTAAAACTAAAAATGTTTTATATGTAAAAGGTATTAAACATAATCTTTAGAGTGTAAGTCAAATGTGTGATTAGGGGTACAAACTAAAGTTTTATGTAGAAGGTTATGAAATTAGGAGAAAAGATTCAGATGCGTTGGTTGCAGATACTTAGAGAACAGGCAATAATTTGTATATAGTATCGGATATCAAAGGTCAAAAATGTTATTTGAGTCAGGTTGAAGAAAGTTGGCTATGGTACAGGTGAATGGGATACATAAATTTTGATAATCTTGTCAACATTAGTAAGAAGCAAGCAGTCAAAAATCTTTCAAAGATTACAAAGCCATCCAACACGCTTTGTGAACCTTATCAACATAGAAAGCAAGCCAAAAGGTGGTTTAAAATAAAAGAGTACTTGACCACTCAGATGTTAGAGCTTGTTCACAATGATTTATGTGGATCTATGAGAACTCAAATTACTTAAGGTGAAAAATATTCCATGTTGCTTATTGATAATTTTTCACGTATGCCTTGGGTAATGTTTTTAAATAAAAAATCAGAAGCTTTCATACATTTCAAAGCATTAGTTGAGAATGAAACTAGTTTGAAGATTAAGTGTCTAAAATCAAATCGAGGAGGAGAATTCATGTCAAATCAATTTATTGAGTTTTTTGAAGAGCATGGAATAAAGAGACATTATTCAGTAGCCATAACTCCACAACAAAATGGAGCAGTTGAATGGAGAAACAAAATAATTCAAGAGATGGTGAGGATAATGCTAAATGAATCCAAGATACCAGATAAATATTAGATAGAGGTAGTTTCTATAAAAGTACATATTTAAAATAGAGCATTATATAGAGTCAATAGTGACAAGAATCCTTATGAGCTATGGAAAGACAAACTAGCAACAGTTGATTATTTTAGAGTTTTCGGTAGTAGATGCTTCATAAAGAGAACTGATGAAAAACTGGAAGAAGATAGAGTACAAAGAATCAATGATCCAATAAACATTCCTAAAATCATTGAAGAGGAAAATTTTGAAGAATCAGATGAAGATGAGAAGGAGAAAAAGGACACTAAACCCTATCCAAATATGTCTAGAGAAATCATAATGAAAGTGACAGCATTAGAGACATAAACGAAGGAATTTACACTAGAAGAATGATGATAGATGTTAAATATGCCTTCCTAAATGAGAATCTAGAATAAGAGGTCTACATTAAATATTCAAAGGGATTTATTCTCTTAAATATTAGTAGCCATATATGCATATTGAAGAAAGAACTATATGGATTAAAATAAGCTCCCAAAACATGGTATGCAAGACTTGATAAGTACCTATAGAATCAAGGTTTCAAGAGAGGATTTGCTGACAGTATCTCTACATTAAAACAAAAGGTGAGCATTAATTGATTATTGTGGTATATTTTTATGACATCATTTTTGGAGGAAACATTGAAAAGATGACAAAATTTTTTTTTGATAATATGCAAAAAGAATTTGAGATGTCTATGCTTGGAGAATTGTCATTTTTTTTAAGATTGCAAATATTTCAGTCAGATAAAGAAATTTTTATATCTCAAAGTAAATATGCCAAGGAAATGTTGAAGAAATTTGGTTTTGAGGATTGTGCATCAGTTGGCACACCGATGAGTACAAGAAATAAGGTGAGCAAGGATGAAGATTCACCTGTTATAGATCAATCTTTATATTTGATAACATCGAGGCCAGACATCATGTATGTAGTAGGTATGGTTTTAAGATATCAATTAGCTCGAAAAGATAGTCATATTTAGTTGGTGAAGAGAATATTCAGATATATCAAGGGGACATTGGATTATAGATTGTGGTATCCCATAGACAATTTTTTTTTTTTAATTCCTTATACAGATTTAGATTGAGTAGGTTGCTTTAATGATATAAAGAGTACAAGTGGAGGATCTTTCTTCCTCATTGATAGCTTAGTATCATGGCTAAGCAAGAATCAAAAGTCGGTATCACTTTCTACAGCTGAAGTAAAATATATTACAATGGTGTTGTGTTGTACTCAAGTGCTTTGGATGAAGTAAATTTTGGAAGATATCAAAGTAAAATATGATGAACCTATTTCTATTTTTTGTGAAAACACAAGTGCTATTAATTTTTCAAAGAATCTAGTGATGCATTTAAGAACAAAACATATTCTCATTAGATATCACTTCTTGAGAAAGCAAGTTGTAGATCAACAGGTTAAGATGGAATATGTCAGTACTATAGAGCAGATTGTAGATATTTTTACAAAGGCACTACCAAAAAATATATTTAAGTATCTATGGGAGAAGTTGGGAGTAATTTCTCTTACTTCTTGCCATTAAGGATCAACATCAGTTGAGGGGGAGCTAAGTGTTAGCTCTAGGATAAGCCCTTTGTCATTAATGTCAAAGGGGGAGAAAAACATAAACAGGTATAAGTGTAGGTATAGAAACAGGTGCAAAAATAGATACATAGAATAGGTACAAGTTATTACAATAAGGGGAGGTTATTGTGTGTTTTTTAGATGACAATATGTGCAAGTTGACATGTGGAGTACAAGTTTTAGGATGTGGCAGTTTTAGTTTGAGGTTGCCATCAATGACAAAGAGGGAGATTTTTGGAAATATTGTCATTGATGTCAAAGGTCTAGCATTGGTGATAAAAGCCCCATTGCATTTAATGGTGTTTTTAATATTCATATCTTGGCTAATATGTGTTAATATTTATTTAATATTAATGAATATATTTTTGGTTGCATATAAGTCAAAAGAGGGCCCATGGAGAAGTCAAAGAGTCATGGGATAAAGACAAAAGAGGAATGCAACACATTTTCTCATGAAAAGTCATCTTGAGGAATTTCAAGTGTCACCATGTGAAGATAAAAGAGGGTATGGCACATTTTTTCATGAAGGGACACTTTGAGGAATATGAAAAGTCACCAAGATAAAGAGGAAAGAGGAAATGATGCATTTGCTTATGAAGGGTCATCATGTGACTTTTCAAATGCAAGGATACGAAGGGTCATGCAAGTTTGGCACCATTTTCCATGAGGATTGAAGGGTCATAAAGGGTGAATGCCAAAGGTCATTTGGAAAGCTATAAATAAAAGTTTGAAAATCTATTTTTTATATTCAAGAGAGTGCATGGTTTGTATTTATTTTATATAAGAAAAGAGGAGAGAAAAGCAAGAGATATTATAGAGTTATATCATTTGTTGAGTAAGCAACATTGAGAGATAGTTGTATTTTATACACAAGAGGGGTTAGTGTTAGGTTGTGGAGCTAAAAGCTTCACTGATGCAGACACAGAGGAGGTTGCAGGAGAGTTGCTGAGTGTCAGAGACACCGGCATCGGTCAGGCCAACCGACATCGGCAGGATAGGGCAGGAAGGCAACCGACGTCGGTCAGAGATCGACCGGCGTCGGCGACCCCCAGGCGGACAGGGACCGGTGTCGGTCGCTTGTGTGGTTCGATTGCGAGTTAATTATGGGCAGTTGGTTGACGAACCAAGTGTTTGCATGATGAGTGCTAATTTTAGACTGAGAGCTGCGGATCTAATTATTGTAATTAGATGTCTAATTATTGTTTGGATGAGATCTATATAATAGACTCATGGTTGTATTAGAAAGGTGGGCTAGTTTGAGTTGAGCAAAGTTTGCTCCTTCTGTGTGAGGTGAGCAAGGGTGTTCCTCCTAGTTCCACAGCAGTACCAGGCATGTTGGTGCTGGTTTAGAGAGTTAGCTGGATTCTTCAGGAGTGTAGGATCTTGGTCACAGTTGCTTGGCCTATATAGGAGATCTACATGGTAAGTAAGATCGTTGATCTGCAGGTGTATGTGTGTGCAAGGTCGAGGTTCACAGGTGAGCAGAACCGTTGTTTGATTTGCAGGTGTGCAAGATCATATAGACAGCAACACAACAGGGAGCAATATCAGGCAGGATCTACTTAGAGTACAGGTGTGTACTCGGATAGAGCAAGAGAGGAAGGCAAGGGAGTTCCTTCCATAAGTATGGTCTGTTGAAGTGCAGGTTATTGCAGGTTCATGGGAGATCTACTTGAAGTACATTGAGTACTTGTTGAGCAAGTGGAGTGGTTGTGGAGTGCGTGGAGCACTTGTGTTGTGCGTGGAGCATAGGAGGTGAACACCAACTCTGTATTTGAGTTGGGTGTTGGGACCTGTGAGAGGGAGAGTCAGCTGGATTGTAGGATCTTGGTCACAGTTGCATGGCCTATATAGGAGATCTACATGGTAAGTAAGATCGTTGATCTGCAGGTGTATGTGTGTGCAAGGTCAAGGTTCACAGGTGAGCAGAACAGTTGTTTGATTTGCAGGTGTGCAAGATCATATAGACAGCAACACAACAGGGAGCAGTATCAGGCAGGATCTACTTGGAGTACAGGTGTGTACTCGGATAGAGCTAAGAGGAAGGCAAGGGAGTTCCTTCCATAAGTATGGTCTGTTGAAGTGTAGGTTATTGCAGGTTCATGGGAGATCTACTTGAAGTACCTTGAGTACTTGTGGAGCACGTGGAGTGCTTGTGGAGTGCGTGGAGTGCTTGTGGTGTGCGTGGAGCATGGGAGGTGAACACCAACTCTATATTTGAGTTGGGTGTTGGGACCTGTGAGAGGGAGAGCTTTGGGGAGAAGAATTACTGTTCACTTGAGGTGTAGCGAGCCTCTGAAGAGGTGGTGGAGAAGAAGTGGCATCTTCTTTATTGTATTCTTTTCTGTATAAAGTATTAATACAATTGGTGTATTGTCTCTCATATGCTGTGTTATTCTGAATTCTAGTTACTTGTTGATTCTGGTTATTTCCGCATATTAAGTTGCTTGAAGTTTGGTAATCAATTGTATGCTTCCGGTGTTTCACACCCTGACAAGTGGTATCAGAGCCTTGGTTGTAGGTTCTTGAGCTTGATACCAACAAGTGGTATCAGAGCTAAGGTTGCAGGAAGCAGGTTGTGTGTTTGGTTACAGGGCACTCTCAGGGGTTTTTGATTGAGTGGGAGTAGAGCAACGGCAGATCAAAGTAAGCTAAGAATGGAGGAGTTGAAAAGCACAGACGGTCACTCACGATCCGATGGAAAGAAAGAGCAGGTAAAAGGATATTGTTGGTTGGTAGCAGATCAGCATGAAGAAACTGAAGATACAGATGTTGCAGGTGTTGTTGCACAGGATGTGTTTGCAGGTTTCTTGGATAAAGTTGAATCTTGGATAAAAGATTCGGTTGCCTCTTTCCATGCAGCCCCAAGTAGAGGAGCTGGTGAGCCTTGCCAAAGGATTGGCAAAGGGGAAGTGAAGCTGAAATTGCAGGCTGCCAACACACAGGTGTTGATGAAGGTCATGCAGGTCCCAAGTTTGGAGATATGGCTAATTTCTTCAGAAAGATTGGGTGATGAGAGATGCACAAGAACTCTCACAGCGGTAGCACTTGAATTAGCTGGTGGTAAGAAGACAGGTACACTTTATCTACTTGTCTATATTACTGATTCTTCTTCTATTGCAAAGACGTGGCTTCGTAGGCTTTGTCACATGAGTAGGAAGGAGATGCATGTTCTTAAGCGGAAGACAGATATATTTGACAGGCTTAAGAACTGGAAAGCCTTGGTGTACTTGGAGGAGATGGCGGACAGAACCCAGTGGATGGTGCTGGATATTTCTGAGCAGAGCAGTTTGGACATGGAGATTGATTCAAAGAAGCTCACGGGTAAAAAGTCATCACTCACAGGCAAACACAGGTACCGGCGTCAGTCAGGAGGAATCGGCGTCGAACAGACAGGTGCCGATGTCGGTCATGTGCAGACCGAAGCCGGTGATGTCGAGCAGGGTAAGATCGACGTCGGTCATAAGACCGACGTCGGCAGTATGTAAGATCGATGTCGGTCAGGAGGACCGACGTCGGTCGGATGCAGACTGTGGAGTGACTGAGGTCGGTCACTGTAACAAATTTTGGGTGGACAGCATGCTGTCAAGGAGTCTCAAACACCCATATGGAGGACTGAAGGTGTAAGTAGGCCCTCAAATTTGTTGTTCCTCTTCTTTATACTTGTTGCTGATTGTAGAGCAGGAAGGATCCAGGAAACAGGTGTGAGTTAGGCAGGGATATGATGCAGAACCAAACGGGAGTTTTGGTAGGTTTGCCAGCTGGATGAAACCACAAAGACGAATGGATGCCTTAGTAGAAGAATAGAGAGAACGGATACGTGAGATGGAAGACCAGGGCATATGGTCTTGAGGAGCTGCAGACAGTGGTACCGGGTTTGACAGGTGGAGGACGAAGCATGGCTTCAGTCGATGTCAGGGTAACTACTGTGGTTTGACTTACCAGGGGGATGATGGTCATGACATCATTCTATTGCTGTATGTGGATAGTATGCTAGCTAGCAGGGGTGTACATACAGGGTTTTGCTGAGCTAAGGGTAAGATTAGTTCAGTGTCATGTCATGAGGAGTTTGGAGTAGCAAAATTCTTTGACATGGGAGGCATGGAGATCACAGGTTGATTTTGTCTCGAGTGGGAGCTGATATGAATCAGGTGTAGGCGAGGTTCGGGATGCAGAATCGGAGCACACTAAGGGCTGGACAGGTACAGTGTCTGAAATCACATGAGGTCTGGTATAGACCTGAGTTTTCCCATGCAGTGGGAGCTGTCAGAGTTAGGAGCCAATTCGGGGAAGTGGGTTCTCAAGTTTTTTGAGAGGGACCGATAGCAGGTGTTGCTATGCAGGGTCAGGACTTCACTATAGGTGTTGTAGGTTCGGATGTGGCAGGGTACTCGGATGACAGGTGGTACACCACGGGATGTGTGGTGGGTTGTCTTCAGGTGGGAGCTTGAAGAGGGATACAAACCAGGAAACAGATTAGACGGGGTATAGGTACAGGTACAGTGCAGCTGTTTATCTTCAAGTGGGAGATTGTTAGGTTGTGGAGCTAAAAGCTTCACTGATGCAGACACGGAGGAGGTTGCAGGAGAGTTGCTGAGTGTCAGAGACACCGGCGTCGGTCAGGCCAACCGACGTCGGCAGGATAGGGCAGGAAGGCAACCGACGTCGGTCAGAGATTGGCCGACGTCGGCGACCCCCAAGCGGACAGGGACCGGCGTCGGTCGCCTGTGTGGTTCGACTGCGAGTTAATTACGGGCAGTTGGTTGACGAACCAAGTGTTTGCATGATGAGTGCTAATTTTAGACTGAGAGCTGCAGATCTAATTATTGTAATTAGATGTCTAATTATTGTTTGGATGAGATCTATATAATAGACTCATGGTTGTATTGGAAAGGTGGGCTAGTTTGAGTTGAGCAAAGTTTGCTCCTTCTGTGTGTGAGGTGAGCAAGGGTGTTCCCCCTAGTTCCACATCAGTACCAGGCGTGTTGGTGCTGGTTTGGAGAGTCAGCTAGATTCTTCAGGAGTGTAGGATCTTGGTCACAGTTGCATGGCCTATATAGGAGATCTACATGGTAAGTAAGATCGTTGATCTGCAGGTGTATGTGTGTGCAAGGTCAAGGTTCACAGGTGAGCAGAATCGTTGTTTGATTTGCAGGTGTGCAAGATCATATAGACAGCAACACAACAGGGAGTAGTATCAGGCAGGATCTACTTGGAGTACAGGTGTGTACTCGGATAGAGCTAAGAGGAAGGCAAGGGAGTTCCTTCCATAAGTATGGTCTGTTGAAGTGTAGGTTATTACAGGTTCATGGGAGATCTACTTGAAGTACCTTGAGTACTTGTGGAGCACGTGGAGTGCTTGTGGAGTGCGTGGAGCACTTGTGGTGTGCGTGGAGCACGGGAGGTGAACACCAACTCTGTATTTGAGTTGGGTGTTGGGACCTGTGAGAGGGAGAGCTTTGGGGAGAAGAATTACTGTTCACTTGAGGTGTAGCGAGCCTCTGAAGAGGTGGTGGAGAAGAAGTGGCATCTTCTTTATTGTATTCTTTTCTGTATAAAGTATTAATACAATTAGTGTATTGTCTCTCATATGCTGTGTTATTCTGAATTCTAGTTACTTGTTGATTCTGGTTATTTTCGCATATTAAGTTGCTTGAAGTTTGGTAATCAATTGTATGCTTTCGGTGTTTCGCACCCTGACAGTTAGTACTCCTGTGGGTTGGTGCTCCTGCAAGTTAGTGCTTGCAAACTTTGTAATTTGAGTTGATGCTCATTCATATACCTGAGATTATTCTCTAAGGTTTTTCCCACTTTGGGTTTTCACGTAAAAATCTAGTGTCTCTCTCTCTCTCTCGTGTGTGGTGCATGTTATTGTTTCTATTTTATTGCATATCTTGAATATGTGATTAAGTGGTTAAAGAAAAGAAATCAAATTAAGTAAAAGATATATAATATACTGATTCACCCCCCCCCCTCTCAGTATATTTTGTGCTTAACAATAATAGTATTATAAATTATTATTAAAACAAAATATTAAATAAAAATATAATAATTTATTTCTTTTTTCTCTTAAAAAATATAATACATGCTTCAATTAAAATAAAATAAATAGTCTATTTTTTTATGAAAAATTAAAATGCTCAGGAAAAATTGCATGTGAATAAAAATACCCTATGATGGTGGGGAGACATTTAGTGCTTTCAATCCACCATGGTTTAAATTTGATGGTCGAACCTGCCCCTTAAATAAAATTTTAATAATAACAATCCATTCAATATTACCTTTTAAATGTAAGTACCCTTTATTACAAAAATGAGGAAACATCAAAATACTAACTATATATTTACTATCAACTCTCAAATATATATATAATCTTTGTAATATTTTGAAGGTTCCTCAAAATTTTACTTTTTCATTGGATATGGTTTTTCTTTTAAAATCCACCATATTTTAGAATTAAAGAGTTTTAAAAAAATCATATGGCTATCAAATTTAAACCATAGCTCTACCTCTATATCAAAACAATTATTATGTAAAAGTGTGGGGCTCCTATTTTTCATCTTCACTTTAATCTTGTAGTTGTATTGTTTCATTTTTATGAGACCAATATCCCTATGAATTAATATTATAAATATATATAATAGTATTGAATTAATTAATATAAATATATGTGTGTGTGTGTGTGTATTTATTTCATTTATATATATATTTATAATACTAATTTAAAGTGAGATTGGTCATATGTGTGTGTGTGTGTGTTTGCATCTCTCTCTCTCTCTCTCCTCTCCTCTCTCTCTCTCTCTCTCTCTCTCTCTCTCTCTCTCTCTCTCTCTCTCTCTCTCTCTCTCTCTCTCTCTCACACTCACACACACACACACACACACATGTGTATGTGTGTGTGTGTGTGTGTGTATATATATATATATATATATATATGTATATGTGTGTGTGTGTATGTATAAGTATATGTATATGTATGCACGTATACATATATGTGTGAACATTATAAATATATCTAAAAATGAAACTATGTATATATATATATATATAATATTTTA